>JABTXL010007882.1:16434170-16526128 GCA_025134845.1 Neodon shergylaensis | reverse complement strand
CCTGCTTCCCCTGCTGTGCCTCCCACCATCCCTGCTTTCCCTGTTGTGCCTCTCCCCATCCCTATTTGCCCTTCTGTGCCTCTCCCCATCCCTATTTGCCCTGCTGTGCCTCACCATCCCTATTTTTGTTTTCTGTTTTTATTTCCACAGTAGTTGTGGTATGTTAGTTCTTCAGTGACTTCTCCATAGCATCCTTCCACTACATAAGGTGATTAGTCTGATTTCGGTTGTTCTGCCAGGTGAGCAGTGAAGCGATGAAAACCTTGGGTTCTCATTTACATTTACCTGGTGACAAATGAGTTCGAGCCATCCCTTTGTGCCTCTGTTTGCCATCCCTCTGTCTTCTTTGGGTGAAATGCTTGTTCATATACTTTACCACTTTTAAAATGAAGCGTGTGTTTCTTTCAAGACTTACTGTTTTGTGTTTTGTATTATTGTTCTTGTTGAGTTTTGAGAACTTGCATTAGTTGCTCCTCCTATTACTGCTATGACAAAATACCTGATAAGCCACGTCAGGTGGGAAGAGCTGCCAGTGGGCGTGGTTTGTCCCTACCCCCTTTCCTTAAGTTTATTGCACCTGCGTTCAGGAGAGGTACCGCTTTGCGCTTCCTCCTTTCTCTAACACCTGGGTTCATTGCAGTCATTCTTATCTTGTTGGGTAACTAGGGAAATATGCTATTTCCCTTTTAACTAACTAGGAGAGAGAATATGTGTAGAACTGATCTTTTTCATCTTCAAATGTCTGGTGAATTCCCCAGTACAGACAGCCTCCTAGACCTTGCACTCGATTCTTAGAAGACACTTGGTTGGATGTTTTGTGTCTCTAGTGAATATTGGTCCATCCTGATTCTCAGGCTTCAGTGAGGTCTTATTACTTTACATCTTCCCAAGGAGTTTGTGGGGTTTTGTCTGAGGGGCTCAGCATGTAGTTATGGAGTAGACATTTCTTCTCTTCTAGTGCCTGCCCCATCTGACTGTTGCCCACCCTTTCCTAAGCTACACTTCCTATCCTCTTGCTCTCCCCCTGGGTTGACTAAAGATGTCTGTCAAATAACCAGGGTTTCTTAGTCATTTTCCTTTTGATAACTGTTTTCCTGTGTTCTCTAGACCAGTGGTCCCTAACCTCCCTAATGCTGTCATCCTTGAATATAGTCCCTCATGTTGTGCTAAACCCGACCATAAAATTATTTCATTGCTACTTCATGACTGTAATTTTGCTACTGCTATGAATCATAATGTAAATATCTGATACGCAACCCCCATGAAAGGTTTGCTCGACCCCCCCAAAGGGATCCCGTCCAACAGGTTGGGAATCACTGCTCTAGACTTAACATGCTTTTCTTTTCCTAGATTTTTTTAAAACTTATTTTCATTTTGTATTTTTATGACTGTATCTTGTTTGTATATTTTTGCCCATATGCATGCCATATCCCAGAAGAAGGTGTCACACCCCCTGAAATTGGAGTTACAGATGGTTGCGAGCTGGCAGGTAGTTGCTGGGAATCAAACCTGGGTCCTCTAGAAGAGCAGCTAGTGCTCTTAAACCATTGAGCCATCTCTCCAGCCCTACCCTAGGTTCTTAGAAAGAGAGCTTTAGCCAGGGATTTGATTCCTTGTTTTTTGTAGCCCAGCCTACAGTGCAGGGACATCCCATCTCTACGCTTCCTGTGCGCATCCTTTAAATTTATTGAGAGTATTTTCGATGGGTCAGGATCTGATCTATTTTTGAGTGCATGTTCTATTGTGTGAAAGTCTAAAATGTCATTTAGTCAGGGTGATGGACACTTGAAACTGTTTTCCAGGCTTCCGTCCATGTGTCCTATAATTATTGTGAAAGAAGTATTGATAATTGGAAGGTTTGCTATTTCTCTGTTAGTTCTAGTGTGTGTTTGTGTGTGTGTGTGTGCGCGCGCGCATGCATGCGCATGTGCATGTGTGTGCATGCATGTGTGTGCATGAGTGTGTGTGTGTTTGTGTGCACATGTGTGTGTTTGTGTGTGTGTGTGTGAGTGTGTGTGTGTTCCTCTTTTAAAGTGCTAGGGCTGGTGAGAAGGCTCAAGCCTGACAACATGAATTCAGTCCCTGGAACCTGTCAGGAGAAGCGACTCCCACAAACTGTCCTCTGCCTTCCAAGTGTGCCATGGCAACCCCCCTTCCACAATACATACATAACACATGTATACATACATATAATTTTTTAAGCTTTAGAAAGGAATTTCTTCTTTTTTAATTTTAGCTCTGTCTCTTTATATGAATGTCTTCTTTTGTAAGAATTACACTGGCTCTTGCATTTTAGATCCAATCTAACTTAGCATCTTGGGTTTCCTGTAACTAATGGTGCAGTGAGACCGAGGTCGGTCATTTTACTGCTCTGTGTCCCATCTGTACTTTATTTCCCCGTTTTCTGTCTTTGTCAGTTACGTGAATGTTTAAGATTCTGTTTTGTCTTTTTTTTTTTTTACAGTACTTTGCTTCTAGTTGCTTTTTGGATTTACAGCAAATCTTTATTTAACCTACCACAGACTGTGAGTGGTTTTTAAAGCACTTCTTGTCCACTATAAGAAGTTCAGGCACTTCATTCCCCTCCCACGTCTGTGCCTGGTACCATACCTGGGACCGCACATATTGTGATGTATATGTTTAAGGAGCCAGTTATTTTTGAACAATATCTAAATACTAATTTTAAAAACCGTTACGTATTGACCCACATAATTGCCTCTCCTGTGGCCTTTATTCCTTTCTGTGACTTCTGACTATCTGGCACTGTTTTCCTCCGGCTTCACGGATTCCTTTGCAGTGAAGCCTGCCTCTGGTGAATTAGTTTATCCTGTATGACAAAAATGTCCCAATTTCACTTTTTTTTTTTTCAAATATATCTACTGGGTATGAAAATCAGGGCCGATGGGCGGACGAGATGACTCAGCAGACGGGTGATTGCCACTAAGCCTGATGACCTGGGTTTGACTCTGGGACCCACGTGGTAGAAAGAAAGCCTCAATTCCACAATTGTCTTCTGACCTCCACACGCATGCCACGGCACACGTGATTGCCTCTTTCCACTAGAATAAGTATAAACAGAATTGTAAGATTCCGGGTTGCTCGACAGTTTTCTCTTTGACGTGTGCAGATGTGTGCATCTGTCTGTATGTGTAGGCCCAAAGCTGACTCTGGGTGTCTCTCTTGACTCTGCTTTATGTACTGAAGTAAGGTCTCCTGCTGAACCCACAGCTGGCAGTTCCGGCTAGTGTAGACAGCCGCCTTGCCCCAGGATCCCCTGTCTCTACTTCTGAAGAGTACAGGTGGCTGCCATGCCTGCCAACTTTTATATTGTTCTAGCGATCCAAACATCAGTCCTCAGGCTTGATCAGCAAGTGTGTTATCTGCTGAGCCACCAGCCAGCCCAAGGCTGTTCTCTGGGTGTAGTCAGCACACTGTTCCGTTCCGTTTTCCTCTCGTGGCTGTTGTCAACAGGTCAGCTATGGCTCTTGTCTTTGCTCCTCATGCCTGTTTCCTCCCTCACCGTGTCTCCTTCTCAGTCTGACCACTTTGTGCCCTGTGGTGCCAGCTTCTTTTCATGCTTTCTGCTTGCTGTAGGTTGAGCATCTTAAATCCATTGCTTTGTAGGTTCTGTTTTTATCAAATTTGTATCCACTCACCATTTCTTCGAGTGTTTTTGTGTTATCTCCTCTATCTTGCCCTTTCAGGGTCTCAGTGAGTTCCATAGATGACTGGTGCTCCATTTGTTTTTAAATAATTCTCCTCTGTTTATTTAAACATCTCCTTTGCTGTGTGTTCCGTCTCAGAGATCTTTCCTTCTTCTGTATCTAACGTCCTCTCCAGTGTAAATGTCATTCTCTTTACTGTGTTTCTTTTCTGGGGCTTCAGTGTGGGCACTTTAGGTATCATTTGGATTCCCACTTAGCATTCTGAATACATAGAATGCTGTTACTTCCTTGTCCGATAATTCTCAGTTTTAATAGATCTATTTTCATCTAAATTTGGGTCATATTCTCCTGCTTATTTGAATGCCTGATAATTTAAAAAACTTCTAATATCATATGCCGTATACAACGTCTCCTTTGCTGCATGGGAATTTGTATGTTCTTATAGGTAGTTGGAAAGCTTGCTCTGGAACAGCGAATTGGAAATGGCTTGGGTCTTTGCATGTTGCTTTTTAAATTGTTAGGGCGGGTCCAGGGAAACATTTAGTCTAGGGCGATGTTACCAATAATCACTTTTCTCTGTGATCAAATACCTAAATACCTGGCAGCAAGCGACTTAATGGGGGAAGCATTTATTTTGGCTCACAGTTTGAGAGTACAGCCCATCATGTTAGGGACAACGTGGCCGCAGGAGCACAAGGCTGCTTGTTCAATCTGGGCAGGTCAGGAAGTAAAGAACAGGGAATGTCGGTACTCAGCTGGCTTTCTCCTTGTCCCATGTTGGAGTCAGTCTTTCCTCCTAAATTTAAGCCTCTCTGAAATGCCTTCATAGACACCTAGAGGTGTGTCTCCTAGTTGATTCTAAATCTAATCAAGATGCCAATGAAGAGCAACCATCACAAGGGCCAGTTATCCCCCACAACCAACCACAACCAAACAATGTCCTCCTGCATCCTCTACCACTGCCTGATGAACTCACATGTTATCTCCAGGTGGAAGGGATACCCTACACGCCTGGTCATTTTCTTTCCCTTCCATTTGGATGGTTCTTTTCCCTGCCTCAGGTATATACGCCAATGAGTGTCCTCCAGAATACTCTAAAGGAGGGCCCTGCAGTCTCCTGAGTTCTTCCTTGAGGTGGCTTTCTTCCATTATGTCTGGTGAATCCTCTGCTTGGCTCTTCCAGGTCTCGACTCCAGTTGTCTGCAGAGCCTGGCAGGTTCTGTCCTCCCGGTATCATGGCATGGGAGTCTTCTCAAGGCAGCAGTCTGGGCTATTTGAAGACTCGTTTCTTCAATTTTCAGCTTTCTGGAACAGCATGGTCTGTTGCCTGAAGCCCAGTGTCTTCAAAAGAGCTGTAATATTTAGTCTAGATTTTTAATGTCTCTGGCAGAAAGGGAAACTTGATCTTTGTTCTCTCTTGTCCAGAAGCAGAAGGCTTGTAAACACTGTATTTAAATATACTGACAGTGTTTAGTGACTCACAAAAGATGATTAAACTGTTTGGACTAACAAATAATTCTGCCTTTGAGAGTGAATCTTTAAAAAAAATCTGAAAGGAAAAAAAAACATGCTACATGCAGAAAAATTCTCAGAATGGCATCATTTATATTGGGATTTGGGGAGAATTTGTTTAACAAAAAGACAGTAGCTAAAATTAAGACCTATATATCCAGCTAAATATCACATATTTATGGGATAATTTCTAAGATTTTCAGTATTCAAAAAGCTTAGTATTTATTATCAAGGTCATTAACCTTGATATTAAAGACACATTAACTCTTCCATATCACATGATAATTACAGCATCACACAAACAAACTTTCCTAGGGACTAAGACTTAAACAATTCATACCCCATATCCATGGGTTCTGCACCATGGATACAACCAACTGTAGAGGGAAAATGTTAATTACTTTTCACTGTGCTGAGCATAAATGAGCTTGCCATTGTCTCCTGAGCTACAGAGTGGAGCCACCTGCACTTACCAGCTGTTATAAGTCGTGGGGAGGATTTGGAGTATAAGGGAGGATGTGTCTATAGTAACTTTCAAAGGCAAGGACTTGATGCCTGTAGGAAGTCCTAGAATGGATCTTTGCCCACACTGACGGATGAATGTCCACAAGTGATGTAACTTCTCAAGGAAGCCAAATCAAGCATTCTCTCCTCACTGTAAAGTGCCACAGGGAAGTAGATCTGAATACTTCCGTCACTCACTAAACAATGTTCGCATCAGGCTGGCAAGATGGCTCAGGGATAAGGATGCTTGACACTAAGGCTGATGATCTGACTTCAGTCTCTGGGAACCACATGGTGGAGAGACCTGATGACCCCCTCTGCCTGTGTGCTGCGGGATGTGCTTGACCACACACACACAATGAATAAAATTGAAGGATATATAGTCATTATTGCCTTAGAAACTATCATTTTGGAGTTACTTTCACAATCACTCATCTATTACAAAACACTACAGCTTAGCAAAGAAGCGTAGAGAATAATAGAGAGACGTATGGGTGCACTTTGCCCTTTAGAAGTCAGAGTTAGCCGTGTAGTTGAAGATCCCAGTGTAGCCTTCTGCTGTTGCCGAGCTCCTTCTCCAGAGGTGACAAATTGCATTTAGAGTCTTTAAATCCTCTCTGTCTCTCAGCTGTTAGGAAAGTGTTCTGTATGTCTTTCTGTGGCTTGGTGTCATCACTCAGCATCGTACTGGACAGGAATCCTTTGGGCTTTTCTTTATGTGGCACTTCTGGGTACCCCAGGGCCATCACCCACTCTCCTGATAGAGAGCTAGGTTATGGTTTACCGTTGTAGGGAGGATAAACCCATCTCCTTTTGCATGAATCTGTGTGTGTTTCTCTAAGGTACAATATATGAGAAAATGCCCAGGCGGTAGGGTCAGCCAGTATGTTTCATGGAGTTAGAGTTGGACTCTCCTGGCTTTACTGTTCTCTAGAAGAAATACTTCCATGTTCACTTTCAAATTTTCCTCATAGGATCAGTAAAAAGTACCATGAGCTACATAATTGTTCAGATGCTCTGACATTTAAATGAAAATCTGGAATCTTACTGATTTATCTAGATAGCTATGCCATAGTTACCTAGTACTCAGGCCATCTCTTTGGGGTTTGAGGTCAGTCTGTGCACCCCCTTGTACCTAATTCCTTGTGTATCACACTGACTAATGAAGCTCTTGGAATTTGCCCGTTGGGTCCACCTTTGGCTGAATTCCGTAGTTATATCCCTGTTGAGTGGTGCGCTTTCCTGCCTCTGCTCTGTTCTCTCCCACGCCTGCCTTCTGGTGGCACCATGTTTTTATAGGATGGGCAACATCACCCGACTGTCACCAGCTCAGCCACCCTTAACATGTTCTCCATGTTAGCATAGCACTGTTTATGCCTCCCGACTTGACCAGACACTGCCAGTCCTCACTGGCAACTGTTCCTTGACGGTTTCTTCAAGTGAGATTTTTCTTCTGGGGTTTGTACATGCTTTCAAGAATGATAAGGGTGACAAGGGTCACGTGGTTTCAAACTCCTCAAGCCTTGGGTCAGCATGCAAGACCACCCACCAGCCTACAGTCTGGCAGCACCGTTTTCCCTCCAGAGATAAAGTTTCCCAGCTTAAACGAGGGAGGACAGTGGTGTCCCTGCCACATCCATCCTTCCTCCCTGGAAAGGAAGCTGCTCAAGTTGGCCCAGCTGACTTTGCCCTCACCTGCTCTCTGGTTAGCAGACTACCACTGGTGTGTGATTAGCATTCATTGATTGGATATCATTCATTCGCAGCCCTGCTGATCCTTACACCTCCCCTTTGACCTTCTATAGAAGCTAGCACCTCACCTTTCAGAACATAGTCTAATACAGTGTGCCTGTGACTGCAGAGGGTGGTCTGTATGCCCGGGAATGCGTCTGTTGTGGTTCCCCTCAGTGCCTTACTCTAAGTAGAGAGAACAAGAGAGAGGGAAGCAGCAGGGCTTGAGACCACAGCTTAACCTTCCTTTGACAAATTAAAGGACTAGAACTCTGTTGAGGCCCTTGCCCGCCCGGGTCTAGGGAAAGGCCCATGGGAGGGAGTGACTCGGAGGAGTTAGCTCTGTTATTATGCTGTCCTGTAGCCTGGACTGCAGTGTATTAATTGCCTGCCCATGCACATTTGAGCCTCAGCCTCTCAGTATGACATGTATACAAGGCAAGGAGAGGCAGCCGTGCTTTTTAAAGTCTGTTCTTGCTGGACCTCTGGATCACACTCCGCACAGCCAGCTTCTTCACCAACTTGTAAGTCCACATTTTGGGCAGCGACTAATCCCAGCGTGTCTTGGGCACCCAGAGTGCGTATTGCATCATCTTAGCTGATGAATTAGCCTTAAAACAGAGGACGCGCCTGCTCGCACTGTGCTCTGCTCACAATTCTGCTTGCTGCTGCTCCAGCTTTATAGGCTGGCCTACCTGTAAAAGCCCAAAGCTTGCTCTGGGGCCAAGTCTTGCTCAAGAAGATCTAAGGGCAGGCTCTGGATTCAGGACTGCTGAGAGTGGGCACATGTAGGGGCCACTGATGGAGAACAGGGAAATAGATGCCTCTTCCTGACACGGAGCCTTCTCCCTCTCTGTCCCTTGGCGTCACTGGCAGATGCTCGAGCTTGCCAGAGACCAGCACGTTTGGCCATCTCTCATTTGGCTTTCACTGTGGCCTTCTTGAGGCAACACCACCACTTCTGTTTGTTTGTTTTTCTCACAGAAGAGGAATTTGAGACAACAGGGATCAAGTCACACCGGCATTGGTGCTCAGTGCTTAAGTGCTGGTTCAGGAAGAGGCAGTATTCCTTTGGCTTGAGAGCCCAGGCTTGAAATCCTGCCCTCGCCTCCCTGCTGAACCTTTCTAAGACTCTGAGGAGGCATGGGTCCAAGTGGTGCTCTGTCTATTTGGCCAACGCGGTGCTACCCAGGGGGCTAGCAGGGATCCTGGCATTCAGCAAGTCCTGGGACTCCTCTTGTGAGCGGGTGGCATGTCAGTCTCAGAAAGGCTAAAAGTGTGGGAAATATGGAGGGTCCTGCCCCTCACAGACAGCTCCCACTGGGCTGAACAGACTGGGAGGCCCAGGAGAAGGCTGTGAGGACTTTGACCCGGCGTGTCTTCTCACAGTTGTGTGTCTGTGAACAGCTGGGGTTTGTGTGTGACATTAAGGGACATATTTAACCGTAGAGCTTTAAAGCATTGTTTGTCAACTCCTTTATACTCATCCCCCTAAGGAGCCTTTGAGTACGTTTTTGTCTCAGAAACATGTATACTCGCCACTGTGTGAAGTTTGAGTGTCACCGATGTCCTGGATACCTGTCGATGCCCCTGTGACTGTGAAGGCTCGTAAGGCACTGTGGTCTGTAAGCCACCTTAGCTCCCCATCCCAACTTCCTTACTCCTCATTCCTGTAGAGAATTTGTGGTCTGAAGCATTTCTTCAGTTTCGGTAGTGATGACATGTGAAATGCTTGTGTATTTATAGAAATGAAAACAAAATACTAATCATCGGCAACCAGTCCTGACTCTTAGGATGGCAAAACAATCCTCTGCTAATGAGCGTGTGATTACAGCTGCCAGGAAATAGCTATTAAAGAGATGGAATCTGCCATACAGGCCAAGAAGGCAGGATGGGTGGGGGCGCACGCGCCTGCTGCCTTGCTTGCCATGCAAGGGCTGTAAGGTTCATTTGTATCAGTGCACACGGTCTCGCTGCCAGGTCAGAAAGCCAGGACACCTGAGGTCACAACCATATTTCTCACTGTTGAGATTTTTCTCCTATCAGGTCTTGGTTTTCAGCCAGGTAGATGGGATTGTTGCTGGGATTGTTATCCTGATGATTTTGTCATTCCTGTGGTGATGGCGTTCTAAACATGCATACATTGTAAACCCATTTTTGTCATTTTAGGTTGTGTCATCTACTGACATTTGTCACCACTATGCTGTGCTGTCATCACTGCCACTACTTCTAATACTGGCATCCCCATAAACAAAGTCTGCCTCCATTAGACACAACTCTAGCCTCCCCCACTTTCTGTCTCTCTGAACTTAGCTGTTCTGGCCATTCATGTGAGTGCAGGCATTCCATGTGTGTCCTTTAGTGTCTGGCTCATTCCATTCATCAAAATGTCTTTCTTCGAGGTCTGTCCATGTTATGGCACATAGCTGGCAATTTTTCACAATGAAGTGTACCCACAGAGCAAATGTATTTGTACCTATTACTGATGCATATATATTTCAGCTTTGGAAGCCAGATAATAATGTATTTACATAATCACTGGAGGTTAAATCACTGTGTCTTTTTCATCTTTTAAAAGAAATATTATCTTTATTTTCCTCCTTTGAGCATCAACAGATTTGATCTAGCAGGTGATTATGGGGCCAGGAGGAGGGCTTCTGTTCATGCTGTTCTGGTATGTTTTGGTATTGTTCTAGATCTGGGTTCTCAACCTGTGGGTCACTACTCCATGAGGATCACATATTGGATATCCTGTCTATCAGATATTTATATTACAATTCATAAAAGTAGCAAAATTACAATTATGAACTAGCAACAAAGGTAATTTTATGGTTGAGGATCGTCACAACATGAGGAACTATATTAAAAGTCACAGAATTAGGGAGGTTTAGAACCACTGCTCTGGAGCATCGGATAACAACATTAAAGTACATTAGGCAAATGTATAACACAAAGTTTATACCCGGGGGTTGGGCCAGTGATGGCCGTACTGAATCTGCATTTTTCTAAAGTTCCCCCTTCTGGAGGTCTTCAGTGCAGTCAATATTCCAAGAGGAAATGAAGGTTTTGTCCTGTGTTGTCAACCTTCACTGTGCTGCATGACGTGGGGATGGTCACATAATGCTCGAATTGAGTTTTTGAAATTGCCTGTGCAGTGTGCTTCTATGTATAGCCAGCGGCACACTGGTGGCCGGGGAAAACTAGTTCTAGCAACCTGGAGCATAGAAAAAGCAGACTGGGAGGACAAGGAACAGTGCCACCCACCATGCCCCTGTCCTCAGTCTGTCCCATTGGAGAATGTGAAGGACAGTCTTCAGGATGCTGGAACTCTGATTTCCCCCATGCCTGTCTTCAGTTTGGTTTTGGTTAGAAGCAGGCGAATAGCACTGAGCCCATTGGAAAAGCCTGGTTAGGAGGGTCCTTACCGAATGCTGGCCTTCAGTGGAACGAGCCATGGAGCATCACAGCCCCAAACCAGCCTCACACCCACGTGTAGATAACTCAGGTAGTGGAGGCTAGGCTCCCCAGGGGTGGAAGCATTGTGACTCAAGACTTCTACCATGGTGACTGTTTTTTGAGAGTAGCCTAGGAACTCAGAGCCTGGGCTGTGTCATGGCAGTGGCGGGGATGCTAGCTGTAAGGTAATCACAGGACACAGGTCCCGCAGCCTTCTCATAGGATACACAGCAAGTGCTCCAGAGAGTGTGTCATGGGATGAAGATTTACAGAAATCAGTGGAATTTTAATAAGTTAATACATGTATTAGGTTGAAGGTTTCAAGAAAGTTAAAATTCAACGTTGAAATTCTAAATACAAATACAGGATTAAATATGTTGGCATATGTTTTGTTATTTTTTAAAAAATTCACAAAAGTGTGTTACAGATTTTTTTTGATGCTCTGTCTACATACGGTTGCTTATTAATAAAGCAAATTTGTGCCACTTGGGAAGCTGTGACTTACAGGTGGTAATGTCTAATAGAAGAGCGCTCCCTAGTGCCCAAAACTTCACATTACAGCCCTAGAAGCACCTAGAGTAAAGTTAGGAGGTAAATGTGGAATTTTGGAGTTGGGAAGCTTTGGGGGGTGTTCAGGTGAAGTCTCTTGTCTCTCAGATGATACATCTGAAGCTCAGACATTAGTTAGCTTTGAACCCTCAGGAGAATTAGACACCCTGATCATCAGCCTGCTGTGCTGGACTCAAACACTGCTCCTCACTCCATGATGGAATCCATGCTGTCCTTGTTCTTTGGGAAGGCATGGCTGAGTCCTTTGAGTTTTCCTTGATGATGCCCTTCCCTGAACACAGAAGCCATAGGACCATTCATATACTTCTTTGCTCATCACATCCGGGACTCTGGTCCATTGTCTGCAAGCCACAGGTGTTGGTGCAGGCAGGTGTGTCTCTCAGCCTCTTCCTCTAACCTTCTCTGGTTTCTCAGGCTCACAATAGCCATATGCTTCTGCAATCTGGGGTACTATGAACCCTGTTCTGCTTGCTTGGGCTTAATACTCTATATTTCGTGTGTCTTGCTTTTAGAAGGTGAGCCAGAGGCAGGATTCCATTCATGGACTGATCCTTTGTTGCAAGAAGGAGCTACTTGTTCGTGCTGGCCTCTCGGCTAGCTTAGCTCTGAAATAACCACACAGAAATTGTATTAATTAATCAATGCTTGGCCCATTAGTGGTAGCCTCTAATTGGCTAACTCTCACATCTTGATTTAACCCATTTCTAATAATCTGTATATTGCCATGTGGCAATGGCTTACCGGGAAAGATTCAGCATGTCTGACTCTGGTGGCTCCATGGTGTCTCTCTGACTCTGCTCTTCTTTCTCCCAGCATTCTGTTTAGTTTTCTGCCCTATCAAGGGCCCAAAGCAGTTTCTTTATTAACCAATGAAAGTGACACAAAGACAGAAGGACTTCCTACAGCAATCCTTTCCCTAAATATACTTCCTACATGGACTCTCTCCAGTATGAGAAGCCACATTTCCCAGCGTCACTCACTGGTTAAGCCTTTGTCACCGACCCAGAGTGCTGCCCCAGGTACACGTGGAGAAAGCTATGATGAACTTGAACACAGGAGGGGGACCTCTATCATCCTGATTCCAATGCTCTGCTCTTTGTCTTTCTATCATTTCCTTTCTAACTGAGTCAATATAGTGAGTGCCCACTGGTATTTCTTGGGTTGTAAGTCCTTGGCAATCATTACAAAACAGAGAATTAAAATGACTCTTTTTTTTCCATACAGGATCTAGGAATCTGCCAAAAGGTTTTAGAGGCTCAAAACCTACTAATCTATTACATGTTTTGTCTTTTTGGGGTTTTCCTTATCTAAAAAGTATGGGAAATGTGGACTAGGAAAGACTGAGAGAGGCTGGGGTACATAGATGTCATCGAGACCATCACAGCTTTGTATAATGAGGCCATTTCTGTGCCGGTGGCTGATAAGGGCCTTTGAAACCAGCTGTAAGGGTGAGTGTGGAATTTCAAGTGTTACTGGTGGAGGGGTGAGCAGAGAAGCCAGACATAAGTCAGTCCTCTGCATGGCATTAAATGGAAGAAACGCTTGAGCCCTTGGTACCATGACACCCTGAGAAAAGGAAGGTCGACCAGGAAGACCCATGAGAGAAACCTTACAGGACTCCTCCTATTCTTACTAATTAGCTTCTGAGTGTTCAGAGAAGCCCTTCATCCTGTTGTTTGCTTCCTTCAGTTTTATCTTGGTGAAGTTTTTTTTTTTGTTGTTGTTGTTTTTGTTTTTTTTCTTTTTTTGGGGGGGGCAGCAACATTCTAGGGAGGAGAAAGGTTAGTTCTCTTTTCTAAATTTGGAAAATTTGCATTGGAAATTCTGTTCAAGTGCAAGCCAGGAGCCCAGAACTTTGACACCTCATTGGCGCTCTTCATGTTGATTAAATTCCTGTCTCCAGCCCAGAATTGGCAGCTTATTCTACTTAATTTCATGGAGTAATCGGTGTTGAAAGAGCATTTCTTTGACAGTTGCCCTTGGGGAGAACTGGGCTGGGTCTGTTATTTAGGCCAGACAATTAAGTGGAAGAAAATAATAATAAGGCAAACTGCGAGGTCTTCACTTCGTTCCAAAATGGTTACATTACCATCCTCCTTTTCCAATATTTAAGGGGGCGGGGCTGGTGAATAATGGAAATTGGAGATGAACAAATCCACTTCAGACTTCACAGTGAGTTTCAATGATCACATTAAAGTAGGTTGGGATCCCTTCTTCAAGTTAGAAAACCTTCCCCAAAGTCAGTCAGGATTGAGTCATCATGTGCGTGTGTGTGTGTGTGTGAATGTGTGTGTTTGTGCGTGTGCATGTGTGTGTGTGTGCATTTGCACACACATTGTTCTCTGAGGCTAACTTGAATTTGAAAAGCCATAGCAGGTGTCTATTCTAGTTGTAGAAAGTATCATCAGTCTTCATGCTTATATTGCCTGCCTTTTAGTGCTGTCTGTGTCGACACCATGACAGCATCCCTGTCTCCATGGGCAAGTCACATGTTGTCTCCACCCACACTTACCTGGCAGCTGAATGATGTTTGTGGTAAGGGAATAACTTTTTTCAAAGAATTTTCTTTTCTTTTGTAATTTTAGTAGAAATAAATAGGAGTTATTCAAGCTACATTGTCAAATGACAACATGTCTTATGGAGACATTATGGAGAATTTTCTAGAACATTCTGTTACTGATCCAGGCCCTTATTTTGTACATTATACCAGAAACTAAAAGAGTTTATTTGTAAGGTAGTCAGATGTAAGAAAGAGGGATCCCCAAGTTTCAATCCTTCTCCCCTAAAGATGTTTTAAATATAGGAAAAAGAGGGTGATTTGGTGCCTGGGAAATGCCTGGAGTCAGAAAGGAGCCAGAGCTGTGCATGTGTGCGAGCAGATTTCATGTCTTTTCATGGAATAGATCTTCAGAAAAATGCAAGTGCTGGTGTATTTTAAGGGGAGAGCTTTGTCCTTTTGATGTCAAAAGTTACCCAGTGGACACTTGCACAACCCAAGTGAAGGCTGGGGGGCTTTGGCCAATTTGAAATCAGCAAAATTTGTCTCCACGTTTCTAAGAAGCAAGAGAGGCAACCACTGTTGTTATTGCCTATGCCATAAAGAGCAGAAGAGGGGCCAGAGAGGTGGCTCAGCCCTCAAGAGAACAAACCTGAGTTTGGTTCCCAACATCTGTGTCTGATGGTTCTCAGCTACCTCAGCCTCTAGCTCCAGAGAATCTAACGCCACCTCCTGGATTCCATGGACTCCTGGATTCCGTGGGCGCCTGGATTCCGTGGGCGCCTGGATTCCGTGGGGGCCTGGATTCCGTGGGGGCCTGGATTCCATGGGCGCCTGGATTCCATGGGAGCCTGAACTCACCTGTGCACAGATATTCATACATTACATATAGAAAATTAAAAAATAAAAAGAAATCTTTTTTCCAAAGAGTGAAAGGATGGATGAGGGTTTGATTAAATGATGACCCAGGGCAGGGCAGGAAAATGTAAGAGCTTTTTGTCAAGAAAGTTGGGTGCCTCTGCCAAGAAGGGATTTCCTCCTCACTGGGCCATGGCTTTTTTGGTATCTTTGGCTATAGCAAAGGGCATGAACAAGCAGGCAAACAGCTAATTTTGGATTGTATCCTTCAGTGTGTTCAATGTGTAAGAAACTCTTTCTTAAAAGAACAAATTGGGACTGAGAATGTGGCTGGGTGGTAGAGCGCTTGCTAGCATTCACAAGGCCCTTGTTTTAATGTGCAAAAATCTACACATTAAAGAGGAAGCAGCAAGCTAGGGAAATGACTCAGAGGGCAGAGTGCTTGCTGCAAAAAACATAAGGACTCGAATTCACTTCCCCTCAGAACCTCAGAACCTAAGTAAAAACCTAAGTGTGAGCCTATAATTTTGGTGTTGGGAGCGGAAGCAGAGAGTTTCCTGGGGGACACAAGTCAGCTAGTCTAGCCTAATTGTTGAGATCCAGGTCTAGTGAAGGCTTCTGTCTTATAATATGAGGTGCAGTGTGATTGAAGATGCTTTGACATGGACTGCTGGCCTCTGTGTACGCAGGCGTATTCATGCGTTTGTGAAGAAAGACAAATGAAAATCAGGTCCATAGCTAGTCTGTTGAGTAAATGTCCATTGTCTGAGTACTTTACATGAACATAAGGTGTTCATCTCGTGGAATATTAGCAGGTTTGGAATTGAAACCTTGAGATGACAGACCGAGGCTCAGAGACAGGGATCCAAGCGGTGTGAACAAGGTGCAAGGAAGGACAGCAGGTTGTGGGTATAAAGGCTGTGTGGAGCCACAGACTCTGTCCTTTGGCCACAGGGAGACAGAGTCTTGTTCAGCTTCAACTAAGATGTTTAACACACTATCTAGTGTGTATTGGGAAGGAAGTGACAAGCCAGAGTTAGACTAGCCAAGACCAGCAGTTCCTTTCATACAAAGAAAGTGTGTCCAACCCATGGCCTGTGGGCCACATGTGACCTGGAATAGTCACAGATAGTCAAGTCACAAGTATGGCCCAACATGAAATTGGAAACTTCTTTCAAACCTTATGAGCGCTCTCTCTCTCTCTCTCTCTCTCTCTCTCTCCCTCCCTCCCTCCCTCACTCCCTGTGAATTTTGTAACTCAGTTATACAGTGAACTTTGAGAATGACCACATCTATAGAAGTGCTAAGAGGTTAGACATACTTCTATAGTAACAATGACAGCAACATGGAAGAGACGTGGCAGTGTTAGAAGGAAGTCCCCATGTTGTGGTGACCCCCACCATAGAATTACCTCACAACTGTAGTTTTGTTACTGTTATGAATTATAATGTAGATATCTGATATGAAGTATAACTGATATGTGGCCCCAAAGTGGTCACAGCCCACAGATTGAGAACTGGGGTGTTTGAGGCAGCATGGAGGAGGGAGGCAAGGAACTCACTAGAGGTGAAAAGTGAGGAAGGACACTGAGTCTGGCATAGTTAACTAATTGCAAGCATTATCGGTGGAAGACCTGCAGGATAGAAGCATGTTTATAAATTCAGTGAAAACAAAGACAACCCCTTCCTCCCTAAGCACAAGGCTTCATTTCCCACTATTTTATTTACTAAAATCAATGCATTGTTGGTTGAGACTCATGGAATTGATTTCACAACTTATTAGTACTGTCTGGAATTGTAAGTATGGAATGGGCTCCAGCTGGAGCCTGGGTGGTTGAGGACTGTGCGCTATAACAGGGCCCCTGAGGACCCCAGAAGGAGGCAGGTTGCAGAGGGTATAGAGTTGGATGAGGGACAGTTGGAGCCTCTCAGCACTGCTTCCAGCAAAGCCCCTAGGGTGACCTATGCTCTGGACCAACTTTTACTTGGAAGAAAGGGTCTCAAGCTGCAGGAAGGAAAAGAGAAAGGAAGGAGAGAGAAAGGGGGTAAGGAGGAGAAAGACGAAGAAAGGAAGGATGGCAAATCACAGGCTTAAATGATGGGGCGAGATGCAGAGTGGACCTCATCAAGGGTTCGCTTGCTCTCTGTCCATGGAGAGGCTGCGACACAGGAGATAGTCGGGTCATCGGTGAGACGGCATAAACACACAGCAACCGCTATGCTGAGGGAAGAGACACGGGCAAATATATCTGAAGGCCCAAGAATAAATGTTAACAGCAAACTGGAAAGAAATCTAGAACATGAAAGGGCACTGAACTGATGGTGTGTTCGTCAAACACTCCATGCCTGTATTCTTTCTTCTCTGTGTTGTCAACTCCACTGTCCCTGAGTAATTCCTAGGCGAGACTAGCTGTGGGGACACTTGGGAAAGGCAGGAGCCTGAGGATGCCTAATAGTCTGTTTAGGAAGACATAGGTCCCAAGAGGGTGGGACTGGTGGTGTCTGGTGTAGAAACTATTACAGATGGCTAGTCACAGAGCAGGTTAAGTATGCCCAGCCTTCTGAAGGAGTGGCTCAGAGGACCTAGAGATATCAAGATACTGAAGAAGGGGTGTGTGTGTGTGTGTGAGTGCGTGTGTATGTCAGATTTATATGAATCCCAGGCTCATCACAAGCTGTATCTGAGTGAATTCATGCCCTAAAGAATTCACCAGAGAGTCAGAAATCTAAGCAAGGTTAAACAGAGTCCACGTCCCCACTGGCCATTCTGTGATCCTCACATAGGACCAGACTTAGAGAGCCAAACAAAATAAACCTCAGCCCAGATCCCATTTTGGCCACCATATGATCCTTTAATCCTTTTGAAGAGCCGGTCCAGACACACAACAAAGGCTTGAAAAATTGCTGGTTTGGGGAGCCACAGTTCAATGAAAGGAAGGTTAGAACTCAGGGCCCAAACTGAGTCAGGTGAACTGCCTGCTTAAATAAAACAACTTTCTCTGTGGTCCTTAAACAAAAGCCAAAGTTTCTTGACTTAACTTTTAAATTATCCAGGATCTAAGCCAATGTTACTTGTCATGTAATAAGCTTGGAAAGTTTCGTCTTCTTGGGAAAGAAAAACCAGTAGATCCCAGTGCCAAGATGATGCAGACATTGGATTTGTGAAAGTCTTAAAAATAGCATAAAAGTGTTTCAGGTAGAAGATAAATAGAAAACGAGAAAGTCCATGCAAAGAAGTAAACTGAAAGAATTTGTGATGAGTCGTATAATAAATAGAATTAGTAACTTAGCAGATATTCTCATTAGCAGATAGACCTAAATTCAAACACATCAATAATTGTGTGATATGTGACTAGCTTAGTCACTGTAATTAAAGGCAGGGCCTATCAAGATAGACAAACTAAAGAAGACCCAGATAAATGTCACAAGAAACTTATCTTAGTATTCACGGTTCAATGCAAAAAAAGTTACTACTAATCAAAATAAAGCAAAAAAGTGGCCACGTCACTATGGGTAGAGTTGAGACAATCAAGTGGTAAAAAGGACTTCACCGTGACACAAGGGCTGGTGCTTCAGACAACTAGAGCTCAACATATATGGCGCCCAAGAGGAAATTGGAATAAGAAGTAGAAAAATCTCATTTCACTTGGAGAATTCACTTTTCCCACTTGATGATCAGCAGACATGGTAGAATAAAAATCAGCAAGGCTATCGAGGAACAGAATGGCTTCACCAGCCAGCTGGCCCCAAGGGACATCTCCAGAACATTCCACCCGGCTGCAGAGAACATGCACCTTTTCAGATACAGACAAAACAGTCACCAGCATAGGTCACATCCTAGAGCCCGAAACAAGCCATGACAATCTTAACGGGTTAGAATCAGATGATGTGTTTTCTGGTTGTAATGGAATTAAACTAAATCAGTGACAAAGATAATAGGAATATGTCCAACCACTTGAAATGAACATGCTTCAGAATCACCCACGTGTCAAGGAGAAATTCTCAAAGGAAATTAGAAAATAGTTTGTACCAAATAAACAGACACTGTACTAAACACTGTGGCATGTGACACAGGAGGGGAAATTGCAACACCACAGACTTACACTAGAAAAAAAAGAAAACCTTGTAAACACCCAAATTTAAAAAAATGAAAGACTAAGAATAAAAATGATCTGAAAGGTAGAAGGAAATGGTAATGGAAAATATTGAAATGGAAACATTAGAAAAAATCAAGAGAAAAAAACCTTTTTTTTTTTTTTAAAAAAATAAAATTGATGAAGAATAATGGGAGAAGACAGAGTTGCCAACACTAGGAAAGAAAGATAAGACCATAGTACAAGCTCAGCAGCGGAGTCTTGCTAATAACTCTAAGTTAAAAATGGACAGCTTAGAAAAATGGACCCATTCCTTACTGACCACAAACTACCAAACCCTAGATGGAGCCAGATAAGTTGAGACCTTATAACTGTGGCTAATGATGACTTCAAAAGAAAAGAGCTTACAGTTAACTTTGAAAAAAAGACTCTCTAGGCCCAGATGGCTTCCTGGCAAGTTCTACCAAACAATTCAAGACAAAACAAAACCGATGTTATAAAATCCCATCCAGAAAAAAGGAAGAGAAATACTTCCCAACTCTTGTCGTGACGCCACCGTCCCCATGATGTGAAAACCAGACAGACAGGTTGGTACAGGCCGGTATCCTAAGCAAAGATGCAAAACTCCTTAAGGAGATGTTAGTGAATCAGATCCAGCAGCAAGTAACAAGATTAATGCACCGTGACCAAATGAGGTGCAAGGCTCATCGGATGCTGAGATTCAGGCAGCATGAACCAGTTGTATCAGTAGTCTGAAGATAAACCACAATCACGTCAGGTAATGTCAAAAGGGCACCTAACGCAAGTCATCATCATTTGTGATCACAGATCCTCCCAGGATTCACAAAAACCTGCCTCTGACATTACAGTTAGCAGTGAAGATCTAAACAGACTTCCTCTTGATACTGGGAACACGAAAAGTAGCCACTTTCTGCACTCCTGTTGACTATTAACACAAAGTCCTAACTAGCAGAGGAAGGAAGGCTCAGGTGTGGTTTGGTGAGGAAGAAACCAAAACATTTTTTTTCACAGATAATATTATTGCCTGTGTAAGCAGTGCAAGAAACAAAACAAAAACGAAAACTAAAGCCTCCTAGAATTAATACATTTAATGAAGTTAGAGGATCCAAGAACAATACACCAAAGCCATTATTCCCGTCTCCTAATAAGCAACGGGGAATGGAAAAATAACAAACAAAAACTTTCTATAATAACTTCAAAGGACAGGGACTACTTATATAAATTTAGGAAACAAAACCAGAAAACATATACCACATCTACAGCTGAAAGCTAAGCACAGTTTACAGCAGTCAGAGGAAATCCACATTAATGAACGTAGTAGATTTATGAATTGGAAGTCACCTGCTAAAACTGTTCTCTCAAAATTTATCCATAAACCTTAACATTCCTGAGTTTGTGTCCTTTTCCTCTTCCACATGTGTGTGGGTTGTACCTGCATGTGCATATTTGTGCGCATGCATGCATGCACGTGTGTGTGTGTGTGTGTGTGTGTGTGTGTGTGTGTGTGTGTGTGTGAGCTCGTGCCCTTATGCGTGGGCTGGACGTTGATACCAGGTATCCTTTAGATTGTTCTTCATTCTGGCAGAGTCATTCAGTCAAACGCAGAGCTCGCCTCTATGGCTAGTCTCGCTAACTGTTTGCTCGTCCATGGGCTGGGATTACAGGTGGACCTCCAGGCACTCCTGTGAGATCTGGGGATCTGAACTCTGGTCCTCAGTTGTGTGACAAGCACTTTAACCCCTGAGCCATCTCCTTAGCCTTGTCGCAGGAATCTTTTTAGTAATATAGACAAACCGCTTCCGGACTTTAAACAAAGTTCACTTGAAAAGGAACATAAATAGTCAAAATAGTACTGAGGGAGAAAAGTGACATAGAAGGTATCAACAGCATACATAAATGTAAAATCTTAACAGTAAGCTGTAAACTGAGATAATGTGATATTGGCAAATATATCAATGGAGAGAAATTGGCATGCACAAGCATAATCTACGGATTTTTGCTACCTTGCAAAAGCATTGAAATAAAGTCTCTTAACAAATGGCCTTAAGTCAATTGGGCAGTTAAATGAAGAGAAAAGAACTTTAAACTTGGTATAATCTCAAAAATGGATCTTACGGCCAAGTATAAAAACTAAAACATAGCAGTTGTGTTAAGAGAAAAGACTTGCAGACTCTGGGTCAGGCGGGAGTTGCTCCCTGGAATCCCGTCGCCTGCACCTGGAAGAGGTGAGCAGTAAGGGGCTCAGCCTTCGAGAGGCTGATGTTCAGGGCATGATTGATGTCGGAACACATTGTGGGCAACGGTGTCTGGGCAGCATTCTTACTCAGCCCCTACCAATGCAAGATGGGCCTCTCGCTGCTACTGTCTCAGTTTTTAGATACGTGGAAGCAATCAGTACGTTCCAGCTGTGGCGGAACAAGGAGTGTCCAAGGGACCTCCTTTTGCAACTAGGGTGTCCCCCACCACCCTGCTCTGCTTGTTCTTGACAACACAGATCACACACACACACACACACCACCACCAAATAAACAAGCACTAATAAACAAACAAAAAAACAAAAACACCTGGCTCCTGTGACCCAGACACAGGTACGTTACCATTACATCCACTTTTTTTTTTTTCTCGTGTGATTTTTTCTCACGTTTTTTGGTTGGTGAATCTTTGCTATTGATTCCTTTTACAGTATCAGCTGAGTTGAGTCTCGTTAGTGCCATCTTGTGTCTAGAGTGGGCATTGCAGGAAGAAAGCTCCAGCATTTTAAACATTATTTTTAGAGGGTGGGGTTTGGATTGTTCAGGTGTTAGGCCAAGTCATTAGACACGAACATTCTGGTAAGGGCCATCTTCAGTGTGAGAAACTGATAGAATCAACCAGGTTTTAAATCCTCATCTGCTTGTCCCTTTTTGTAGAAGGGCCCAGCTTCTCACATCTGTTGTCCAGAGGCCCCTGAGCAGTTTGGGTGTAAACCATCATTCCAGAATTTGGGTCTCGTGTGCGGAGGGTGACTTACAGGCTGGACTTTTCGGGGGGCTATAGGGTCCAGTTAGCACCCCTTGTGGCCTTGGGTGGACTTAGCAGAAGTCGGGACTGGCGTTTCTGAAGGAGGAAGTGACAGACAGTAGAAACCTCACAAGCTTACAAGACGCATACTTTGTTCGCCTTGTTTTTGACCTTTACTGCTTGCTTTTCTATTGCCGAAGTATCATGATGCACACAGTAGGAAGACAGAAAAAGAGAAGAGAACATGCACCTAGTCAGCCCTTTCTTCCCTCCCCTCTGCAGCGCCACACAGAATTTAGATCTGAGCAAGTCCCTGCCCACTGAGCCACATGCCACTTGTAATAAATTACTATTTTAGTGGCTTGCGACAGGTGTTAGATTTTACTTGTCATAGAAATGGCACTTTGGGGGAACATCTTTGCTTTCTTATTTATGTGTTTTGTTTTGTTTTTCTGTTTTGTTTTATTTTTTTAATGTAGAGGCCTCTTATTAAGACACGTTCTTTAAGCCACGTGAAGAAACATGTAAAGAGGACTTAGTCTCTTAGCACAGGCACCCAGAAGGAGAGCCATCCTGTCTGTTTAAACCCTGCTTTTAGTAAGAGTATCTCCAGTGTTTAGGTACTAGCTAGAATATAAACCTATTGTGTAGTGTTTATTGTGTTTTGAGTACACCCAAAATGCCTTTTTTTTAAAACAAACAAACAAACTTTGTGTATTCAGATTTAGCTTTCCTTGAATGTCTGTCTGTTTGCTCCTTTGGTGGGTAATGCTGGAGTTTTTGACAACACACACACACACACACACACACATTTGTCTGTCTTGAACACTGAAATATCCCTATTTTAGGTTGTACATGCCAACTCTGTATTAAAGAAAGTCTGTCAGTACATTAAAATGATTATCCTTAAATTATGGGATTAGGGATCATTTTGTTTACTTTTCTATAATTTCCAATTTTCAAAATGATATGTCCTGCTAAAAATGAAGTTTAATAAACTATTGATACCATGTCAACTACTTATGGGTGGAAGGTGGTTAGGATGGTAGATATGAGCTAAGGAAACCTGCTTAATTTGGATAGTCACCACCTATCTGTGCAGTGTCTATAGAAGAAAATTATTTTGATATTACTGGAGCTGTTTAAAGACAATGCGTTGCACTTTCTTCTTAGAGAATGATGATAGAGTGAATTATCTTTTCTTAAACTGAGAGTTTAAAACTTTGTGTATGGCAGGTTATTTGGAGGGTTTCCAGGGCCATGCACACTAGGGAAGCACTCTGTCAGCGAGCTACAACCTCAGCCCTCTTTGCAGTGTTTAAAATGTTCAGACAGTCTCTCTAAGGGAAACACCCTGGCCTTGAACTTCCACTCTGCCTACCTCAGCTCCCAAAGAAGCTGGCGTCACAGGTCTGCACCTCTAGACTGGTCAGAAGATGATTTTTTTCAAGTCTGACGTTTTCCATCATATCATCTTTGAATTTAAGAAAATTCAGAGTGACACTTAAATGTGGTGTTGTCTTTTCTCTAAAGGAACAGAGTTGTATTCATGCAGGATGGTTTTACAAGACATGGGGCCTGCTGACTGCATCCTGGGGCACTGGTTGCTTTGGGAAGCTTCGTGTGCCCTCTTGGTTTCAGCTGTTATCTCTTACAGCCTTGTCCTGTCTTGTCCAGCATATGCATCAGAATGGAAGAGCATGTATTTATACACCAGGATGCATACACCCAGCAATCAGGGATTTTGATGCCTTGGGTAAACCCTTCACATGTCATGGATAGCCCCCACTGCTCTTAGTTCTGAAATAAGGTTCAGTCAGATCCTCACACTTACCTTCAGAGCTGGTTCTCTATAGATGGTGCCCTTAACTTGATGAAAACCTCAGTTGGCCTCCTGATCATTGAAGATCACACTTCTATATAAACCCATAACATCTCCTTGTCTCTTTTCCCTGTCTGCAGCACTGGGACAGATTATGTTGTATGTGGATGGGATGAATGGGGTCATCAACCACAGTGAGACCATCCAGTGGCTTTACACACTCATTGGGTCAAAGGTAAGACAAGTTTTTTTTTCTTTTCTTTTTGGAACATCTTGTTCATTTTGCAAATCATTGCCTTTTTGTTTAAATCCTCTCTGAAATGTTCTCACAAAGAGAAGTCCTATCAGCTTTGTTCAAGTCCTGTCTTGGTATAAACGATGAGTAATCCTTTGTAAGTTTTCAAGCCCATGCCAATCACAGATTTATAACGTTTTAATGCACTTCTGCCTTTTCTTCTCCTAAGCTGTAATCAAATGCCTTTGGCACTTTTGGTTTCTAATGCTTAATTAAAATGTTATACCATAGATAAAGTACCTATGTACACCTTATATTTTGTGACCTCCATGGTAGGATCTATGTGAGGTCATAGATGCCAGACGAGAGCCCCGGTGCCCTTACTGGCCCTTGGATTTCCTTTCCCAGTGCTGTGATGTGAAAAGAATCTCTCCCATTTCATAATGGAAAAACTATTTTCCCTTGGGCAACTGAAATGTTTTTTTCCCCTCTATCTTTTTAGCTTTGTTTTCTATGGAAAATGGAAGCGACTCTATTTTGATGCTAGTGCGCGTGGTCTTGGATATGGAGTGGAATGCTGGGTCTCTGAGGTTGACTTAGCAAGGCTGGAGGGAGATTTGTATCTGCTCTCCTGTGGTGGAGGTTTCTGTTTTCCTTGCATCTGCTTGGAGGCCTCCCCGGCTGACGGGTCTGTCTGGAAGCAGTTCCTTCCACAGCTCTCTGATTGATGTCCATGACCTTAAAGTCTAGAGAGATGGGCGAGACTTTTTTACTTAAAAAAGGGACTTTTAATACATGTTACAAATGAATTAAGAAATCTTTGTAGTTCTGTTGCGGTCCTGACAAGACTGATGTGGTGGCATGGGGACAGGGAAGAGCACAGATGAGCGCAGGGGAAGGGGAGTGCCGTGGCCTGAGGACCGTTCCCTGAACCCCTGTGCTGGGAGCTCATGCAGCCCTGTGGGAAGGTGTGGCCTTTTGTGAGCAGCTCAGGCCATGAGGGCTCTTCCCTTGGTAGTGGATTGTTGCTATTGTAGCAGAGGCCTTGTTCTCTGCTCTTCTTTTATGTCAGAACATGACCTCTGTCCCTTCTGGTATCTGCAGTGACCAGTTACCATCTTGGATGGAGAGGCCGGCCCTCTCTGGAATGTGCTATGAAGATCTTGCATGTGTCCCTGCCTGTCAACCTATGCAAAATGCAGTTCTGTTCTGTAGAAGGAGCAGTGGGCCGCATTCCCGCCCAGCTCCCACACGGCTAGCTTTATACCCGAAATAACAACACAAAAATTGTATTCTTTTAAACACTGCTTGGCCCATTAGTTTCAGCCTCTTATTAACTAACTTTCATATCTTGCTTTAACCCATATTTAGTAATCTGTGTGGCACCACGAGATGGTGGCTTACCAGGAAGGATCTTAACCTGTGTCCATCTTGGAGAGGAGAGCTATAGCGTCTGCTTGACTCAGCTTTCTTTCTCCCAGAATTCTGTTCTGTCTTCCCCGTCTACCTATGTTCTGACCTATCAGGCCAAGCAGTTTTCTTTATTAATTACCCAATGAAACAACAGATAGATAGAAGACCCACCTACATCACTGTTCTCTAAAAAATAAATCATGTAGTCTCAGGTGTTGTGTGATGACACTAATAGAGTAAGGTAGCAGAAAGTTCCAGATACGAGGAAGGGTTACAAAGAACTGGAAACTATGGGGGAGGGGATAAAAAGACACGGTAGCTCATATCTAAAACCTCAGTGCTTGGAAGGGTGAGGCAGAGGATTGCTGCGGGTTCAAGACCAGCCTAGGTTATAGTGTAAGGTCCTGGCTCAAAACCCCAAAAGAAAAAGAAAAACAGGAAATGAGATGGAACAAGCAGGAGGTAACAAATTCATCTCTTATCCACTGGCTTGTGGCATCACTGCAGCCTGTGGTGTCTGTCCCTATTCATCCCCCTCCCCGCTTTGGGATCACTCTTCAGGGTAAAGGATCTGAAAAGGAGAACAAGGGGAATCCGCATTGCATTTTGAAGTACACCAAGAATCATTAAACCAGAGGAAGAAATTGGCAGAGCAATCTTCCTTCCCTGGCTGGCCCTCAGAGCTCTTGCTTGCTCTGGGGTCCCTCCTCAGGCTCTGTCCAGGGTTGACTAGTTATCTTTTTCCCTACCCTCTGGCTTCATTAGCACTAGACTGTTTAGAACATGTAGGTTTTGTCTCCACCTTTCATTTTTCCCAAGAGCTGGTCTTTAGTGCCCGATGACTTCCTGGCATTGCAAGGCTGGGCAAATAGCATTTAGTGAGCTTGCGCCTTGGAGCCTATGGTGATGCTAAAAAGGCTGACACCAGAAGCTGCTGTCCCATTTACTGTGATGTCAGACACGATCTTGAATCAGGCTACCGGGTATACTCAGTTCAGGTCAGCAGCTGAATGCAGGAAGCAAGCAGCCATTGGCAAAGTGTTTTTCCAGCACAGTCCTCCTGAGATATCCCCTTCCCTACAAAACCTGCCGCCGCCCCTTCCCTCTCTTTCCTCTGGGTAGTGAAGGATCTGGAAAACTAGGTGCCTGAGCCTACCCAGGACCCTTAGGTTTAGAGAATGGTGCCTCAGTTCTGTCCTCAGCACACAGATTAACCAATGCAGCTACTGTAGGTATCCCTAGCTCAGGTGGAGAAGGCAGGGAAGCTGTGTTCGAGCCTTGTCTGTTGGCGAAGTCATGGCTTCTAAACCTGAAAGGTTTGCCTTGACAGCCTGCTGGCTTTGCCTTATACAGGCACAATGTTGATAAAGGAAGTGCTGGTTAGAAAAAAATTCCCGTTATTCTGTTTTCATAGCGCTTGATTTTCCTCCCATGAAAGGCAACAAGATGTGAATTTGCCGCCTGCCAGAGGGGCATTATGCAATGCACATTCGCAGTTACTTGAAACTCCAGAGAAGAAAAGGATGCAATTGGCTTTAAAAGAGAAAGCACAGAGTGTTTTCTCTGAGGTCTGTCTGTTTACACGGGCCCATCTCGAAACTCCTCAGCCGGAGGGAAGAGGTGGGTGCCCCTGCAATGACTTATTAAGGGTGTGTTGTTGTTTTCTTCCCAGACCTGTAATTCTAATTAATTGGGGTAAGCCGATTCTGTTTGTACAGCTTGACCTGCCACTCTGTCTTCCATTCGGGCCCTGAGGAAGACCCTCATCTCCTGACCAGGGATGATCTTGATGTTGCCATGGAAACCACCCTTCCTGTTCCTTTCTACCTTCGCTCACCCTGTTGTCTATTTCTGCCCACCCCACGGAACCTCATTCCGTGTGTCAGGCAGCTGACGGACATCAGTGGGCTTCCTCTGCATCTGTGTGAAGATGGGCACGGCACGCTGTTCTGCTCTGACATAACCCTGCTAACTAACGTATGGCAGGATGAACAGAGCCGCTGCCATGCTGCCTTCTCCTCAAACATTCTACATTCTCTCTGTGAACCCTCATTAGGGCACAATCTGAGCTACATGGCATGGAGGACATAGGATTAGTGGAGGGAGAAGATGGGAGGGCCAGGGACAGTTACTATGAAGCAATAGGGCCTGGGAAGGGTAGCAGCCAAGGGGAGAAAGATGTGGAGACATCTTGAGGAGCAGCTTGCGAGGCCTAGCTTTCTGGATTTAGAAAATGTGAGTCGTATCTCAGAGTGGGACAGTGCCTCTGGCAGGAGCAGGGAAGCTGTATAAATTTTGGAAGGATATTTTTGAAATGAAGGGAATGTCCCTAAGTAGAGCCCCTGTGTCGGGAAAGCGTGCTGGTTGCTCAGGAGATGAGAGTGAGTAGCCATTTGGTTTTGTAGTCTATATTGTGTCACTGGTAAGTGACACTCAAGTGGCCCACATATAGGCTGAGGCATGAAGAATGTCGTTAGTACCTACAGTTATAGAATCCTAGCTGTGACGAATGCTGAGTCGTGTTAAAGTTGCTCTTGTTATCTTGAGTTACAATCCCGATATTTCTAGAAAAATATCAACTAGCTCAACCCTAGTGGGACATGGGAGTTGATGGGAAGCCATTCTTCTGGGGGAAGCACCTTCATCTAGACCATTACCAAGCACTGTGTATATGTCAGTCACACTGAATTCCCTATGCACTGCTCTGAGCATTTGAGGGTGGCTGTCAGGGACTGAGGATATACATATATAGATATATCTATATATACGTGTGTGCATATGCACATGCACATACACAGCCAAGTCATTAAAGTGCCTAAATGTAAGCACAAGGACCTTAGGTTGCTTCCTGGGACCCACATTTAACAACAAACAAACCATGATGGGTGTGGATGTGTGCTTATAATCCCAGCACTGGGGAGGCTGCACAGCTACCCTGGACGGCTTGGCCAGCTTTAGACCGATGAAAGACCCCATTTCAAAATAGATGAAAATAAAGGTGAATAGCTCCTAAGCAGTGGCATGTGAGGGTGTCCTCTTGATTCCACATGTAGTCATGTGCACATAAACATGCATATCCATCCACATGGAAAGATGGCTCTCCGGTGAGTCTGTCCAAGCTACAGCGTATGTTTTGCTGTAGCTGTCACAGGACCCTAATAACTAGTTCCGTTTTCTCCTGGCCACCACCTTCTTTTTGCAACTTGTAGAAGGTGTACAGCAGCCTCCTGGAAGAGGACATTTTCTCTCACAAATTTCATCTTTTCCTTAGCGGGCCTTTTAAGCAGCAGCCCCGGGTGCTGGCTGAAGCTAGCCTGGCAGTCCATCAAACTTCGCTGGCTTTTCCTCATACATCATGCCTGCCAGCTCTTCTTTCTGCGTGTCTGTGACTGATGGTTGTGTATCTAAATGCAAGCCATTGCAATTTTCCTCATTGATCAGACCACAGTTCCAGCCTCTAGATAATTGTGAATTCTGCCTTGGCCATTTATCATCTTAACTGTTAGTGCCAGCTTTATATAACATAAATTTAATAAGTTATGCCTCTTTATTATAGACAGAATGCTGAGGGGGAGAGAGAGTGTGGATTAACCAGGACAAACTGCGTGATGACGCTTATTAGCCGAGGTGTTTTAGGGTCACTTTGAAGTGAGTCGGGAGCTGCCTAGCTGACCATCAAGTTACTCCTTCATTGTCCCCAAGCCTTCTCAAGATCTTTCTGAAATCAGGACATACCGTATCTCACAGCAAATATAGGGCTTTGGGGTCCAGTGCATCCTTCTCGTGGGTTGTCTTTACATCTATAAAAGGAGACAGTCTGTAGATAAGTAGATACGAGTGTGGAAACTGAGCACTCTTCATTCCTGGCCCTGTGTCCTGTGTCATTGTTAAAAGCTCTTCTTCCCAGAAGCACACTCAACATCCTAATTTAGAGATGTTCTCAACTGAGACCATTGGGGATAGTGTTTCCCTCTCTCCCTTCCTCCCTCCTTCCCTTTCTCCCTCTTTCCCCCTCTCCCTCCCCCTCCCTGTCTCTCCATCTCTCCCCCACCTTAAGCATAAATTTCCTGGGCTAATTTTTTAGGAATCAGTGGTAAGTTCAGAAAGCTATAGGATTGTCATTTTGGGAGTCCATCTGCTTGCGTCCCTTTCTGGTAGTTGCTTTCAGTCTGATTTTATACTGTGGGTGGCTTCTGTCCATCCTAACCCTGTCCCTTACTTGCCAGAGGAGTGCAAGGCAGGTCCCTAGAGAGCAGCTTATAGCTGGTCTTTGTGCCTGTAGTTTCTGGGGATTTCATGCTGTGATGGTATACCACATGTGACTTCCATCACACGTGAGCATTTCTTGATGCTTGGCAGGGTGGCTCCACCTTCCTCCCCTTTGTCCTCGGCCAGACCATTGCAGACACCTTTTCTTCTCGTGTGAAGAAAATTATCCCTCACCTTGCATTTCAAGCCTCTTGCTTTCCTCTGCATCCCTAGTTCCATGGCAGACTCAATATCAGTGGCAACTTTAATGATCATGCAGCTTTTTCTTTTTTGCACATGGGTGTGCACATATATGTGGGCATGTAAGAGTGTGGAGATGGGAGGATGGCATTGGATGTCTTCCTTGACTGCTTCCCACCTTGTATTATTGAGGCACTATCCCACTTGAACACAGAACATACCAATTTGGCTGGTCTAGCTAGCCAACTTTCTTTGGAGATGGCCTCTCTCTGCCTCCTGCATTCTGGGATTACAGCTGAACCACCACACTCACCCAGCCTCTCCATAGGTGTGATGCTCCAGACTCTGGTCTTCATGCTTCTGTGGCAAACACTTTGCCTGCTGAGCCATCTCCCCAGCCCTCTGTTTGGAGATTTTCTTGCTGCCAATCTGAGAGTGATACTCTCTGCAGCAAGGAAAAGTCAGAAAATATCTGAAAAAAATTATATATATTTTGAACTCACACTGTAAACATATTTAATACCATGACGTCTGTTCAGCCATTAAATTCTATATGGCCTAGCCAATGAAGTTATCAACACATTACTCAATTCCTTGAATAGTACCTATTGTCTTAAATCAGCACTAGATTTGAATCTTGTATTTATTACTTCAAATGACTTGAATTAATATATGTTCCATTAATAGAAGTTGGGCTAATATTAATTTTCATAATGAAATTAATGACAATAGATTGAAGAAAAAAACCCAAGCTGATGGATGATCTCAACATCTTGGCAGCATTATAAAAACTAACATTTAAAGCTTTTCAGTGATTGTAAGAATAAAATGGTCTCTTTATATAAAACTAGAAATTTTTAAAAGTAAAAACAAAATATACTATCTGGAGATGCTACTAAAATTAATGATGATGATTAACCTTGGAACCTTTCTATTTTCCTTTGTTTCTTTCTTATATAGTAAGCCCTAAACATATTCTAAATATTTCCTGTGTCACTGTAATATTTAAAATATTGTTTGATGCCTGTATAATAGTCTCCTGCATGACTGTGCTGTGACTCATGGGAGTTCATTTCATGTTTCTCATGTTGTCGGTCAAGTGGCTTCAGGTTGGACGCTATATTTGAAGATATTTTACTATCATTCAAACCTGTTTAGTGAGTGAAGTTGCTTTTGACTTTGCATTTGTCAACATCCCATTAGTATTTCTAAAGCTCCTTGCATTACCACAGTGTGTTCATGTGCTGTTGGCAGGGTGACACTGTGCCTTCAGAGCCAATGTCCCCTGTAGAGCTCACCCCCCCCCCCACTCCTCTGCCTGTGCACGCACACCCAGAGCACAAATTCCGATGTGTATCATTTCTTTTGCACATATGGGTGCACATGTGTGCTGGTGTTTGGAGGCCAGAGCTCAGTCCCTGATGTCATACCTTAGACACTGTTCACCTTGTGTCTTGCAGGCAGGGTCTCTCCCCATCTAGGCTAGACTGGCTGGCCAGTGGGGCCCCAGAGACCCTCTTGCCTCTTCAGCACTTGGATTACAAGCAAGCTACATCTTCCCTTTTTATTAGCATGGGTTCTGGAGATTGAACTCAGGTCCTTATACCTGCAGGGCAAACACATTACCACCTGAGCCACTCCCCCAGTGTCACAGCATGTTTGGTTTCTTAGATGCCCCAGTAGGAAACCATTCTCCTGGGAGAGAGTAGACTGAAGATCAGGTTTCACAAGCACTTGCTTTAAGAGTGAGAGACCTGAGGGTGAGGCCAGGTCTTAGGGGAACAGCCAGCAGAGGCCCTGGTGGCGGAAGTATCTCTCCTTTAGTCCTTGGTGTAACCTCAGGGAGCACATTTGGGTCCCCTCCACTCGCAAGAGTTAGCATTGCTGTAAGTTAGCCTTGCTGTTTCATCACTCACAAACGGTTTTTCTTTATAAAAGCCAGAAATACAAGTGGGAGTGGAACTATGGCGCTCCTGCTCCTGTGGCCAGAGAAAGCTGCCATGTTCTCTCAGCAGGAAAAAGAGTAGGAACTGCTAGTTCGAACCTGGGAACACATCTGGAAGATTGCAAAACCGCAAGCAGCCAGCCTACCCTTTCTCCAATGAAAATAGTTTCCATCTTGTAGGGCAGTAGAAGAAGGAAGGACAACAGAGGCAGGAGTTCTGGGAGTCATCCCAGGAGGTGCCCTGCAGGCTTGGGTTCTATTTGTCAATGCTCTTAGCCTCCCCCTACCCCCTGCCCACTCCCTCTTCCACCCACCACCACCAGCCCCTGGACTTTGTTTCTGTCTGCCTGACACCCGTATGCACTCACTTCATGGAGACTCTTGCCAACCAAGCTCTCCTGACAGCACATTCACGATGCCAGGCTTACCTGCTGTCTGCTGGCGTGCCTCCAGGACTAGTTGTTTGTAGAAGAAAGTTCTTTTACTTGGGAACTATCTGTCCTATTTCCACAATGCATATATTTTGACTCAAAACATAGGAAAGATGGGACTTTTCACTGGCTAAGGGCAATAATCTGACCTGTTTTCCTTTGCTTTCACTTAGAAATTGGCCATGTAGCAAGTTATTTTAGCCTTCTAGAATGTGGGGGTTTGTACCCCGAACTGGGCATGCTGCTTCCTGTAAAAGTACCCAAGCTTGTTGGTTTCCTTCAACCAATATTGCATTCTGCAAGCAGTAACAAGATGCCCCTTAGCTGGAGTGTTCGTGCAAGGATTTGCTATCCCTTTCTCAATAGTAAAGGAGCAAATTAATGTTATTTTACGAATTGATCCTTTTCATTTTTTTTACATTATATTTGTTATGTTTGTGAATGCGTAGGCGTGTGCATATCATGGCACATGTTTATAGGTCAGAGAACAATTTGCAAGTGTTGGTTCTCTCCCTCTGGGTACCAGGGGTCAAACTCAGGTCATCATGTTGGGTAGCAAGCACCTTAACATGCTGAGCCATCTCTCGGGCCCTCAAATGACTCTTTGCAATGACCCTGTGAATCCTCTGGAAAATTTAGCCATGTGAATATTTTCTAATGTTTGCACATTTCTATTTAAATAAAGTTCCAGATGAACTCCTGCTGAATAAATTATAATAATTTGTAACTTTTTGTTTTGCTTTTATCTTCCATCATCTTTGGACAGCTTGCTCTGTTTTATACTGTACAGAATGTCTTACTCACCGGTTAGTACCTTCAGGGCTAGCCAGCTTCCCCTGGGTTACTTCACTGTTCATAGCGTTGGTCTCCTTTCTGTGGACTGCACTGTCAGAAGCATGCAGCTGTCACTCAGCCAGAGCACAGAGACTTGGTGCAGGTGACTTCCTGTCCTGGCTGATGTGCCAACCCTGATCATTTTATTCCCCATGAATCCTTGCAGGCCAAGGCCCAGAGTTGTGTGCTTGAGGCACTGTGTGAACCTCTGTTTTATTTCTGATAATCGCCCACACCATGTTCAAACTGTGTTAGAGGTTGAGAAGGGAAAGATTCTGGAGCCTAAGATTTTTGTTGAGCCATTTCATAATTATGAAGGCCCTTGGGCCTGAATTTGAACTGCTGGCTTAGAAAGTCACAACTTGAGAGTTTGACATTAGAATAAAAAGTTAAATGAGGAGTCTTAATGATGCATAACTAGGGGCTACAATTTTTTCATGGAAGAAGAGACAGGGTCTCACTCTGTGGAGCAGGCTGATCTGAAATTGACTTTATAGGCCAGGCTGGCTGCAAGCTCAACAGAGAGCCCCTCCTGCTCAGCTTCTAGTGTTGGCATTACAGGCATGAGCCAACGTGTCTGGCTTGATTTTTTTTTCCCGATACCTAGTTTGTTCTAGAGTATAGGTAAATGTATAAATAGTATAATAAAGATCTATAGACCAGGATGTCTTACAGTTTCTATGCTAGTTTAAAGGTCAGCACCTGTCTATAACACACATCTATGCTACCTTTAGTGGGACATGAAGCAAAATCACAAGTGTTTCTCTAGACCTCTTTGTTACTTAAATCCTAAGGCAACTAGAAGGCTTTGGATACTTGAATTTGAACTCAGTGAGCAGCATATGTGACCCACTTGCTGGATTTCTTTTGCTTCCTTAAATCCAGTGAGCTGCGTGCGAAGTTCCAGCTTAAATGTCTTAAGAAACTGCCTTGTATTCCTTCCCCAGGCCTCTGGTAGCTGCATTCTAAAACCTAGATGCTCCTGCAAGATGACCAGGAAAACCAAACCCTAGGCAAGCACCATGGTGGTACTGCTCCCCCACCCCCAGCCTCTTTGAAATGGACGTGACATTGGATCCAGAGTGTGGGGGATATGGAGGCTGTCCTTGGTTGCTTTCTTGGTTACTTACCTGGTACTTTGGCCTTCACAAAGGTCTTTCAGCCTATATTTTATGATGACTAGGAACATAAAGTCCAAAATAGTGGATGAGCAGAGTCCAGCCCCCCTGAAAATACGTTAAATCTCCATGAAGTATGGTGGCGGCATGTTCATACAAAGGGACTAGCGCAGATTCCTGCTTAGCTATATGTTTTAGGAAAGCATAAAACACTTTTCTTGGGCTGGGAATGTAGCTCAGTTGGCGGAGTCTTGCCTAGTGCCTGTAGTACCTGTGAAGCGGAAGCAGAGATGTGTGGATTGGAAGGGACTCAAGCACAGCCAGCCAGTCTAGCCCACCCGGGTTTACCTCCTGCGGGGATGTGCCTTCCTCTTCAAACCACTTGGTTTTGAGATGCTGAGGCTGATTCCCTGTTGCCATAACGCCTGTCTGCTTCATGATGCTGAACCAGCGCATGGTGTCACATGCTTCATGGGGACTGGATCAGCTCTTCCAGGGCTAGACAGATTGCCGGGTTCTGGATGCATTGTCGTGACACTGTTCTTGTTAGGATAGGAAGGGGCTTCGGTCGGAGCTGAAAATTGGGCGTTTGGGGTTGGAATGATACTCTGAGGATTGATGTGTCTAAGCCATGTGATGGTGTATGCCCTGACTGCTTTGCAGCTTACTCCCACCCCTCCTTTTTTGGGGTTGCTCCTTCCTGCAGCCATCTTAAGCCCACCTCCCCTGCTCTACCACTGCCTCCCATGTTTGCCTCTTCCCAGTGAATATGGGCTAGGACTCCTAACAGCAGTTCCTATTCAAATGTGCAAATATACCTGAGATGAATCTGGGAATCAAGCAAGGGCCTTGTGTGTTCTACAAAAGCACTTTACTGCCCAATTAGTCCTCGGCACCAAGAAAAGATTTTTCGAGAACATGGAAAAGGCAATGTGCTGATCTTTGAGAAGGGGGAATGTGGCCGCTGTGCTGGTTGCTTCACACTCCGGAGGGTGCGGTTATATTCTCCACACAGAAGGGTATCAAAGAGAGTAACTATCAGATAAGTGAAGGATTCTATAGCAGTATTTAGAAGCAATGTCCCCTCCCTACTTTCAAACCTTCACAACATTGCTAATGTGGAATTTCTGAGCAGGAGCCCCGGATGCATCTGAAGATGAGCTGCGACATGCTTTCAATTAGTACCAGGAATTTGCCCCAATTTAACGTTCCGATGTTCTTGCCTCTAAAGCGCTTTAATTATCTAATGTGCTTGCTATTCATTGGCATAGTAAAGCTTCCGAAAGCACCAAACATAAACGAAGTAGAAGCTGAAGTCACAGAACTCCTGAACATAGGAATCATGTTTAAGAAATTTTTAAAAATAAAATTGCGGTGCCCGAAGAACTCCCAACAGAGCCTTTCCAGCAAAGGGGAGGAAGACACGAAAAGGAAGGCTTCCGTGGGAAAGCAGGTTCTCCAGCAGAAGCAGCCATGGCTTAGGGATTCTGGGTGCTAGGGACCACGATAGTCAAGGCCCGTGACCCCACAGATGCTCAGAAGGGCCCTATGGGACCGGCAAAGCGGGCTCTGCAGAGACCAGCCTCACGGGAGCACACTACACAGCTGCCAGGTTCCTTTCAGGAACCCCAAAAGGAATTTCTACCTCCCGGGGAAGCCGCCAAGCCTGGACATGCTGGGTTTGTGTTTACTTGAAGACACTTCTCTGGCTTTAAACATACAAAACACAGTTCATTCTTCTGGACTGCCACCCCCAAAAGCCTTGTACCTGTTGAGAAAATACTGTGGAATTTGGCCTCTTCCTAGACAGGAAGGAGCAGGGAGATGGTAGGACTGGGGTTAGGGGTAGGAATGCTCTAAAGTGCTTAGAGCCCCCTGCCCAAAGTACACAGTTCCCTTCATGGTGGGAACACAAAAGGAAAGGGAAACCTGGGACTTCTTGACCTTCACTTGACTGTGAAGGGCCTTAGCTTGGTTAGGGGCTGTGACCGGTTCCATGCCACTGTGATGGGTTAGAAGGAGAAACTCAGTGAAGATATGCCATCTTCACATGTAGTGCTGCTAGTAGGGATGGTATGCACGGGCCAGGTTGGTAGTGGAGGGTGGCATGCACGGGTCAGGCTGGTAGTGACAGTGGCTTGCATGGGCCAGGCTGGTAGTGGTGGGTGGCATGCACGGGCCAGGCTGGTAGTGGAGGGTGGTATGCATGGGCCAGGCTGGTAGTGGAGGGTGGTATGCACGGGCCAGGCTGGTAGTGGAGGGTGGTATGCACGGGCCAGGCTGGTAGTGGTGGGTGGCATGCATGGGCCAGGCTGGTAGTGGCGGTGGCATATGGTGAGAGTGAATGAAAATCAAATTTTAGTCACAGTGAATCTGAGGTGCAGGACAGCACCTGAGAGATGTCAAAGTTATAAGACAACCCAGCCCAGGAATTGGGTCAGGCCTGGAAAGCAACAGACATTTAACATTCGATCTTAGATTAGCTTTAAAACCCAAGGGTAGGATAAACTTGTCAGAGAGTGTGTGGCGAGAAGAGGAATGAACGCCCAGGCAGAAACCCTTAGGTCTTCACAGAGCCATCCTGAATACCCTGGAAGCAGCAGCGAGGGAGTCACCATCAGGTGGGAGACTAGCTGTCCTCTTCCGAGAGAGAGCAATTGAGTGTGTCACGTGCTACGAGGGCCGAATGAAATCCATGAAGAGGTAACCGCTGGATTTGACAACACGCAGGCCACCATGAACCTGAATAGCTAAACTGAGTAGTGGAGACACAGTTAAATTCCCATCAAGTTGGGCTGGAGAACATCTGATTGCTCTTCTAGTTGGTGGAACAAAAATACTTGAGTAAAATGAACTTAGGAAGGAATGGTTGATTTTTGTTTTGTATTTTTAGGATATAGTCCATGACGGCAGGGATGGTGGCAGGAGCTGAGGCGGCTGGTCACATGGCAATCACAGCCGGGAAGCAGAGGGAGATGGATGCTGTGCTCAGCTCTCTTTCTGCTTTTGGTTGAGTCTGGGATTCCGGCTCATGGAATGGTGCTGCCTATACTTAAGAGACTTTCCACATCCCTTAACCCAGTCTAGAAAATCCCGTACAGATATGCCCGGCAGTTTGTTTCAGTGGAGATTCTAAATCCTGTCAGGTTGACCATCAGGATTAATGATCACAGGGGATCCCTGGCAAGCTGGGAAATGAACCCATACAGGTCTTGGGAACTCTGGAAATATTTTTGGTCTCAAGGAGAAGAAAGGAGCAGGCACCAAGTGGAGAGAGTGGGACCCAGGACAAGACAGGGAATTAGTTACCTAGGTAGGTGTGACAGTGGAGAAAGAGCCTGGGAGCAGAGCTGTGGAGTGGCCTTGGAGAAAGGACTTGGAGCAGGCACTGTTTTAAACTGTCCCCTCTTGTACTAGTGTTTTCTCCTTGTTGTGATAAATATCAAACAGGTGCAATTTGGGGAAGGAGGATTGATTTTTCACTCCTGGCTTAAGAGGATACAATCCAAGTATGGCAGCTAGGACCTTCATGGTCTGGGCAGCCAAGAATTGGCGCAGGGGACAGTTTTTTGGATCAGGAAGTAGCGAGAGGAAGTGCTCACACTCAGCTTGCTTTCTCCCTTCCCCCGTTTCTCCCATTCAAGCCCCGGGCCCATGGGGTGGTGGTGTCCACATTCAGGCTAAGTCCATTGCTCACCAGTTAATTCTCCCTGCAACTCCCTCACATCCATGCCCAGCAGCTGTCCTAAGCTCCTAGGAGAGTCCGAATCAGTTCGGTCAAGGTGACAATGAAGATTGACCATCACACCTTTGAGCTGTACAGTGCCGTTCTTTGCTTGGGGTCCCTCACTTTCCCCGTCAAGTCTGCTTCCCTGTCGTTGTGATGTGAGTGCAGGCCTCATGGAGTCCCTGGGTCTTCCTCTAGGTGCAGGGCAAATGAAGAAGCGGGAACTGATTTCCACAATGTAGTGGGCAAAATGGGACTGATGGTTTGACCTGGCCATTGACTGCTAGATCAGGGCAGCTAGCAGATACTCCTAAACTCACTCTGAGTCGTGTGTAGTTCTTGGCCTTGAAGGAAAACATGTAAACAACTCCATCTCAATTTAGAAGAGGTCTGTGGGGTTGAAAGGGGGTAACAACAGCTTGGGAAAGGATGGACAGCCCGAGGTTGGCGTGGTGTTCTCAGGCGCATCATTTGTGCGATCCTCAGGAGGTATGTGTGTAAGGTCACTGAGGACGAGATTCTTGGAAGAAAATGGGATAAAGGGAAGGGAGGCTTTGAAGGAGAGAGGGAGGAGCAGCTGGGGGCGTAGGGAAACTGACCCAGAACCCCTCAGGACCAAAGGAGCTGGAGTTAGGAAGCCATGGTAGCTTCCACTGAGTGAGTCACTCATGGTCTCTCCAAGGGTAAGTTCTATTGTGGGAAAGAAAGTACTGAGCTGGCTTCAGCACCTCACAAATGCTGAGCCTTGGATCCAGGGTCTGTGAGTTCCAAGGCCCCAGGCAGCCTGCTATGCCTGCTTTAAGTACTGGGTACTTGGCTCAGGATCCTGTTTATCCAAGCTTGCCCTTGTGCCCTAAACCAAGTGTTTGACCTGTGGTACCTGCTTCCTCATTGGAAAATGAACTGTGCCTGTTGTCATTGGGATCAAATAAAGTCCCCAGGTCAGCATGCATGTCTTACTTGTTGGAAGCCGGATGTGAATCCCAGGGTCAAAGTCCTGGGTTCGAATTCCTGGTTCCATTGCTCACTAGATGTGTGATCATGGACAGCATACTCTGCCTCAGTTTCCCAATCTTCACAGTTGGGGCGGGGGACTAATACCTATCTGCTGAGGTATCTGATAAGAGGTGAGTGAGGAACCAATAAAGGAATCTAGATGATCTCTGAGCCTCCAGGTTGACTGACGCTGGGTGCTGGCTGTCAGGGAGGGGAGAGTGCCTTCAAGTGGACAGGTCCGCCTATGCTTCTCTGTGATGGTTTCATCTTCTCTCCAGTTCCGCCTGGTGGTGAAGACAGCCCTGAAGCTTCTGCTCGTCTTTGTGGAGTACTCTGAGTCCAATGCACCGCTCCTCATTCAGGCCGTTTCTGCTGTCGACACCAAAAGAGGTGAGCAGCCCCACCATGGGTCATCAAGGTCACAGTATTGCATACAGGGAGGCTTCCCCTCTTCTGCTGAGTTATTGGGAGCATTCTGTGTGTAGACATCACCATAAGGGATCCAGGGTGGTGACTATGGAGATTTGGGCAGGGATGTGACGTGACAGTGAAGAAAATGGACGTGAGGACTTAGCCAGGACATGACAGCGGACCTGTCCTTTTGATCCAGTTTAGATCACTGTGGGTCCTTCCTTCTCTTCCTGTCCTATGTAACACTAACCCATAGATGTTCCTTGAGCTTTCTGCCCTTCTCCCTGCCATCCCATACTGGAGTCTGGAAGGCGGGTCGCAGACTACAACGACATATTGTCATCTGGTACCAGAAAGGAGATGTCTTATAGTAAGAACAGATTATAGTGCCACGAATAGTCCTGAATAAGGACAGCTAGCAGCTCAGAAAACATGTCTGGCTTCCGCAGAGCCAGGTGGGCATTTGGGAAAATGGCGATTCACTTGGTTCATCCTTGCAGGACGTGGGTTCTATCTCCCAACTCTGGAGTTCCTTTAGGACGATGCTTGGACGTTTTGGTAGCCTCTTTTAAATTGTGGGTATCAAGGACACTTGTCATTGGGCCATGATATAGGGACATCCTTTTCATAGCTTTGAGGTTCTCCTTTGGCCTTGTTGAGTAGGAACTCCTAGCATCTTTCTTTGGAGTTCCTACTGCACATAGGGCATGTTGTGGAGTGGGAATGACCCTCAGATGAACCTGGGGCTTTGTTTCCCACATGCAAGCTTCATTCCGCGGTCTCAGCCTGAGGCCTCTACTATCCTAAGTCTCTCCAACAAGACAAAATAATGGCCATCTTTTTTCAATTAGTAAAAAAAAATTTCCCGTCGATTGTTTTCTCAGCTTGGTAGATTTTTGCCTATAAAATTTCTTCAACCTTTGGCAGCTGCTATCATCTGCCTGCCACTAAACATGAAGTGCTGCAAACGGAGGAACATCACTAATGAAACATCTCAGAGAAAGTTCATCATGTGTGGCTCCATAGCACGTTTCTTCATGGACATGTGTGGTCTTGGCTGTGATTTTGAAATGCATACATATAGCGTCATCCGGGTTCGCTGCTAGTAAGGTTGTCCCGGGATTCTGTGATGGAATTAAACATACCAGTGTGTCAGGAATTCTGAAGAGAGCAGCACGAATGCCAGGTGTTTCCAGCAGCAGAGTTTAGAGCAGTCTCCGGTTCCTGGCATGCTGGAGATGACTGAAGGAGGGCTGAGCGTGTCCACGTGGGCACACGTGCAAACAGCCCATAAATTTTGCTCCGTAGAGTCTCCAGACTCATTCCTTGGCTGGAGGGATTGGCATGGGAAAGTGGGACAGTTGTCTTTCCATTTTTTTTTATTGGACAGGAAAACTCTGACTTGAGGAATCAGCAACTAAAACTAAGAAAATAAACGAAAAGTCCTCAAAAAGTCATTAGCACCTAAGGTAGTTGAAGTCATTCTAGAATAGATCCCCTTGGTGGATTTATAAACACCATGAATGGCCACCTATTAGTCAGGAGTGTGACATGGGCCTAGAGTGTGCCACTTAGAGAGCCTAGAAAGAAAAGTTCATCAAAGGAGCCCGGAAGTATAGCTCACTGGAAGAGTGCCTGTTGGGTATGCATGAGGGTCTGTGTTCAGTCCTCATTACCACAAAACAAACAAACCGAAAGGTACATCGTAGGTAGTAACTAATATTTATGAATATGTGAACATTTTAAATGCCTCATTTGGTCTAGTCCACTATACTTTAGCTTTGGGGCTATAATAAAAAGTGAGTTTGATTAGCCCTGAATGTGTCATGAATCACAACTGACTTTTCAGATCCTCTGGATCGTCTTCACCTCTGTGTGTGTGTGTGTGCGCGCATGTATGTGTAGGTCAGAGGTTGACCTAGGATGTCATCTTTAATTGCTCTCTGGATTAGTTTTCACACGGTCTCTGGCTGAACCTGAAGCGAGATCACTGATTTGTCTAGACCAACTGGCCAGAGCGCCCCGGGGATCTGCTTGTCTCTGACTCCTTCACACAGGGATTATAGTCACACACCACCATATCTAGATTTATTAGGTGGGTCCTAGGACTCAAACCCAGGACCCTGTGCCTGGACATCAAACACTTTATACCATTCCCCAGCACTCTCTCTCTCTCTTATATCTTTATGTTACTTTCTTTGGGCAGATGCCTGACGGGAAGAGAGAAAGATGGTAACTCATGGGAGCTTTTAGGAGATGGTTGGGTTGTCATTCTACCTTGTCAAGGTCTTTCCTAAGATTTGCCCTGTGGTGAGTTATCTTGAAGCTAGGTAGAGTGACAGACAGTCCCTTGGACATGGAGTTAGCCTCTCCCACAGAGGAGAGCTTGGGGAACAGACAGGGTTACTCATTTTGTCATAAATCTTGGGATCTATTGATTTGGTCCAACGTAGCTTTTGAACTTATATTTTTCATTTGAATGTAAAGTGATGAGATATGACTTAATTTCTGTACATGCATATCATACATGATGATCATGGGGTAGAGTCTATCATCCCTTCAAGCAATCCTGTCTCTGACTCTGCTAGAGGGTGTCTTGAATGGTGAAGGGCGTCCAAAGTATGGTGGATGCTAGAGGTTACACACTTGAACTGAACGGACTGTTCAATGTCAAAAGTCTCTGTGGAGACTATATAGATCTATTACCTGGAAAGATCCAGAATGTGCTGGAAGGATTGTCCAGCATGTGTTTGACCATTAGTACAAGGTATCATGTAAAATGTCTGATGAAGTTTAATATAGGAACCTATCATGAGAATAAATGGGAAATGTCTCAATCATGTATTATGTGTATTTATCTTTAATCCTAGTTAAGAAAGAAGCACTGTGCCTTCATGGCAAAGGACTGGCCTGGAGCCTTGTGGAAAGTGAGCATTTTAAGTATTGGTGTCATCACTAGTTATGACCTTGATAATGGCACCTACTGATGTTTGGGTGTCTGTGGTGCAACAGTCAGTGTGCACACACAGTTCAGTCAAATGTCTAAGTCAACTATGTGCTTGCCAACATCAGGAGGCACCGGGCTCTTATGAAACCTATATTGCAGTGTTTAGGGTGGATCTTGAGGGAGACTGATGGCAATGACAACCTTGTCTTCCAATGTACCCCATCAATGCTAAGAAAGGAACTAGAAGTGCTTCGTCTCCTGGACACCTTGCAGTAATCTCTTAAGACAAACACTTGCTTCTCAGCTTAGATATGTCTCTAACCTGCCTTAATTCCCCAACCTAATTTTTTTTCTTTTTACATTTATGTATTTATGTATTTAGTGTGTGTGTGTGTGTGTTTGTGTGTGTGTGTGTAAGTGTGGCAGGGATCTGGCTCCCTCTTTCTGGGACACCTGCCTCTGTTTGTTGGCTTTCTCTTCCCCAGCCCCACACTGCACTTTGGATTCAAAGTCAACAATGAAGAAGTAATTCTGAGTCCAGAAGCACTATAAAAATTAGAAACTACAGATTCAGTGTTTCTCCCAGGCACTTTGCCCAGCATCTCCTGGGAGTGCTCTAGTCCTTGAGATTGATGCCTCCTTAGAAACACAAGCAGATGCTTCCTGAACTCATAGGGACAGCGAGGCCCAGGGTCTACTGGATACCTTGGTTGGCTGTCTTGAAGGCTGAAATGGTCACTCTGTTGACACTTGAAGAACAACCATACCCTGGTGCTAACTGCAAAAGAGTTTGACAATAAATGTCCAGATACAGTTCAGTAGGTCTTGGGAGGGAGAGCATGTCTGCGCATTCAGAATTAAAAATAGATGCAGAAGATTGCTTGGGTCTAACTTGCTGGATAGCTCAGCTAAAGGATGAGACCAGGTTCATTTGCTGGAAGAGCTGAGATATTTGAGTGTGGAATTAAATCTGTGTGTGTCATGTCTTCTAGAAGGTGCCTACTTTTCAGTCCTTCTGCCTTTTTTCTTCCTGTGTGTATCTTCCCTCTCATTCTTGTAAAGCTGTTCCATCTTCACATACCAAATGCTCTCTGAGAAATCATTACTGTTCTCGGATATTTTATTGACCTTGTCCTCTATGGCAGTCATTGTGCTGAAAGCAGAGATGAACAAGAGTGATACCATTTCTGCCTTTGGGAAATGTTTATTTATCTTAAGACCAGGATCAGCTTTGTCACAAACCATCCAAGGACCAGCATTTGGAAACTGCTGTGTTCAGGCTATTTACAAGTTTACTTTATCAAACAAAGATAAGTGATATCCTTTTGAGATAATTTATAGAGGAATCACACAGGAAAGAGGGTCACATTCCAGCCCCCAACCCAAGGGCAAGCCAATGCTTCTATCACTTCTAATATTTATCCCGGGCATGGAGCCATGCCAAAAGATTGCTTTCTCCTTCATGGCCTTGCACTTGACTTGATGGTCTAAAATGTGACGTGTTTTCTACCTCTATCCTAGAGGCCGGAGAGAGCAGCTCATGTGCCTTCAGAAGTGGGGCTCACTCGAGAGGAACCTCATTTCCCAAGCCTTCCATATCCATCTTTACTGCATCTCCCTTGCCAGCATCATAGCCCTAACTAAATATGTCTACTGCTTCTTAGATGGAGGCTCTGTGCTTGTATCTATGTTTGTGCCTTTTGTCTAACTACGTCACTAGATTCTAAACCCATCAAGGGAAGTTACCCACCAGACTCTGTACCTAGCTGATGCCCTGACAATATCTGTACCCTGATGGATTAGAAGTAGTATTCTTTTGCTCTAGATTTTTTCTAGAAAGCGATGCTACTGTTACTGCTTGGAACTGAGAGTAAATAAAGGTCTTCATGCCTTGCTCAGCGTCTGCTGATGGGCTTTCAGCGATGACTTAGAATGGGTTTTAGTCTGCATCCCAAAAGTGTGCACATGAGCAGACTTAAAAACTGTATATTTAATATAAAGGAGACTTCTCAAGCAAATAGTTATGGATATAATGAGCACAAGACAGAAAAGTATATTGGTTGCTAGGAAATACATTTTATTAAGATAGGCACAAGTCCAGCTTAAAGATGTGTCCACCCTACACATGCAGGGATGGAAAGACATTGCCATCCCCAAAGGTGAACTCCTTGGTGAAACTCCAGTGTGACTGGATAATGAGTGTCATTGAATTGCTGCTGCTAATGATTTTTGCTTTACTCGTAGGCATCAAACCCTGGTCCAATATCATGGAAATCCTGGAAGAAAAAGATGGAGTTGACACGGAGCTATTGGTTTATGCAATGACTCTAGTAAACAAGGTTGGTTGATGTGTGCTTTAGGTTGAGAGAGAGAGAGAGAGAGAATGAATCCGTACAGGGAAGACAGACAGCCACGTGAAGACAGAGGCAGAGATGAGATTAGACGGTGCATCTGTGAGCCAAATAGTACCAAAGTTGACTGACAACCAACCTAGAAATAGTCAAGGAAGGATCAGTCCATGGAACTGTTACAAAGAACATAGCCCTGCTAACCCCTTGGTTTCAGACCATGAAGTTCTGGCATGTTAAGACACCTAGTTCATGGTAGCAAGTTGCACCAGCTGTAGGAAAATAATACCACGTGAAAATGTTAAATTGTTCCTCATGAGCCACAGCTTTGTTATTGGAAGGCAATAGCAAGAATTGTAAGAAGATGTTTCCTGCCGAGTCTCACCTGTAATGACATTTCCCCGTTAGAATTAGCAACTTGACCTAGAAGACGTCAGGAAGATGCAAGACTTCTTCTAGGTCAAGAATTCAGACTCTGTGGAATTCAGACTCTGAGACTGTAGCAGACAGCAGGGAAGAGGTAGGGAGCAGAGTGTGTGGCTGTCTGTTATCTATAGAAATCTTGGTGCTGGAAAGTCTGATGGCCAGATACCCACAGGCAGTGCTCTCCAAACGGCTCCTGTCTGTGTCTGTGAGAGGGGAGGGGCTGCTGCAGGAGCTGTGGCCTGGGCAACAGTTTGGTCTAGATCCAAACAGTGGGGAAACTGGCTCACCTAAACAAGTTTATTTGGAAATAGTTGGAAGTAGCAAGGGGTGGCAGTGTGGGATAGATATGTGATGGGAAGACACTAAAGGCACAATTTCAGAGGCTGAGGTAAGGACACCTTCAGAGGAAAGGAAGCCACTTTGAAACAAAGGCCCTTGGTAAGGGGACTTTAGTTGGTTGTGTTAGCTCATTGGTGGAGGCAGCTCTCCTTAGACAAGGGTTATGGCATAAACAGCCTCTCTGGAGTTCTGTGAATAATTCTTAAGCTGGGCATACTTACATAAGTGACCCTGCAGTATGGCCCAGACCATCCATTTGTCTTGGGTTTGACATAAATGACTCCATTTTGATACTGACAACTTTTCTTTTTATTTCAAGTTTACTTTGATTATAACGCCAGCAAAAGATTGCAAAGAAACTATTTAAATATATTACTGAATAAAATCATCAAGGGTCTTGTTTGTAAAATTAAAATCTCAAAGCTATAGGCAGATGACAAACTAGAAAGCTAACGGCCAAAAAGAACCCCACAATATCCTGAATATATTAATAAAGTAAAAATAAAGGGGGGGGAGGAGAGAATGAAAGTCCTTTTTTAGTCAACTATGAATGCACAGTAAAACAAAAAGACATTCTCCCAGGCCACATGACTGCCACCAGGGGTAGGCCTGGGCCCTATAGCACTGACAAGTGAAGCTCGGCCACCTGTCCTTGAAATACCAGCTCAAGAATCAAGTCTGTGAAGAGCAGAGAAGCAAAAGTTAGTTAATATGGCCACATTGGGAAGAGGAGCCAATAACGAGGTCAGTGGCTGATTCTGGGCTGGTAACGTGAAGTTAAGGTTTAAACCAGGGGCAAGATCCCTGCATTGCCGGTCAAGGTGTGGCCCTGCCCATCACTGATGCATCATGGCCTGGTCTCTTGCGAGCTGTCACCACCATGGGATGTCTCTTTAAAGGAGACAAGTTCCTCCTCTGAAGGCACCTGGGCTTCAGTTTTTCTCTCCCTCTAGCTTAAGATTCCTGTAGAGTTTACGATTCTTTGGGCATCATTTTCAGATAGCCAAAAGGAAGGACACCGTGTCCCTCTTTAGGATAGTCTTACCTCTACCATTACAGTTATAGTTCTTAAAAAAAAAATTCCAGCGGTTTCTCCCTATATAGTCCTGGCTAGAATTTAAAGTGTAGAACAGGCTGGCCTTGAACTCATACTGATGTCCCATCTCTGTCTCAGCTTCCTGAGTGTTAAGATTAAGGGTGTGCACCTTGTGTGAGCAGGTACCCTCAGAGACCATCTCTCCAGGTCCCTTCATTTGTTTCTTTGATTTTAAGATATTTTTTGTGTGTATATATGGGAGTTTCGTCTGCATGTCTGTCTGTCTGTGCAGCATGTGTGTGCCTGCTGCCCAGGGAGAGTAGAAAGGTTGGCCCCTGGAATTAGAGGTACAGATGTTTGTGAGTGGCCACATGGGTGCCTGGAATTGAACCCAGATTCTCTAGAAATGATCTTAACTGTGTGACGTCTCTCCAACCCCTGTATTTACGTATTAATGAAGTATTTGCTGCTGAGTGCAGAGCTAACTTACATGCTCGTGACAGGAGACAGCCACACTTTGGGTGAATAATCGTAAGAACTCTTATTTTCAAGTCTGTTCATCAGTTTTCTTTGCTGTGTGATTTGAAGCATGTTTTTGAGGATGAAGCTTCTCTTTCCTGTCCTTTACAGCCACTGGCCTTGCTTTGTAGAACTCTGAATTCAGCGAAAAAGAACATTCCCTCTTGCTCATTGGCTTGCTGTAGTTTTATCTTTCTCACTGGCAGAGACTGTGGCCACTTTCCTTACCGTGGCATCAGCACACGGGCACTTTGTAGTCAGCCGCTGACAACACTCACTCTCTGCTGGACACGGTGTGGCGCAAACCAGAAACTCTTCACTTGTTCCTTTTTTTCTGGCCCTTCTGCTGTCTGCCCACAAAGGACAGTTCTCACCTTGAAGGGATACGAGTTTAGTCGCAGATTTGAGTGACAGCTCTGGAAACAGAGACGTAGGCTAATTCAGATTCCATGTCCTGAGGTGGACTTAGCTTCATGAAGCTTTATAGGTTTTTTGTGTGTGTGTGTGTTTTAAGATTTATTTATTTATTAAAGATTTCTGTCTCTTCCCCGCCACCGCCTCCCATTTCCTTCCCTCTCCCCCGATCAAGTCCCCCTCCCTCGTCAGCCCAAAGAGCAATCAGGGTTCCCTGCCCTGTGGGAAGTCCAAGGACCACCCACCTCCATCCAGGTCTAGTAAGGTGAGCATCCAAACTGCCTAGGCTCCCACAAAGCCAGTATGTGCAGTAGGATCAAAAACCCATTGCCATTGTTCTTGGGTTCTCAGTAGTCCTCATTGTTCGCTATGTTCAGCGAGTCCGGTTTTATCCCAGGCTTTTTCAGACCCAGGCCAGCTGGCGTTGGTGAGTTCCCGATAGAACATCCCCATTGTCTCAGTGTGTGGGTGCACCCCTCGCGGTCCTCAGTTCCTTGCTCGTGCTCTCTCTCCTTCTGCTCCTGATTTGGACCTTGAGATTTCAGTCCGATGCTCCAATGTGGGTCTCTGTCTCTGTCTCCTTTCATCGATCTCCAAAATATATAAAGAACTCAAGAAACTAGACCGTAAAAGGCTAATCAACCCAATTATAAAATGGGGCACTGAGCTGAACAGAGAATTCTCAATAGAAGAAGTTCAAATGGCCAAAAGACACTTAAGGTCAAGCTTTATAGTTTTTAAAACAAAGAAAGTCGTTATTAAAGGCAAGTTTAAAATATATTGGTGGGCACACAGAAGGTGATTCCAGCGGGATGAGGAAGGCACTCCACAGGCTGCAGATGCTAGCTCATGGCAACCTTAGCTTTTGAGTTGGTGGGAGTTAGGGGGTTGTTAAGTTAATAGACTTCAAAAGGGTTTTGCCCATTAGTCAGTTTTTGTCTATTAGTCTATTTATTAGTTCTGAAAAAGAGGTGAGGAAGGAATAGCTATGGGTGGGGTAAAGCTAGCCAGTATAAGGTAATGGGCCTCTGGACCTGTAACCTTTCTACCCTCCCACATCACTGCAGCTCTAGTAAGCCACCCGTCTATGCAGGCACAGCCACCCTTCCACATCACTGCAGCTGGAGTAAGCCACCCGTCTATACAGGCACAGCTTTCCCCCTAGGAATTCTTGTCAAAATGCCTCATCTATGCCCATCCTGATTAGTTTTTACTGTCAATTTGATGTGAGTCACCTGGAAAGAGAAAATCTCAAATGAAGAATTTCCTTGATCAAATTGGCCTATAACCATGTCTGTAAGGGAATTATCTCTACTGATGGACGTAAGAGGGCCCAGCCCGCTATGGGCAGCACCATCCCCAGGCTATTGGGCTTAAGCTATGAATCAAGAAAGCCAACCGTGAGAGAGAGAACAGGCTGCCAGGCAGAATTCCTCTGTTTCCGCTTCAGTTCCTACCTGGATTCCTGTCCCAGGTTCCCTCAGTGACGGACTGTGACCTGGAAGTGTAAACCAAATGGGTCCTTTCCAACCCAGAGCTGCTTTTGGTCACTGTTTTATTAGAGCAACAGAAAAGCCAACTAGAACAATGGCTGTTCTTACACATGGAGAAGGCTCTGGAGAGGTCATTCCAGACAGACACATCTGTTCCTGGAAAAGCCCACAGCCCACTCAAGGGTTCATTTTGCTTTATGAATTGCAGTTATGTTTATGGCTCCAGTGAGTCAAATGCATCAAGTACCAAACAGAGCAGCAAACTGGAATGTTAATGTGAGTATGTAATAAACAAAAACAAAAATAAAAAGCACCAGATTCTAAAGTCTGGGAAATTCTATTGCAAGTTGGGTGGTTTCTAACCAGAATCAATCTTAGCAAAATAAATGGTGGTATAATAACATGAATTTAAAAACTGACATTTTCATAATTTAAAAAAGGCAGTAAACCCTAGCCTGCCTTGGATTCTGAGACCAGAGTGGCTTTTTTTTTTGTTGTTGTTGTTGTTGTCTACCAGAGACATCAAGCAGAGCCTCCACCTTTTTGCATCCCTACCCAAGTCTTGAAAGGAATTGAGGGAAAGAAATGTCAAAAAGAGACAGAAACCTCCTCTACCATAGCCGAAACCCTCCTGGGTAGAGCCCTTGCTTGGAATAGGGTCTCATGTACGAGTCATCTCATAGACTAAGATGAGGTAGATGGAGTAAGTCATGGTAGGACCTCAGGGAGCTCTGAGAAGAGGCATTGCTTCATTAGGACCTGGGGATAGTTAATCATGTGGGATTCAGGATAAGTAGATAACTTTTTTAAACATTTGATTTTATTGCTTTATACATTGAAATGGCTCTTTCTTAACTCCCATCCATAACCCTTGGCAACCACTAATTATCAATGTACTATTATCAATCATGTCTTTCAGGGTCAAATGGAATCTTGTAGTACGTAACCCTTTGAGGCTGGCTTTCCTGTCTGTATAAAACTCACTCGGGTCTGTTATTGTGGATGTTAATGACTCGCTCCCTTTGGGGAGTATATATGATTGTGCTGCACAGGTACACCCCAGTATATTCACCCATGTGTCTTTGAGGGAGACTAGGGTTCTCTAACGTACCCATTTGCTTGTGGAAGAGGTTGAAGGTCACAGTTCTTGACGTCCACGGGTGATACCTGGGAGACTGTGGAGCATGGGCTTTACCACGCTGGTTTGATCCCGTATGAAGGTTTTAATCCTCTGAAACCCAAGGAGGGACAAATTTCTTTGAAGACAGAGTTTGGTCTCTGATTAATGCCAGTAAAGAATTGTTAGTGACAGATCCAGGCAAGACAAAACTCTGAAAGAAACGGAGGTCAGGAATGCCAGATGTGAGGCAGCTGTGGGGCGTTCCCAGCCTCAGGAAACTCATGCCTCCAGCACTTTCTGGCAAGGTCATGTCTTTGCCAGCTGTAGGTGTCCAACGGTGATCGAGCAAGGGAACTGGGAAAGGCCCAGGTGGGAATGCGGTGAGGGTAGCTGAGCAAATGAGAGTGGCAGCCTGGAAAAGGCGACTTTGTGTCTAGGATGTGGGCCCTTCCTGCACAGAGGAAAATGCCACAGTCCCACTGTAGCCTGCGTGAATACCGGAGGGCCACAGGTTCAACTCTAACTCACAGTTTTCATGGTTGAAAATGGCTGCTTGCAACTTCAGTTCTGTTCCTGTTACTTGGCAAAGGTCTCAGTGACTGTTTATTATAGAGAGCTGGCTGTCTCATTATTTAAAAGCTGGCTCTTTAAACAAGGGAATTAGGTATAGAATTTCAGCTTAGTCCCCAGGGTTTTTAAGTGAAAAAGAACCTATGGGGCTGGGGAGATGGTTCGGTCAGTAAAGTGCCTGCCTTAAGGACAGGAGGACTTGAGGACCTGAGTGTAGGTCCCTAGCACCCATGCAAAGCACCCAGGTTGGTATGTGTGAGCTAGGTGAATCCCTTAAGCTCATTGGTCAGCTAGCCACGCTGAACTAGTGAGTTTCTACCTCAGTAAGACTCCCTATCTTAAAGGTTATGTTCAAAAGTCATTGAAGAAAACAATGGAGCAAAAAATCCTCTGACCTACACACACACACACACGCACACACATACACACACACACATACACCACTGCCTGTTGATGCCAAATATGGAAATAGAAGGTGGGGGAGTGGAGGGATAGAGTGGAGGCCAACTAGCCTGCCTTCCTTGAGTTGACTGCTCTATGGTCATTACGTAGTTTGAAGGATCCAGTTACCCTCTATGCTCCTGCCTGGCATTGCCACCCCTCCTGTTTTGTCCTTTAATAAATGTTACAGTTTTCCTGGAAACCAGGGGGTGAGCTTGTGGTGACAATAAGAGTCTCTGAGTGCATGCCAGATGGGGTGGTGGTTGTGGCAGCGGCGGTGGCATTGGCCTAGTTATTGGTAGTTCTCAGGTAAAGTCCAGTTGACCACCACTGTGGCAGACACAGGTGTGTGCTGTCCACATATATGAGTATCTCTTGTAGCTTCCAAGTCACAGCCTCCTGTTTTGGACCCTTTTTGGGTCTCTTGAGTGATCAAGATGATCACGTCTCGTCTCTGACCTCAGTCATTGTGAGTTGTATCCTCTTTGATCAGCATATAAAGCTAAAAGCCATTGTTTAGTGTACAAATAAAGACACTCTCTCTATCATTGGCAGAGGTTGTCAGAGAAATCAGGGCCATGAGGTGATCCCTATGCAAGTGTCTGTCAGTGTCTTCTGAAGCAAACTAACATGTTGAAAATAAATTTCAAATGCATGTGGTCTTCTTAGAAATCCAGAGGCAGTGAAATAAATAGGGGCTAAAGAGCAGGGCCTGGATTCCAGGCTGGAATAACTGTGTGGAGGCTGGGCTGGTGGCTCTGAGAGGGGCTTCCCCACAGTCTACAGTAATTTCCGGTCACCTGCAAAAATCCCCCCCCCCCAGCCTTCATCTCCCTGGCATGTAAAATGAGGGGCTCACACTAACTCTCCAGGCTTCTTCTGTTCTGAGAGGACCCTGCTGAGATTATCCTCTGGTAGATAGAGACGTAGAACTCAGAAAAGTCTGCCGCTTTCTCCCCACCCCCGCTCTGTCTTTTTGGCTCTTGGTTGCTGCTTTGAAATTTCTCATGTTTCCCAAAGTTTCACAGAGCAAAGAGAGGCCCCGCTGAACTTCAATGGGAGAGAATCATCAAATTATAACCCACACTGTTCCATTGATTATAACCGAAACGTCAAAACTAGAAGCACGTTAACTTTCTTCTGGCATATGACAAATCCCACACGCTAGGTTGCTTGGAGCAATGAAGGCATGCTGCTCCTCTCACAGTTCCCAAGGGGCAGGCGTTCAGACAGGTCCTTGCTGGGTTGTCTGCACAAAGTCTTCCAAGGCTACAGTCAAGATCGGGCCAGGATGGACTCTGGCAGCCTTTTGTGGCTGTCTGCTGGACTCCTTTCCATACAGCTGTTCAGCTCATTGTGTCTTGCTCTTTCTTCCAAACCAGCCTGAGCTCAGGAGAGACCTACACCTTCTTTTAAAGGGTTTGCCCACTTACCATGGAGGATTATGTGATTTGGAACCTTGACAACACCTGCTAAATCCCTTCTCCTAGCTAGCCTAGTGAGTGTCACAACTCACCCACAGGAGTTCCCAGCCCTCACTAGGTCGCAGGTTGCCCCCCGGGGCAAGAGTCCCGAGTTCACCCTGCTGGCTTCCAGGAGATTTCCTCATTGAATGAATTTGTCATGTGTCTTGCACTGTTGTGTGTTGTTAGAACTGAGGCCACTGGACCCCATGAACATGTCTTCATTGCCTTGTGACATTCCCCTAAGATATGGCTGTATTCTTTTCTTCTCTTGCAGACATTGGCAGGACTGCCCGACCAAGACACCTTCTATGATGTGGTAGACTGCTTGGAGGAGCTGGGCATCGCCGCTGTGTCCCAGAGGCACTTGAGCAAGAAAGGGACAGACTTGGACTTGCTGGAGCAGTTTAATATCTATGAGGTAACAAATGTGCCATTTCTAAGTCATCCACAGCATCAGCAAAGGTCAAATGGTGATGTCACATGTCCTCCAGGCCCTGGGTTCTAAGCGTAGTACAAGGGGCTTCCACACCATGAGAAATTTTCTAGAAATGCAAGGTTTCAGATCCTACTCTGTCCTCCTGAATCAGGAACTCAAGAATGGGACCAGAAATCTTGCCCCAACAAGCCTTCCAGGAGACCCCAGTATGTGTTCAAGCTTACGAACCTTCGACACAGAGAAAACTCAGAGCTATTCTGTTTTGAAGAACTTGTGCTCTGTTGTCAGGACCTCTACTCAAGGAGAAATCAGGTAGAGAGGCAGGATCAGGGAGGAGGAAGAGGAGGAAGGGAGGGGCTGAAGGCGAGAGCAAGGGGGAGGGCTATTCCCCTGTATAATATATAGTGCAAAGTGGAAATTCATGGGGTATTTTTTAGAAAAACCTTATCCCCCATGTTAAAGACAGAGTTTCTTGTAGCCCAGGCTAGCCTCAGATTCCACATGAGGCCAGGGTGACCTTTAATACCAAACATATCCTGCTGGCTTTACTTCCCAAGTGCTAGAATTGCAGGCGCATGCCCATTCCTGGGACAGAAGACAGTGCTTTAATGACACTGCCCAGCATGTGCTCTCTTCTGGGCTTTCTCTTGCCTTATTGTAGTGCTTTTCTCTTTGCTCCGGTATGTCCCAAGGAAAGAAAAATCAAAATTGAACATCAAACTCCACTGCTTGTCTTTGTACCATGTGACATTATTTAAAACACAAATATGACAGTATTTTGTAGGCAGAGTTGTCAAAAGTTCCTGGCTCCTATTTGGAAGCTGCCATTTGCAAACATGGTTAGTCATACCAGGACAGAGGAAACAGTTTTAGAATCATCCATTTCTCTTTTGTGTCTGGGTAAGTGAGTGTCCTTCCAGCACTCTGTCCCCAGCTTCCCGGTCAGTCAGTAACAAAAGGATGGGTAGGGAAGGAATCCTGAGCTGCTCTGTCTCCATGTTGTTCTGTGCTATAGAAGGAGCTACGGGCATGCCTGCTTTTCGTCCTGCCCAGCTCCAGCACAGCTAGCTTAGCCCCAGAATAATTACACAGAAACTGTATTTATTTAAACACTGCCTGGCCCATCATCTGTAGCCTCTTATTGGCTAATTCTCATATCTTGCTTTAACCCATATCTAATAATCTGTGTAGCACCATGAGGTGGTGGCTTACTGGGAAGATTCTAACCTACATCCATCTTGGGCCGGAGCTTCATGCGTCTGTCCTGGAGAGGGGAGGCATGGCGTCTGCCTCACTTCCTTTCTTCCCAGCATTCTGTTCTGTCTTCCCTGCCTACCTATGTTCTGACCGATCAGGCCAAGCAGTTTTCTTTATTAATTAACCAATGAAAGCAACAGATAGATAGAAGACCCACCTACATCACTGTGCAATGGGTCAGCATATGTGATTGGCTAATCTGGGAAAGTAGCAGGGATGGGAAGGATGCACGAGAGCTCCCTTCTCTGTGTCCATCTACAGGGAAGCAAAGCTCTCAGGGTTGCTCAGAGGTGGGTATTGCTGCCTCCCATTTCACGGTCTGCCTAAGTTAGGCTTGACATGGCACTGGTCTCCACCGATGCCTTTGGTGGTTCAGCTACGCCCAACTTCCCTGTTTCTTGCATGTGGAAATTGGGTCATTTGAGGAAGCTTTCTTTACCTTCTTCTCCACTTTATGCGGGTTTCTTTATTCCTACTCTCCAGTTGGCAAGCTCCTTAAGTATCATCTCCATGAAGCCTTGCTCCCCATTCCCCACTGTTCATAAGCGAATGTCTCCGCATCTCTGTCCAGCAGTTCTCATGACAACCCTGTCTGTCTGTCTGTCTGTCTGTCTGTCTGTCTGTCACTTTGAGCTATACTAAGCCTGTGTCCCCTGCCTCTTTCTGATGGCAGGGCCTAGCACAGCTGCCTAGAGTTTATTAAAGGCTTGGATGACTTCCTCTTGCAAGTGTCACACATGTGGATACTAGTGTCTCTAAGCATGGTTTATTCTGATGCCTGAGTAATAACTCATGGTGACCACCCCATGCTTTAGGTAGCAGACGGAATCTGGATCCTCATTCCAGCCTGAAAGTTAATGCATTCTAGAAAACATTACTGACATAGGCAGCCAATTTTAAATATGCGCATGGAGAGCTAGAACCAATACTTTCCTCAAAAAGACTTTGAACTTCTCAAGTGCCTGCAGAAAGCTCGGGTAGACTTCTTGGGTGCTTCCTCATGGGACAGGATGTCTGGTGGCCATATGTCTCGGGCTTTCTGGGACAGGCGTTGTTTTGTGTAATTTAATTCCATTTCAGAAAGGTGATTTGATCCATGTTTAATTAAATTCGTTGAAATTTCTTAGCCACATGTGATTTTTTCAAATACATAAATGGCCAAAATAAAAAAATCTTTTGTCAGATCAGATGTGTTAACTTTTGGTTCTAAAAATGTTCATTCTCTATGGGGAAAGACATCTTGCTGCTGGAGACTTCCAGCTAAAAAATAGCTGTTACTTTTAAAACTTGTTTACTAATGGTTTCCCTTCCCTGAGAGCTTTCCATCTCATCAGTGATTAAAAATGTGTATCAGTTATCTTTTGCTGTGTCCCCAACACACCATAAACAACTGGTCTAAAAAACCTCACTGATCTTGGTTCTTGGAATCAGGAATTTGGCCTGGCTCAACTAAGATGCTTTTAGGTGGTTCAGCTACCTGGTGGCCTTACTGGGCCTGAAAAGTCTCATTTAGCCTTGATCATCTGGTTTTCAATTTGATTTGGGCTCTTGTCTAGACCACATATGATCAGCTAGCTCACTCCCACTTCTTCACAGGATAGCAACATTTTTGAGAAGCAAGACTAGCAGAAATACTTCCAGGTTTGGTGTCGTGTTTACCGATGGTTCACTGGCCAAAGAAAGTCAGTTGCATAGTCACGCCTAACCCCTGTGTGGGAGGGGTTGGCACAGAGTAAGGAAGCAAGGAGGTGTGAGTGTCTATGTGGATAGGTTGTGACCCTGACATGCACCTCACCTAAGAGCTGAACTGAACTGTGTAAGCGTGAGACAGCCATGTGGAAAAGGGTCGCATCTGTTACTAAGATGGCTGTCCATCATGGGTCACAATCATATTATGATAAAAACTCAGAAAAAATTCAGAGGTAGTGGTTTTGAGCCCCATTAAAAATGTTCAAATTGTTCAGAGCAAGTTACACAACTAAGTCTTGACTCAAGAATGACACAGGGTGGCGTGTAAGTCCCTGGAGACCTAACACTGTACAGTCGTCAGTGTAGCTCACTGGTAGAGCATGCGCATATCATGCATGAGGCCCAGAGCTCCCCCTTAGTGCCTCTCACCAAATTTTAATATTTGATAATATTAAGATCTTATTATGTTAAGTAGGACAATAATAGGGTGCTTATGGTTTTAGCAATCTTTTTAGGGACATGTGTTAAAATATTTACAGATGATAATAATCTTAGAAAAAAATTGACCATGGGGTTGAGGGCAAAATGTGACATGTAAATGAGCAAATCTTGATTCTGAACTAACAAGTGTGAGACGACCGTGGGTGACCCGTGGTGGCTGTGGGTGACCGTGGGTGACTGTAGGTGACTGTGGGTGACCGTGGGTGACTGTGGGTAATTGTGGGTGATTATGGGTGGCTGTGGGTGACCATGGGTGACTCTGAGTGACTGACTGTGGGTGACTGTGGGTGGCTCTGAGTGACTGACCATGGGTGACTATGGGTAACTGATGACTGTGGGTGACCATGTGTGATCGTGGGTAGCTGTGGGTGACTATGGTGGCCATGGATGACCATGGGTGACCGTGGATGACTGTAGGTGACTGTGGTGACTGTGGGTGATTGTGGGTGACTGTGGTGACTCTGAGTGACTGACCATGGGTGACTGTGGTAACTGATGACTGTGGGTGACCATGGGTGACTGGAGTGACTGTGGGTGACCGTGGGTGACTATGGGTGACCGTGGGTGACCGTGGACTGTGGGTGACCGTGGGTGACTGTGGGTGACTGTGGTGACTGTGGGTGACCATGGGTGACCATGGGTGACTGTGGTAACTGATGACTGTGGGTGACTGTGGGTGACCATGGGTGGCTATGGATGATTGTGGGTGATGTACCATCACACAGTCTCTACTCATCCCTATCTGTTGTGTTTATCTGAAATTTCCACAGTAAATGGGGCTTAAAATACTGGGAAAAAAATTCATAATGAAACCATCCACCTCTGGATATTTACTAAAAAGAACAAGAATCAAAGATATCAGCATCTTGTAATAATTGTAGCATAATTTGCTATAGCTCCTCTTCTTGTCTTCTTTACAAAGAGAGGTTTGTTACACAGTCCAGGCTGGCCTTGCCCTCGGAATACTCCTGCCTTAGCTCCCAGGCTGCTGGGACTATAAGCTGTACCACCACAACTGGCTGCACCCCTCCTCCCCATCTGCCCTCCTCTTCCCCCTCCAGTTCCCTCCTCCCCCTCCTTCATCCTCTAATCCCTCTGTTCTCCTCCCCCCTCCATTCTCCTCCTCCCCTTCCATCCTCCCCTTTCTCTTCCTCTTTGGCAAGTGTTTTGTCGTGGATCTGAATCTGTGATATTCCCAAATAAATTATATATCACAATAATGCCTAGATCATTGCCTCAGATTCCTCTCTTCACTAGAACTTTCTGGTCCGTCTCCCCTTTCCTTGACATGGAGCAGTGAAAGTGACTCCCCCCCCCCCCCCCCGCCCCGCACACTGCTTCTCGGGAAGGCACTGTGAGTGGAACATCACTCTATCCTTGGACCTTTGGGGTTAGACAAGGAGCTAGGAGTATCTGAACTGTGATTTAGACCTGCTCATATCACTGCAAATGTGTGCTTAATAGAAACAGTCAACACTTCAGGCCAGGGGAAGTTCAGATGGTCTAAGAGCCTTCTGTCAGAAATGGAAGGAAAAACAGACTGGACAGTCTCAGAAGTGCTGCCACCGGGAAGGTGTTCTCATTCCCAAATTTGCCCACACAGCACTGCTTAGGGTTTTAAAGTTTTGATGGCAGCCATGACTGGCCAATTATTGAACTTCACTTTTAATGTTTGTGCTTTCAGAAGGAACTCTTGAGAACGGCAATTTCCAGGGAGACTGTGCAGAGATGAGCCTTGGGGAACTCGTCAGTTCTCACCTCAAGCCTTTAACACCGTGTTCGAGAATAAATTCTAGGGGGAATAAAATGACCAAAAGATTTTTAAGTATCTGTCACTTAGATAGGTTACACCAAATCCATCTTATCTAAGTGCTGGGGCTGGAGGGAGTAGGGAATGAAGGGTGGAGGTGGATGACCTGTTGTCCATCAGCCGTGTGTCTTGGGACTGTTCTACCTGTCAGGGGAAGAACACAGGTGTGAAAATGTCTGGTGATTGCTTCTGTGGAAGCCACCTCTCCTGTCCTGGGGAACATACAATATGCCCAACTCTCTGTCTTCTCTTTATTTCTCTACTCTCTCACTGGGCAGGATTAAGTTGTAAACATCTTCAAAAAAAGAAAACATACACACTCAGGGGTGCATGGGACCACATGACTCTACTGTTGCTTAGTCTAACGGGCTTCAGAGCTTAGTTGAACCTGGTCCAGCTGGCCCAAAGGTTGCCTAGTGGATCTGTGTAAGAGAAGAAGAGCTCCTCTCACTATTCCCCACCATGGACTTTGCTCATCTTCATTTCTTGTCATCATCTGGTTTGTTTTTTATGTGCACTGCCTGTAAATCTAGACAGCCAGAGCTCCTTCTCTGGTGTTAAGGAGACCTTTGTGCGCATGTCAGCTCTGCCTCTAATGAGCTAGATGTGACCTGTAGCCAGTCACACACTCTCTGGTCCCTTGTTGATAATAGCTGTATTTGTGAGGATATCGAAGGAGGGGAGCTTCCTGCAGATGGTACTCAGGAAGTGGCTCTGTCCTCTGACCCAAGCCCAGAGGTAGAAACTAGAGGGCAGCGTCTAGGTGGAAGGAGGAGGCCACTGGGGAGGTCTTTTAAGAGGGTGTCTTCTCTGTGATGCTCTCTGCCTCCTGGCCACCATGGAGTTAGCAGCTTGCTTCTCCACTTCCTGAAAGCCATGGAGTGGGTTTTTGCTTCCTGGGTTAGCTGCTTTCTTCCACCACAGTCTTCCACTGTGATGTCATTGTCTTTCTGTAGATGTAAACACACCCAAACCATCCAGCTCCGTGAGCCAAAACAAATCTTTCCTTTTAAAGTCAACATTCTCAGGCATTTAGTCACAGTGATAAGAATCTGACTAAAGCATTTAGATTTCAGATAATTTCATACATTTCTCTTACTTAGCTCTCTCTCTGTATCCATTTGATCCATAGAATACATAGTGACAAGGCACGGTGCAATTACAGATTGAATTGACTTCTGGACACACATAGGGGTCTTTGAGATTGAGTAGAGGCCTTCAATATAGGGAAAACAGCAACAACAAAAAAGCGGTTTTAAATTTACTTATAGGTGACATATAGTCACAATCCGGACTGGAAAAAGCTCTCGAGTTTGGCTTGCCTGACACACTCTGCTTTTTCAGGTGGCACTCAGGCATGAGGATGGTGATGAGACAGCTGAGCCACCCCCCAGTGGGCACCGAGACCGGAGGAGAGCCAGCATGTGTTCTGGCGGCAGTATGGGTGAGCACCAGGGCCTTGACCGCAGACGGAGCCGTAGACACTCAATCCAGAACATCAAGAGCCCACTGTCAGCTCCCACCAGCCCTTGCTCCCAGTCAGTTCCTGCCTTCAAACCCAGCCAAGTTCGAGATCTCTGTGAAAAGTAAGCTCAACCCCAGTGATGGGGAGGGAATACCACTGGGGACAGGGAAAGAGAGACTGCGAGTCACATGTACTGACCATGATTCCCTCCCCACTAGATGGTTAGGGCAACCTGGCCTTGCTTCCTTCCTTTCCTCTACCACTAAACCATTCCTCCCTCAGGGAACTTCCCACTCAAGCTGCTCTTGATGGCAAGCATAGACTTGACCTTGCCAAACTCATTTTGTATTTTATAAAATAGCAAAGAATCCAAAGTACAAAACCATGGCCTAGAAATAAATGGCATGCCACACAGCAATGCGAGACTGGAATGGTTCTTGAGATAACGTAGCCTTATTCAGATTGGCTTTAGATATGTGAACATATATATGTAAATTTAAAGATATGTATTTTTATGCAGCACCTACTCATTTGATCATTTAGCCACTCAGTAAACATTTTATTGAGTGTCCAATATAGGTCAGGACCATGCAACGGTATAAAGACACATACACAACAAAAGTATGATCTTTATCTTCATGAACCTCACTTCTCAGCTGGGGAAAGAGAATAAGGTAGATAAAAAAGAAATATAAGAAGCTTGACTCTACCTTTGGTGGCCTGGAATAATTGGGGAAAACAGGTGCAGCAGAAGGATGGCTGGACTTCACAATCCTGAGACAGCTGCTCCAGGTGGATGCTGTCTGTTTCTGGAATAATGGACCATAGAGCTTGACCATCCCATTCATGGTGGTGCAGTAGGATGCAAGTCATGCTCACATCAGTATTAGTAACAGTGGCTCCACCATTCTCTCTCATCCTGGGAATATTTCTGGCAGTCAAATTTAGCTTACCTAGCTACATGGTGAAGGAGAAAATAACTCAGCATACATCAGGCCACCTTTAGAAAGTCAATCATCAAGAATGTTTGGGTTTCCCTAGCCCCCATTACAGAGAGAATAACCCAGCATCTCCATCATCAAGGTGTAGCCCAAGCAGTCTGGTGCTCATGTGCCTGTTAACTAGGAAGCAGGAGGGGTCCTGGTTTGAGAGTCATGTGCAGCATGCATGGTCTCTTTCTGTGTCATGGCCCTAGACATGGTCCTGTTTCTGAGTTCGTGTGACCAGCTCTACTCTAGTGAAAACCCCTAACTTCTGAAAAGATTAAAATAAGGAAGCTGCTAGCTAGGGGCTGTGCTGGGAGAAGGCTTCAGGTGCACTATGGTTCAGCCCTGGGTGAGTTTCTTCAAGATCCTGGGTCACAAAATACACAGCCCCTAGCTAGCGGCCTGAGGAATTGACTCAGAGGAGGTCGAGGAAAATGTACACAGTAATTGAATACTGTTTAAAAACCAATGGAGATGCTGAAGGCAGGGGTGCGGTGAGCCTCGTTGGCCCCACTGGTTCTTCACTGTCTGATTCTGTGCTTGTTTCTGATCTCTTCATTTCTCTTCTGCTTTTAAAAGGTTCTTATGTTGTGTGCTTGAGTAACAGCATCTTCTGATACACTAGCAAAGATGACAGCGGTTCGGGGACTGTCTTGGGAACAGTTCATTGTCTCCAACTTCTGGGCTCAGCAGGAATTCAATCTGGGGCAGGGAGAAGATGGAAAGACACCACTCTAAACAATGCTTGCTTTGTTCTTTTCAAACGCTATGTGATTTTCATTGTGCCAAAGCTATTGCTTTAATGTAAATTTTGTAGTGTTTGGGGAAAGTGTTTTCCAATTTGTAAGGATAGAAAACACTGAAAAGAGCTGAGATGTAGCTCAGCATGGAGTGCTTGCCTAGCACACATGGTGAGGCCCTGAGTTTGATCCTTAGCATTGCAAAAATAAGCAAATGAATGTAAATTAAAAATATAAACCTGAAAAGAGAAGACATCCAACAACCTTGTAACTTTAAAATGATTTTGTTCATAAAGTCTGTTGGAGAGAGGCTGGGGTGGCATCACCATGGTGCAGTTCTCCTCAAGACAAGACTGCAATGGGGGAAAGGATGGCAAAGAAAGGGACGGGGGAATGGTCCTGTGTGCTTAGCAGTGTCCCCTGCTCAACATCTGTGACTTAAACTATACTTCAGACTCAAGCAGCTGTTAGGATCCATTTTTTGGAGGCCTGGAAAGCAATGCCTGTGAACTCTCTGGACATACTTGCTCGTCTGTAGCAAGGTTCCTGTAGGTGCCACATAGGAGGGCTCGGAGGCTGTATTTTATCCTTCTGTGATACAAGTTGTATGGACCCTCTAGCAAAGATGGGACAGTGTGAGAGGGCAGAAAGGAAGTCGTGTTGGAAATGTGTGTGGAACTCCTTGCTCATTTCATTTGAGTTCAGTTCTCGAAAAGACCCTCTTGTACAGGAGGGCAGGATAGATGCAAGACTGCAGGTAGGGTGGGCTTTGCGGTGAATAGCAGGAGTAGGGGATGGGCTGAGCCAGGAGTTAAGCTCAAATCTTGACTCAGTGCTCAAAGCTACTTCCTAACTTCCCATTCTTAAACATATTCACTGAACAAGACTTACACGTCAGACTTTTTAGGAAAGAGAATTGGTTGGCATACCATATGGACATCATCTTTACTGAGGTAAATATAAATATTCAAGAGTTGAAAAGGACGCCACGTCACATATGATGAACATGTATGCTTCCTTGCACATGTAAGCCTGCCAGATTGTTAATAACATTTTAGTGATGTTAGTGCCACCCTGAACCCACATTACTGGGCCATGACTTCTACACTGGCCCTTGTTTATTGATCATCTGTCACCTGAAAAATTTTTGTATGACATGTGTACCATAAAGAATTTCATCTCTGCACTTACTTTTTGCAGACTTGATTATAAGAAGAAAAATTAGATCCTTTTTATTTACTGCTGAGAAAATTATTTGGGGTCATCTAATTAGCAAAAATGAATACCCCCCCAAACTCCAGCAGTGTATCTGACTCACACTGCTGCCATTCCCAGGGCTAAAATGTTCTTGAAGTTTGTCTAGCCTGAAGGAGGAACCCAGTGGAGTTCACGTACAGGCTGGGACTCTTTTCTTCATGAGTATCCCATTCTACCCTGTAGTTCCTGCTTGTTAGAGCAGTCTCTGACCTTAATTTGCGTCCCTAAACATGCTCCTGTTCACCAGGTGCTTGCTTTCAGCGCATAATAGATCTCCATTTGTCCCGTCTTCCAGTGTTTCTGGTATGAAATACTGCACAGGACCTAGTGTGCAACTCTGAATTCCATCCCGTTGAGTTGCACACAACATTCCACTCTCCAGAGGTAATTCTGAGCTTCACTGAGTCAACTGATGCTTGCATGGTACCATCTAGCTCTCAGTCATGTGTGCATTTGAAGGACACGGAAGAGTGAGCTGGCGAATTGTGCACAGTGACAGCTGGCTGGGGAATGGAACATAGAGATTTATGCCGTGTACACCAAAGGGCGGTAATGGCAGGTTGTCATGTAAATTTCATAAGTCATGAAATACTAATCTCCTGATGTTTTTCAACTGCTAAAAGTGTAAAATATATACTAATGTTCAGATTCTCCAAAACAGATCTTAGGTCAGATTGAGCTCACTGGTTATATTTTGCCAACTACTGTTCTGAGGAGACAGACATTTTTAGAGAAATGGAAGGGAAATGGGCTGAAATTGCCAATGAGGATTATGTGAGGAAGAAGGGGGGACCCACCATGCCACATGAGAGGACTGTTGGGATCTTATAGTTGGGGTTACAACAAGAAAGTAAAAGGAGGCTGTGATGTGGCACAGGCTTGAACCCTGGCATCATATAAGCCAGATGTGGTGGTAGATACTTATAGTCCTGGCACTCAAATAGTAGACAGGAAGATTGAGAGTTTAAGGTCATCATCAGCTACATAGCAAGTCTGAGGGAAGCTTGGGTTATATGAGATCTTGGGAGGAAAATTCCATGAAGAGATTACGAGGATCTTGATCACAAATTCCTATGCTACAGGTGAAGTTGGAGATGGGTGGATGAAAAGATGGGGTGGGGGTACCAAGTTGAGCTTGGTAAGAAGAAAGGCTAATGACACACGCAGGGAAAATGAGGAGATTAGGGAGGTTACAGCAAGATAAGCTTACCTCTAGAAACCCCTAGGGAAGAAGGAAGTAGTTCTCAACCAGGGATGGCATTGCCACCCAAGGGACACCTGGGCATGTATGTATTTGGTTGTCACTACTGGTGCTGGGTTGCAGTGGGCATGTGGTAGGACAAATTCAGGAATGTTGTCCCATCATGCACATCGCACTTGTCACTGAAGAATTAGCTTCTCTGCAGTGTGTTAGTGCTGCATCGGGGTCAGCACCTTAGCAGGCTGAGTATTTGGCTAGAATTTTCACCTCCTTCTTGGGAGGCTTCCAAGGTTGGGAACAACTGTTGGACAAGATAGCTCTTTTATAAGAACGCAGGATTCTGTACCTGCCTCAAGTTCACATACCAAACTTTGGATCAAAATTAACTTCATTCAGAAATTATCATGAATCAGTTAAAATTCAAGTCTGTACATGGCATTCCTGGTATAAAGATTTCATTGTCATTTTACAACCATCACAGAGACAGCACAGTGATAGCAAGAATGGAGATATGGAATGTCTTACCTATTACCTGGACTCTGCCTGCATAGGTTATAGCAGAATCCTGTTTCTGGTATTAGTTTTATCTCTGTTTAGCAAATTTTTACTCTTCAAATTCTTAGCAAGGGGGCTGGAGAGATGGCTCAGTGGTTAAGAGCATTGCCTGCTCTTCCAAAGGTCCTGAGTTCAATTCCCAGCAACCACATGGTGGCTCACAACCATCTGTAATGAGGTCTGCTGCCCTCTTCTGGCCTGCAGACATACACACAGACAGAATATTGTACACATAATAAATAAATATTTAAAAAAAAAACAAATTCTTAGCAAGTACACTGAATTTGGTTAAGGACAGGCTTGACTTAATCTAATGAATCAATCAGTAACCAAACACAGCCAGTTCTAATCAGCTTTGAGTCTATCACATTCCAAAATTTTGACATCATGGAATGTGACACCTGCGTGAAACAAACTGGCAAGGCAGCAATATACTTATATAACAGAGTTGTGCAATCTGAGGCCAGAGCCCGTGACCCTGTGTGGGATAGGAATCATATAACCATGTGTGCGCGCACTCATATGTGTGTGCTCATATAATCAGAGATGTGCGGGTGGAATTGGGGACAAGCATGGAGGGGCAGCTCTGCAAAGTCTCCTTCAGCTGCTGATGTGGTCAACCATTGACCCAGAAGCAAAAGAGTAAATAGAAGAGTTGCTGTGTCCCCACGTAAGTTAGAAGATTCATAAAGATAGGGATGTGCCTGCTGCATTTGAAATAGAAGTATTCATTCTAATAAATTGCAAAGTCACTAGGATAAAAACACAGGTTGTTGTGTGAGCTTTTGTTGAGGCGATGAAAACAAACATCCCCCTGCCCCTTATGACAGGAATAAATCATTCCACCCAAGTGTAGCTTAAAGTGCCAGTGAGTCTAACTTGTATAACTTCTAGGAGCATGGGAAACTTATGGATGGTTACACCACTGAAGGAAATGATCACCCAGCAACTATTAGCTGCCTATTACTGCCTGGTGGATGGTTGTGCGTTCAATAAAGCTTTCCAAGTATTGCAGCTGTCAGTATCGCTGGGAAGCTCTCTGGTCCCTATGATACAGCTATGGCCATGTGTAAGATGCTATGAAGCTGAAATAGTGGATCCAGGCTCTGACCTCATACTCCTACCTCCCTGAGGCAGGTGGGGCCTTGTGAACCCTTTCCCATCAGCTTTATAAATCCTTAAGGGAGGGGTGGGTCTTCGTGAGCACCTCTTCCCAGAAACTATTAACTGTTTATGGGGCCTCAGAGAGGGATAGAACCTTGTAAGCCCCTCCCTGCCCATGGTGAAAAATTAATGGGCCTAACTTTCTGCAAGTCTTCTGCTTGTCATCACAAAGTTAATGGCCCTGTCATGTCCAAAGGATAGCATTCCACTAATACAGGATCTACACAGAGGTAGGTTGTCAATAGGCATTGACCTTACAGCCAGGAACCCAGAAGTACCAAGCAAATGTGAGAGATGTGGTCTTGTCTCTGCCCTTCTAAGGCTGAGGCCTAGTGTGATGAATGGGGGATCACTAGTCCATCTGAGATGCAGAGAGGAGTTTAACAGGGGGTATTGTGGGTCTTTGAGGGATGCTAATGTCTGGAACTCCATCTGGACTTGTTGACTGAGAAAAGCCATGGCTCCTAAGGAGTCCTTGATCTTCCCAAAGTCTACCACCATTTGGGTGGCATTCAGGATCACTTTGGAGTTGAGCATCAGATAGACATGTCTGAGCATAGGAGACTAAGGTTCAGAGCCTGGTACCGCTATTTTAGCCTTATATCAGTTAACATATTGTCGTTGCCTTATAATCGGACCAAATAGCATCTCAGCAGTAGTGACAGCTACAATACCCACAAGCCTTTATTGAGCACATACCCATCCACCAGGCAATTTTCTAACACCTGAGATGTTTTGTCTTTGCCCTTGCTGTGAGTACTGTTTTTATTTGCCGTGTGGCAGCAGGAGAGGCAGAGGCAAGTGGATTTGAAGTTCCTTGCCTAAGGACTGACAGCTAGTATGATGGGATTGGTTTTAGAGTTTTGTGGGTCCGGCTTCAGATTGAGGAGCTCACTGTTTTGTCTGACTGCACTTGTTTTTGTGATTCTGTAGATCTAATCTCCTGCGCAAAGCAATGCCTGTGTTAGTCCCTTTCTCAGCAAAGACGGGTGCTGAGTGCTGACACCCAAGGTTGTCTTCTGATGGCGACACGTGCTGTGGCATGTGCATGCCTACACACATACTTGAACATTCAACAAATCACACATCAGGAAAGTATTTCCCAGTGTCCCACTATGTAGATGGACCACGTGCCATACTGTCAATCATTTTGCCTTGGTTACTTCGGTTTTTCCTGGTGCTGTTTGCAGTAGTGAACATCTGTGCACACGTTCCCGTGCATTTGCTTGCAGCTGCACTCTTCTGGGATAAATGCTTAGAAGTGGAATTCTAGATGCAAAGGACGTACATTTCAATGCTGTGGGACTCTGGAGCGAAGAACACTTAAATTTTCAGCATCACCATCACACCTAAAAGGCTGTACTTTGTGCTTTCCCATCAGCCTGTAACGGGGCATTTTCACACTTCCATGCTTGCACTTGGTGTTAGTTCTTCAGAGTTTTTTTTTTTAATTCCATGAGGTCACATGCAGTTACCTGGGGTTTTGTGGTTGTGACTGCACATCCCCCGTTTAGATCCTCTACTCTTTTATCCTGTCTGTTGGTGTTGATGTATAGGTATTCTTTATTGTTTGCATGGAAAGACAATATACTTGTTCTTGCTTTGTTTTAAATATTAGCCTTTGGACATTTTATCCCCATCTCTCCGATGTCTTTAAAAAAACATGGTGTTTCTCACTTTCTACATAAAACATTTCTGTCAGCATGACCATACATGAGTGGTTTCCTGTGTGGATTTGATTCCATGCTTGCACAGGAATGTGGGTTCTCTGAGCTGCAGCCTCTCTGGGCTGTTCTTCCTTCCCTTAAGACAAGTAACAGCAGGGGTAGCACTTAGGGAGCACCCACTGTGTGCTGACTGAGATAGCACTTAGAAAGCATCCACTGTGTGCTGGCTGAGGTAACACTTAGGAAGCACCCACTATGTGCTGGCTGAGGTAGCACTTAGGAAGCATCCACTGTGTGCTGATTAAGTTAGCACTTAGGAAGCACTCACTGTGTGCTGGCTGAAGTAGCACTTAGGAAGCACCCACTGTGTGCTGGCTGTGATGCTAAATTTCATGTGTTGAGAATTCCGTGGAGAAAGGTTTAGTATCCTGTTTATTTAAGAGACAAGGAAACTGAAGCACAGAGAGACAAGGAGCTTGCCCTACATCAGACTGCCGATCAGGGACACTTCTGGCTTGGAACCCAGGCAGTCATGGCTTAGAACGTACACCCAGTCCAACAGGACTGGAAAGGGTATCTGATGGACCTGAATGTGTTTGAAAAGGATGATGATTTAGCTTTGGAGGGTGAATTAGATTCCCGAGAAAGAAGTCATCAGAATAAATGATTACTTGAGCATGGTAATCTTAAAGAGTTATATTTTTTTATTGGCCTAGATATTGAAGTTATCATTGGGTTTGCTTTTCTCATGAATGGGCACTGACATGGCTTCTGAAAAGGACTTCTGAAAATATAATTCTGGAACAAGTGTACAGTAACTAACTGGCCATTCTGGAAGAGATCAGAAAGGAAGGTGCAGAGAACAGACACCCACTGAAGAAGCCTCAGCTGGGTTGCAATGATTGGAGGCTGAGGAGGATGCTGAGGAGAAGCAGGGTCTAAGTCAAGCTAAAGTTTAGCATCTCATAGTCAGTGCACACCAATTAGTGACCCAGTGGGTGGTGGGACGAGGGGAGCCAAGCCTTCAGGGGAACTTGTGGGTGCCAGTACAGGGAGGAGATGGGGGGATGTTCACTGTACTCCTATAAAGTGGGCAAGGGCATTGGCATCACTCTGCCAGCCACAGGAAGCAGTGGGCAAATGGGGAGCCTAATTATGAAACCCACTGGACCGATGAGCTCAGCTTCCTATATTCTGATGAGAAGGAGATATATTTGGTTGCTTCAGTTTTAGGACAGGACTTGCCCACAGGGCTCTGTTGCCAGGGTTACAGGATCCATTCAGTGATTACCCGTAGAGTCTGCAGCCCAGTAATGAAGCTGACCTATCTCTGGGAAGGAGCTGGCAATAAGCAACCTGTTTACAAGGGAAGAGCGTACGATGAGACACGTAGGCGTTACACAAGGTTAACTTGTGAAAGTGGCTGGCTTAGGTGACCTGTTAAGTGCTGGCTCCTACTGCTAGGCTTGGCCAGGTACAATAAGGGAGAGATGTGTGGTCAAGAGCAGAGGTCCGACCCTCAGGCTTCATCTCGGCCTCTTGTGGACTCCTAATGAGGATGGCTCTTTAAGAGGGTGGTGGAAGAGTTAGGATAGACAGAAAAAAATGAGTGCATAGCCGGGTGAGGGTTATATTGACGCTTCCCCAGAGGTTGTTCTATTAATGAAGGTAATTGTTAAATAATAACTATGGACACGAGCTGGAGAGAATGTTTTATGTTCCAGCATAAACTTGCTAGAGGATTTCATAACAACCAGATTAACAACCAGTGGTACCACGGGCAGCAAGTAACTACTTGGGGAAGTTTATCTGATGGAAAGTGGTTTGTTATGAATGAGAAGCCCTGATGGGGCCTGTGACCTCCCGAAGTAAGTATTACTGGATGGCAGCCAGGGATGTGGAGATGTCCGAGGCTCTTCCTGAGTATTCTCTAGCAAATGGTGGGCTGGAAGAAACAAAGATGGGATCAAGGAAAAAGGAGCTTGTGTGTGGGGGGTAGCAGTAAAGAGGGAAGACTGGGGGTGGAGGAAGAAGTGAGCTTGTAAAGTTCCTGGCTGTTGGAAAACTTTCCATGATTAGATAGCCAATGTCTCGGGACTTGTCTTTGCTTGGGTATATTTGGGGATCTTTAGAGATTCTGGATGAATTGGTAGATGGTGGTCTTTAAAGCCACACAGAGCCAACAGTGAGTCTCAAATGGAAAAGCGGGTGTGTATATATGTTGGGGGGTCCTGGAAGCATTGGGGCAGAGCTGGGGCAGGTGAGGAGGTTGGGAAAAGCTAGAATGCTATCAGAGTATCTAGAAGCAGAAAGGTGGGGAGGATGGACAGTGGGGGAATGTCATGGGATACAAGAGAGCATGGTTTATAGGACACTATCCAGTCTCATTCAATGTCAGCTGATTCCCAAGCAGCCAGGAAGGCAGGATCCTGGGCTGGCTCACTCAGGAAACTCTGGGTGTGGTGTGTTTGAGGAACCTATGAATGGAAATCCCAGCCATTTGGACAGGCACCTGTGGGATCCAAATATGTACAGCTGATTCGTGATGCCCAGACTGTAACCCAGGAAAAATAAAGCAAGAGGTGGAGAAAGGATGATGAATCCCTGGGAAAGAAAGCGCTGGATCATCATCTTTTGAAATGTTACCAATGAGACGGCCACACAGTTTCCCAGTCAGGGAGCCTTTAAGGAGCTTGTCTTCAGGTGTGAGTTGGCTCTGATAGTGTGAGGCTTCACAAGGAGACCAGCTATTCTTGTGTGGGTTAGAGGAAAGGCCTGGCTGATGTTCCTATTCAGTCTTGGATTTGGTTGGTGAAGGGCTGAGCTTGCTTCCCTTTGACCTGTACAGACCCTGTGTTTTCCTTAAGACACGCCTTCCCTTCCAGAGTCTACACACTCACAGCCTTTACTGCTGAGCTTGGATTTCTGAGGTGGTCCATGATGATGTAGACACTGGGACATGTGGTTCTCAACATGTCTTTGGGAGCAGAGCCAGACTTTTCCAAGAGTTGGTGATTGATTAGATCCAGTCATGGAAGGAACAATTATCAGTCTTGCTTCCAATGTGCTATGGTCAGGTTGGGCATGGTGGTGCATATGTTGCAAGGAGGCCACTTATTCATCCTGGCTGCCTGGCTAATAGCCCTGAAATAACCACACAGAAACTATATTCATTAAATCCCTGCTTGGCCCATCAGCTCTAGTTTCTTATTGGCTAACTCTTATATTAATTTAACCCATTTCTATTGATCTGTATATTGCCACAGTGGCTTACTGGCAAAGATTCAGCATGTCTTACTGGGCAGTGGCTCCATGGTGGCTTCCTGACTCCGCCCTTCTTTCTCCCAGCATTCAGTTCTGTTTCCCCAGTCTACCTAAGTTCTGCCCTATCAATAGGCCAATGCAGTTTCTTTATTCATTAACCAAGAAAAGCAACACACAGACAGAAGGACCTCCCACACCACATACATGTTCTTCTAGTACTTGAGAAGCAGAGGCAGGAGGATCTCTGAGAGTTTAGGGTCAGCCAGCTGGGGTTACATAGCAAGACAATATACAAGACATGGGGCTGGGAGGTGGGTAGGGGACAGACAAAGAAAGACCTCTATGGAGAGAGTCTAGAGTTAATTCTAGACAAATGAAGATTGAGCCTGAAGATAAGAGTCCAAGAGGTCAAACATGAGAGCAAAGATAAGTCACTACTGAACACAGCTGGTGAAGTGTTGTCAGGGGCCCTTGGGGACTGAAGAGGACACACCTGGCCTGCAGCCACACTGTCACTCCATATTCCCAAGAAGATGGTATCAGTTGTGTGAACACCATTCTCATGCTGAAAACAGGTTTTTTTTTCTAATTTCAAAATGAGGCCATCATTATGAGAAACGTATCAGAATGGACATGGGCCATAACTGTGGTCCAGGTGTGGCTTATGGTGTTACGGATATCCATTGCATGTCTTTGCTTCCTTGTGGATGCAGGACATTATAGCAGAATGGAGAAGGAGAGTGATTGGCAGGAGAGGTGAGCTGATGGGCTTCTCTTGCATGTGAGTATGGGCATAAGAGCAGCTAGTATTCAGGGGGAGAAGAAGGCAGGAAGGCTAAGTGGCTTCATCCAGTTCGTAAGGAAAAGAGGCATTTTCTCCAGCTGCTTGTCCTAAGCAGAGGTAGCATGTCATAGCTATTAGGCACATGATGCTAGGGTTGGACTCCCGGGTTTAATCCCAGTTTAATGCCAGGAGTCCCTGGGATTGTCCTTGGCTGCTCAGTGCACTAACAGAACCTGTTCCGGAGGTTGACCAGGAGAGAGATGAACTATGGGAACTGTCTTACATAGGCACCCAGTACAGAGCTTAAATAAGAAGAGTCAGTAAACAGCTGCAGAGAAGTCACACATAGGACCAAGCCCAGAGCAGGGGACCTGCCCCTGTACCCCAGACCATGGCCTTTAGAGCACAGGGGTCTCTGGTACCTTTTGGAAGGTGACTGACTTTGTTATCCTAAGAAAGCTGCTTCCTAAGGACATAGTGTCTCAGTAGGGGCCAGAGGCAACTCTAGGAACTTTGGGAAGGCTTGGTGACAGAATCCACATTGCCCCAAGACAGCAATTCATTCCTGAGCTCTTTGCTCCTGCCATGCGGTTTTGGTTTTATAAACATGGGATTTAAAGGTGACTAGAGGGGAGCCCTCTGGAGGAAGTGGCTAGTTCGGGCCTGCTGCTTGCTGGCACTTCTCCCCTACAGATCCATGGGCAGGACAGGGCAAGGTTGGGGAGCAGACAGCGTGGCATGGCTACATGCCACGGGCAAGTCTCCTGAAAGGGAAGCAGATGCTTGTGAGACTTGAAAAGCCATTTTCTTTTCCTACACTTCTTAAATTTAGGACCATTTTTGCAAATCTGCTTTCTCAGTTGAAGGGGGACAATTTGAATCATGACATCAGAAGAAGAAAATTATCAATTGTCCCTGACCTGGTATTGTTTGTGCTTTAGGACTTGTCTGCAACCTAAGAGCTTTTGTCACCAAGCAGATGGGCAAGGAGCCTCCACTAGAGAAGCCCAAACTGCCTGCTTTGGCTGAGCAGCCTTGCAAGAACACTCAGCAGTAGCACGCGTTCTGAGCTTTGCCTTTAGTGACTGACTGAGTTTGGTGAGCTAGGCTTTGGAAGGGGAGCGATGAGCTGTGTGGAAGAGGGCAAGGCAGAAACAAGCGTGGGCTCTTGGGGGAGAACCTGAAGAAGTACGCAGGGGCAGCCATTGCAATATCATTGGTGGCAGCAAAGAACCACTGTTGTAGCTACCTGTGTGCCATGGAGTGTTGCATGATGGGTGTAGGTACCATTGCAAGAAATGCCTGACACTGGAAAGACCAGCACACTTGCCAATTATCAGGTGTCAAACATTTATACATTATGCTTCATTGGTTTGTGTTTCTTTGAAGCTAGGGCTCATGGAGTCAAAACTGGCCTTGTGATTCTTGACTGTTGGTTCATCTTCCTCTGCCTCTCAGTTGCCTCCTGGAGCAACAAGTGTGCACCACCACACTCAATGTCAATTTTTTTAAGTTCAGACATTTATTCACTAAATTCATACCAGTATTTCTGATAAAAGAGGACTTACCTTTTGTTACTAATATTACACACTCTCAAAAAGACTATCACATCCTAGAATTAAATATTAATGTAAAAATTCTTTTAGAAAAGAGAATAGTCGGATAGTAGTGGTCCAGGAAAGGATAAGAAGCAACGAGTCTTGATGGGTAAGAATGAGAAGACCTCTTCAGGCCACGGGAACACCATGTTCAGTAGGAAATGGGGAGGAGGGCTTGGTGTGCCTGAGTGTCCTCTAGGCAGCTGAAAAGGCAAGACTGTAGAATATGGAGGGAGGCAGAAGTGGCAGGAGATGAGCTCATGTTGTAAGCAGGTTGAGACATGCAAGGCCTTGGAACTCCTAACATGACGTCTGGTAATTATTTGGTATGTGAGTTCAGCCATGCTGGCCCTGCATATTTGAAGCAATGCCCATCTTCCTGATAGGAATTGGGTTGGAGGTCAGGGAGAATAGCAATGGGAGCCCAGGTAAAAGCTATTGAGACAAAACTTCTGGAAAACAGTGGTATCTTGGACCTAGGGCAATGTTTCTGAACCCTTTGATATTCCATGTTCAAGCCTAACCCTCGGATAAGATTTGCAAAAGCAAGACCTGAGCCTCTGTGTTTTCAAACATCTCTCAACGGTGTGAATCACTAGTCTGAGGTGGCCATTGCTCCTGGAGAGTCTTGGGGAGCATATGTTGGGGAAAGAGTTGGTAACCCTGTCACTTGATCTCCCAGGAGCTGCTTCAGGACTACAGTGAGCCTAACCCTGAGGCCCAGTGAGACTCAGCAATGTGCACTGAGTTCTCTGTTAGCGTTTCATTGCTATAACCAAACATCTGAGCCGAACCATTTAAGGGAGGAGAGATTTGGGCCATGGTTCCAGAGGGTCTGCCCTTCATGGCTGAGCAGAGCAGCTCACCTCCTGAATGAACAGGGAGCAAAGAGAAAATTTCTTCACTGGTGGGCTTTCTCTTTCCCAACTCTCTATTCCATCTGAGCCTATAGAATGGTTCCATCCACGGTCAGGATCGGTCTTCCTCATTCAGCTAATTCTCTCAGGAAAGGCTCTCAACACACACACAACCAGAGGTGAGCCTCACCAGTCTCTGAAGCATTTCTCATTCTAATCAAGCTGAAAATTGAGATTAAGCATCAAGTGGTCCTTGGGTATGTCAACACAAAACAGTTCTCATAGCAAATGGAATATGATATGTCATTCCGGAGCCAAATATGAATGATCATGGCCCAGGAATATAGCTTTAGATCTCCCCAAATACTATGTTCATCTATGAAAGTAGTCACATGAGAGTTTATTAGTTATAGTACTTAGGAAGTTATAACTCAAAACGTTCATTAGCTATATTGGTGGAGAGGGTAAACTCTGTTATGGGGTTCAGATGCTATCTGAATTATGACAAATTAGCCTTGATCTTTATTGGTCTGTTAAGAATACATTGTATAGCTGTGATGGCCACAAGGGTGTTAGGCAGGACCCAGGGTTGGATAGTACAGAGTTTTCAAATGGACTGAAAATAGTTCAAGATAATTTGGCTCTGGTCTGCAGCATATTACCTGTTCAGAATCTTGAGGTTCACTCATTTGACCTTGTAGCGTCTTTAACATGGGTGTAGCTTCTGTCTCTTTGTCTCCTCTCTTTATCTGTGTCCCTCCCCTCCTCCCCTCCTCCTTCCCCCTCTTGCCCTCTTAGCCTCTCCATATCTCCCTCCCCCTCCCTCCCCTATGGAACTTCAGATCATAGGTGATAATCTTTGTAGATAGTTCTGGCTCTTGCTTTTTAGAAGTCTTGCTGTTACCTCCTTTATAGGCGATTCATTTCTCATGGCTGTTTCCACCAGCAGATGGAGAATAATGGAGAAAGCCACTGCTAGCCACACAACTCCAGTGGTTACCGCTGGCAATTTAGCGGGCATGACTGGGGACAGAAAACAGAAATGAGGTTGCTGGGAAGAAGCCTGGCTGCCAAGCAGGATTTGGGGTTTATCTCTACACACCAATCTACATGATTACCGTATTAAAAGCTGATTGTGGAATGTTCAATCAAAGCATGTGAAAGGGCAATTAGCTGTAGAATCAAACAGGGTCACACATCGAACGGATCTTACTTCACACTGAAGCTCCAAAGCACCTTTGGGCTTCCTTGTGGCAGTTACACTTGATATCTGCTTCTAAACACACAATACCCTGTCTTGTTCATATCTAAGAGACAGGATGAGTTCATGTGTCATGAATTATACTCCTCATTGGTGGAAAGCCTGAGAGAGTAGAAAGCACAGGAGAATGCCATTAGAGTGGTCACTTATCCTTACCCATAATGCTTTGAGAACACATGGTGAGCTGCCTTAGGCACCTGACCCAAATCTAAGCATGAAGCTCACTTCAGTTCTGTGTCTACTGCATACACCTAATGTGAAGACAGTTTTGGTGCCTGTGTTCTGATTGAAATCTATCACATGACATCAGATTTGAAGTTTCCACTTAGAATAAAATGCCAGTACTCAGAAAGTTTCATGTTTTGAGGGTTTCAGAGTTCTCACTTTCAGGAGGAATGCTCAATCTATGATTGAATTAAAAGCAAGCCTGTCCAAAGAAGATACATGTCAGATGTGTCATTGGTAGAAGATAGATTGTGGTCATGTGTTTCATTTCCTCAGTGACGTGGGCCAGAAATAGAGGTTCCCACTTGGCTGTGATGTGTTCTTTCAGGTGTGATAGAAGAGAGAGCCTTGGGTGGACCAAGAATTTAGATACCTGAGGCAGGTCATTTGAGGCTAGCAGCCTGGGACTCTGCTTGCTGCCTTCTAGAAGCATTTGGAAAACCGCAATCTACCTCCTTCAGGTTGGTCTCTTAGACCCTTTAGGAACATTGGAAAAAATGAGCTAGCGACTGTGGCTAAGAGAAATATTTCACTAGCATGAAATTAAAGTGTGTGCAGAAGAAAGGAAAGAGGCCCCTGGCCCGTGACTCTCTCGAAGTCTGCGCCTGTTTATCTATTCACACCCGAGCAGATCTGCAGCCCCAGCTACCGATTGTGTTTCTTCCTGTTGATGTTTACCCTCTGCAGATTGAATTTAGCCTACAAGACCTTATTTTTTCAGCAGGAACGTGCTGGAAACATTAGTATTTGACTCTCATCAAAATAGCAAAATTAAGGGCTTTTGCCTTGAGATGCCAGCCAGTCAGCAAGCTTCTGGGGTGTATTTGGGATTCCTGAGCTGTGCTCCATGCTCTTTCTGAGTGGTGTAGGTTGCAGGGACAATAAATACTTTCCTGTCTAACTTTGGGTTGTCACCATGGAAACGCTGGAGCCGCAGCTGGACTCTGTCAGCTGTCTTTCTTTCACTTGGCTGATGTAGATCTTTTGAGGGAGCTTTAATTCCATTTGGCAGATGGCAAATCTCTGTTTTTAAATGACATCACCACTGCACTTGGTCGGATATTTGTCGTAACTGATTAAGAACACTAATTGGAACTCTTCAGGCCTGGGCCCCGGGTATCCTAGAAACAACCTTAATGCTAACAGGAAGCGTGAGTCACAAAGACGGAGTGGAAACTACAAGTCAAGCATTTGCTAAGGCAGAGCCATGAGAACCAAGCCCGAGGGGGCACTTTTTGTCTTTAGCTCAGCAGAGTATTTCAATGAAATGTTTTTCATCTAATTGTGATATAAGATGCCCTAATCGTATGGAACTAGAAGAGTCGTCATCCTTGCTTCACAAGGTTCTGTCACCACTGGCCTGTGGTTCTAGTCTAGCTTACTTTATATAGTATTTATTAACATAAAAAACATTGGCAAAACTGTGACCTACCTGGAAAACTGACGGAGGTGCTCACTGACATTGAGACATGGTATTGTCAACTGCAGGTGTGCTGAGGTCGTGTACCTATCTCCGTGGGTTGCATTCAGCCTGCGTGTGGACTCCCTTGATGCTGGGCATCTATGCCACTCCTCTCTGACATCTATCTGTGTGCCTGTTGCCCTAGGCTCCTAGGCCTGGGGTGTCAGGCTTAGCTATGCCTTTGTCATTGTCTTTTGGGTTGTTCTGTTTCCTATAATTAGGACAAATTATGACAAACGTGTTATTAAGCAGCGTATTATTCAAATTTGCTTTTTAAAATTGATTAAAATTGATGTCATACTGTGTGTGTGTTTTCCTCCGAGCACATCCTGCTTCTGATGAGCTCTGGTTATCGTGGGAAGCTGCTCCTCATTTGTTTTCCATGCGTGGACGTTATCATAGTCCATTCATTCTCTTTGTGGACATTTTGATCACTTCCCATTTTGGACTGTGACACACAGTGCTGCTGAGAACATTATTGGGTTCTTTCTTGTGTTCAAATATTTGAGGACCCTGAGGTCCTTGGGCATTGTGGACACCTTGGACCTAATGTTCCTTGTTGGGGACTCCTTTATTTCTGCCCACTAAATGCCAGTATCTCCCCAGTCACACAGGTGGGACAAAGTTTCCTTTGGGTTGGGAGGGGCCATCTTGGTTCAGAATGTCTCCCTGAGGGTACAGCAGTGTGGACTCTTGGTCAGGACATAAAGGTGTTTATAGTCTAGTTCTAGCTACCCCTTCACCTTCTTGCAGCAATGCAGAGGAAGGAGGTGGCCTATACTCCCTTCCGCATGTAGTATGTCAGACAATTTTGCATGGCAGAAATGAAATGGTGTCTCAGTATGGTGTTAATATAGCTCCCCAACTTAGAGGTTAAAACAGAATTTTATAGTTTACCAGAGGTGATAATCTTGCCCGCCTTCATCGTTGTGCTTTGTACCTTTAGGTGTATAGTTACTGTATCTTTCCTTATAGTTGACATTTTCATACATGCACATCTGATCCGAGAGGGTTCACCATGCCATTTTCATAGATGCACACCTGATCTGAGAGGGTTCCCCATGCCATTTTCATACATGCACACCTGATCCAAGAGGGTTCACCATGCCATTTCCATACATGCACACCTGATATGAAAGGGTTCACCATGCTATTTTCATATATGTACACCTGATATGAGGGTTCACCATACCATTTTATACATGCACACCGGGTATGTATCTTCCTAAGTGAGTTCGTCTGTTTTTGTCCACCTTTGTTCTGAAAGTTTGCACTGTGATTTTGAAATAGCTTGGCAATGTTCATTATCCTCTGTTTGTGCTTGGAATCTAAGAGACATGCCATTACCCTGAGATGCAGATTTGGGAAAGTTAAATTGACTATGCTGGAAACTATGTCCTGCAGAACTGAACAGGCTGTGGGCCTCTGGCTTTTCAGCATGGGTGGGGATGAGGTGAACACAAATATGGAGTTTTTGTATAAAGGAGTTTTTTGTATAAAGGGAAATACAGACAAATTCATAGTAAGCTTGTGCCTGTAATTCCTCATCAATTGAAACCAAGCAAAATCAAGCTATGTGTGGAGACTCACATAGAACCTGAAAAGCTAAAGGTGCATGATTGTCATGAGTTCAAGACCATCCTGGAATATAGGGTAAGACTGGCCTTGTTTTATAGCAAAAACCCAATAAAAGAAGCATTTGAAAGCTAGAGGCCAAGCACCCAGAATTCCGTAGCAAAATAGGATCAACTATGAGCAGTCACGCTTTAGGAGAAAAGCCAGCTTGGAAAAAGCTAAGTGATCTGGACCATTTCTTCAGCAGTAACATTATTAGCATGAGAATCATTTGGTTTGCCTATTTTATCACAGACTTAATGAAACTAAATCAAATCAGCATAGGTAGTCTAAGGTCATGGGAGACATGTTTCCTTCTCTACCCTGTGGCATCATGGGACAAGGCCAGTGCTTCTCCTATAGAGGTGAGCCTCCTAGTGTGTCAATGTGCCACCTGCCTTTTGTCCTGCCCTGCCATTGTGATTGAAAGGCTACATCACTCGTGCTGTGCGATGGTTGGTTGTGTGATAGGATCTAAGGAGGCAGCATGGTGTTTATGTCAGGGAAGTCATCTTCAGACGTCGGGGAGAGAAGACTCAAAGGGCAGAGCCAGCAGAGACGCAAGCTTGCTGCTGGCGATAGGGGAGAATGCTTAGCAGTGTGTTGTGCCTCCTCTCTTTGCGAATCTCACAGCTCTGAGTCTGCATCAGTAGGGAGGTTAGAGTTTTCCTCAGAGGACCAGGAAAAATAGGGGACAAGAGGAGGAGAAGGGAGAGGAGATGATGACGAAGATGGTGATGATTTTCCAGTGTTGTTGGTGGCAATGACGGCAAGTAGTTCTAGCCTGTTTACTGTCCTCAAATTCTTCAATGTATTTTTCATTGACAACACGACTCTCTTAGGAGGCGGTCACTATCACTGCATAAAGGAACAAGGAAATTGAGGCCCACGGGTGGCATTGCTCAGAGGTGGTCAGGGTAGAGAGAGCAAAGGCAGCCAACCTGGCTTCAGAACCTCCCTGGCTCTACCTGTGAGTGTACATGGACTCAGGTAATTTTGGAGGGGAAGCTCCGTTGTTACAAAGAAGAAGCCCATTAGATCAGTGAGACTGATGGAATTCGGGGTAGACCAGAAGTCACATCTCCGGCAAATTCTCCATCAAGCTGAGGGATGATGACCTCCAGCTAGCGACTGTGGATGGCGAGCATGGTGCTGTGGGAGCAGGGGAAGGAGAAAGGAACCAGTGGTGAGCCGTGGAGTGTGAGCCCGGGCTGTGCAGGCTTGGCAGGCAGATGGGCTGTACTCGTCTGGGCCTTTGGCACTGCAGGAAGGCTGCTGCCCCGCTGTCTGCTGGTCTCTGTCTTTGTGAGAGAGGCACCCAACAGGCACTGAGACACAGCCCTATGATTGTGGCTGTGTCACAATCTTTCTTTCTGCCATATCTGGCCAGTCACAAACACGTGGCAAAAGAGCCGTGTTTATTGTATGCAAGGTTGGCTTGATGGTTTTAAAGCATCCATCTTTGTAGTTTGTTAGATTTTTTTTTTCAGAAAAAAAGGAAAATGATAGGGTGGGGCCCCTTTTAGAACCACAGCATCTTCCATCTGCGAGAGCTGTTGGGTACAGGTGTCAAAGTCACCAGAGAACTGCTTTCTTCTCTCCTTGCCTTAGCTCTTCTGTGTGCATTTCGATGGGGTTCTTTTGTTTGAAGCAGTGTCTTAATATATAGCTCTGGCTGACTGGGAACTCACTATATGAACCAGCTTGTCCTTGAACTTGCATCTGCCTCTTGAGTGCTGGGATAACAAGCACGTGCCCCCATGCCCAGCAATTGGTTGTTCCTTGTAACTCAGAAGTTACAGACAGCTCCAGACTCAAACTATCCCCATAAGCGAGTCAATTCCTGAAGAGATTAGGAGAAATCCCAGAGGTGGTGTTGAATACATCTTTGAAATAGGGGATGAGTCTAGAGCACTCACTGAACTGCAGGGCATATCCTTCTAGAAAGGTGCGCCACCATAGAGGCTAGTCCACCTCTCAGTGAAGCCAACTGTGTTTGCAGCAGAAGCTTGCATCACGAGGAACGTTGACCAGGTGACTCACTGAAGTGGGATAAGCCACACGGAAGGTCCTCCCCAGGCAGGAAGCTTCTCTGGATCATATGTGGAGGGCTCAGGGTAATGGCATTCCATCGTGATGACAACAAAGTCCTCTTATGGGTTGCATCATCTCCTCCCCACGCTGAAGGTCCCTCAGAACCACATGGGCTACGCTAATGGACTGTGAGGCCTTCTGTTTTCATTCCGATGTGTTTCTGTGCTTTGGCATCCTGTTCGTACTATCCATCTCGCTTTTCCATCTTGTTTCTGTGTGTTTCTTTTCCCCTGGTCTTATCTCAGGGATGAGGAGGAGGAGGAAGAAGAAGAGCCAATCACGGAGCCCAATTCAGAGGAGGAGAGAGAGGACGATGCCCAATGTCAGGGCAAGGACAGGTACTGAGGGCTAGACCCACCTCATATCAAAAGTCAGAGTGTCCTTCCTTCTAGACTTTTGCTGCCGCTGCTTCATGATCTCCTGTCCTTTAGGAGCTTACAAGGGCCAGCGCTCACATCCCTGTGCATAGCTGCAGAATGAGCACTTTTGTAGAAATGCCTGAGCACACTTTCATCTGAGGCCTGCACTCTTCACTCAAATCCTCCCTGTATGACCATGACCACTATTTACAGGGGGGCGGGGACAAAATCACACAATTAGTACCCCTCCCTCCATCACCAAGGCATTTGTTCAACCAGATTGGTGGTGATTCGAAAGACTTATTTCCTCTTTCCGAAGGACCACAGTAAGAATTCCACGTTTCCCCCTTCCTAATTTTGCTAGTACAGCTAATATCTGTGGGAACTGTTTTGCTATTCTAATTCAAATATCATTTTATACAAGTACAAGGGAATAGTTTTCATTCTATATAGCACAGAAAACTTACCCAGTGTTCATGTTTATAGCCAGGACACCTAACAGGCCTACAGCCTTTCAGAGAGCTTGCCGTCATCCGCTCGCGTGGGTATAGCCCATTCTGTCCCCGCTCAGTGTAACCCGAAGAGAAACAGCAAGGGTGCAGAAAGTGGGCACAGAAGAGCCCACAGGGCACAGTAAACCCCTCCCAGATGCCTTAGATTTTATGGGTATTTATCTCAAATCATCTTTTTATAAGCAAGAATGCCCACAAGTAACTACATCTTCCACTATTCAAAAAATGGTTTTGGACTTGAATAATTTTCTTCAATTAATTGATTGTCACTACAAAATGATGTTTTTACTCAGGAACGTGTTGTTAAGTTAGAGTGAAATGTTTCTCTTCCCAACTTCAAAGTTCAGGGTACTTAGCATAACACTTCACCTGTCTTGTTCTCCATACACATAAATGGCCTGATTTCATACTAAGTTGCCCTCCTGTTCCTAAGTATTATAGAATCCCTTGGAAATTGACAAAACAGTGGTTTCCTTCCCCTTTGGGAAGGCCTGCAGAGGAGCCAGCCAGCACACAGAGGAGAAAGCAAAGAGCCGATGATGGAGAACTAGTCACACACTTTGAAATGAGAGAGGGAGGAGGATCAGCAGAAAACAGCCCTGCCTTATGATGTGGGTAGTGATGGGTCAGTTGGGGACCTGGGAATGGGATAGGTTTGACAGTCCCACCTTAGCATGAAAATGAGCCATGGGGAATTGTGTAGACTCTGTAAGCACACTGGAATGCCTTTGGATGTGTTCAACAGTGCATGCTCTGTCTCAGAAACCTTGAACCCAAAGGTTCCTTATCTGCAGAATAGACGGGAGGAATCTCACTGGGAAAGATGCCCTTTGGTGCTGCTCCTGTTGCAAACAGGCAGAGGACTCTGAGTTTGATTCCAGAAAGGAAGCAGTTTACCCTCTATTCCCAAACCTGCATGGCTGTCAATCAGGTTGTCTGAGAGAAGGGACTATGGTTTTCAAACATGCAATTTTACTTAGGTTCTCATATTATAAATGCGTTAACATTTTCAAATGTCTAACTCCAGTCCTCTGGATGTATTTTTTAATTTAAAATTGATTTCATTGAAAAACACTGAATATATTTAAGGCAGCCACATAACAAATTTGTATATCTACATCTTGCACCGTGACACAATCAAGTTACTAAGTGTATATACCATTCCCTTGATGGCTCTATTTGGGGATGGCAGCATGCCACTGTAGCTGTAGGCCTGACTGGAGGAACCCAGCTATTGAGGGTCTACTGTTAGGCCCTGGAAAAAGAAAGGGGCACAATTAGTCTTCCTTATGTCGTTGCCTCTCTTTAGTGTGGTATATTCCTTGCTTCCCCTTTTCTCATGTCTATATCTAGATTGGAAAGAGTTCTGAAAGCCATTACTAAAGCACACCCAGCTAGTGTACCCAGAAGAGAAACAGGGAGGGATTAGAAAGTGGGCACAGAAGAGCCTGTTAGAGCCCTTGTCTGCCCAGAGGCACACTCTCGTGCTCAGGGGTGACTGGGCACGTGGATGTTTCTGCTGGTGGACGCTTCCTGTGTCTCAAGAAACACACGACTGGACGCATGCAGCCACCGCACAGTGAGGCTTCCCCAGTCTTTCTCCTTTTCCTAACCTTTGCTCACTCTCTCTCCAATCTCTTTCTCTCTCTCCACCTGGCCTTTCTGGGCCAACAGCAAGGCCAGCTCTGTCTCCAGGCACAGCTCTCCTGGGAAGGATGCAGATGCAGAGAGTTCTGCACTCCCCACCACTTCACAGGGGAGGCACCCTTCAGCCAGCACAGCAGCACGGACCCCTGTGTCTGGTGGGGCTTCTGGGTCTGAGACCAGCCGGCCCGCTCTTTTGCCACCTCCCAGCCCTGGCTTGGCTCCTCGGCCCTCCAGCACACTAAAGGTGTCACCGCCCAGAGACAAGCTGCCCTACGTGCCCCACAGCCCCTTTCATCTCTTCTCCTATGACTTTGAAGATTCACCTCTCCTCACCAAGGACAAGGGAGGAGACTCTCAGACAGAAAACAGGTAGATCGGCCCACAGTTGAGGCCTGTGTGTGACTAACCCAGGGACGAAGACACAACTGAGGGTCTGTGTCCCATGCTTGTCTTGTGTGGATTCACTCAGATACAGAGGCACTGGGGCTGAACTAACTGTCTGGTCACTGACTTAATGGGCACAGTGAGATGAAAAAGAGAAAGTCACCTGTGTGAACAGAGGAGCACCTGATTTTAGTGTGACTACTAATAATGGCTTTTAGACTACAGTCAGGATCTCTTGTGTCCACCCCATCACTCAGCACAAACTTTCTGACCTGCAAGGTGAGGGGAGTGTTGCACCCTCTCTATGTACCATGGCCAGAGTGCTGCTCTTGTCTCCCACATGTCCCTCAAGCCCTCTTACTGACTGCTGCTGCAAAGCCTGACTTCTGGTCTTTCCCCATCTGTTCTTTATCTTTCCTGTCGCCTCCTGCTTTGTTTTCTGGCATATGCGTTTGTGTTTCCTAAGGCTGCTAATGCTATAGAATCACAGATTGTACCCACTCCCGGAGTCTTAAGATGCTCGCATTATGTACTTATGAACCCTCCAGTATTGGAATAAGAAATTGTCTTGGTGGCAGGTTGAAGGATGGCGTGCAGAGCCAGACTGCACAGGGAAGTGTATACTGCCATACACCTCACTGCCTTTACTGCTGCTTCAGGCAGGTGTGCTGCTCACGTGTAGAGTGGGTGATACTTGTACACATTTTCATTTTTCTAATGGCTGTATTCTATTTTTAAAATTTCTTTTATTGCATTTATTTATTGGGTGGGGCATGTGTGGAAGGTCAAAGGGCAGGTTGTGAACTTCGGTTCTCTCCTTCCTGTGAGTCCTGGAGAATAGACTCAGGTCATCAGGTTTGGCAGCAAGGGCCTTCACCCACTAAAATCCATTCTAATAATATACTTCTTTTAACATAATATATCTAAAATCTTGTATTTCTGCAGCCTGTATCCACAGTCATTGGTTGTGTTAGAATATTGGAATAATAATAAGAGAGCAAACTTTGCTTTGCATTTATTATGGGCCAGGCTCTCTATCTCCCATAAAGTTGGAACTTCAAAGTATCACTTGATCCTTAAGAAACAGGTGGTAAGCCAGGTGGTGGTGGCACACGCCTTTAATCCCAGCACTGAGGAGGCAGAGGCAGGCAGATCTTTGTGAGTTTGAAGCCAACCTGGTCTACAAGAGCTAGTTCCAGGACAGACTCCAAAACTACAGAGAAACCCTGTCTTCAAAAGCCAGAAAAAAAAGAAAAGAAAAAGAAAAAAGAAAAGAAAGAAAGAAACAGTTTATATCACTATATCACTATGTCAGGTAAGGAAGCTGAGGCTGAGAGACTTAGTAACTTGGCCCGAGTCAACCTGTGTACAGCGAGAGGTAGTTATAGTAATAGGAGGCCTGTCCCAGAGTCGGGTTCTCCTCTCTAAGTTGTCCCCCTGTGGCTCCATGTTCTCCTGGGCTTGAAACACCCATGTCAGTCTTCAGACAGAGTCTTGTCAACAAGGGTGAAATGTTTACCAAAGCTTGTGATGAAGGGACTGGCAAGAATTTTAACTTTGTTTAAAATAGAACCTTATAAAACTTAACCAAGAGGCACCTCTTACCACCATGAAATGGCCAGCCTTCCAGGGTAATCAGACCTCCCATCTGATAACTGAAGGATTAATTTATGACTGGTAACCCCTCTGGGTTACATAAAACCTAAAAGCATCTTGAAATGTCTCTTTCATTGGCACCTTTAAGGTTTACCAGTGTCTCATTTAGGGCTTCTATTGCTGTGAAGAGACACCATGACCATGGCAACTCTTATAAAGGAAAACATTTAACTGGACAGGCTTACAGTTCAGAGGTTCAGTCCATTATCATCATGGTTTGTCATCGTGGCAAGCAGACAGACATGATGCTGGAGACAGAGATGAGAGTTTATATCTTGATCCAAAGACAACAGGAAGTAAACTGTGACATTGGGCATAATGTGAGCATAGGAAAGCTCAGCATCCACCCCCACAGTGACACACTTCCTCCAACAAGGTCACACCTCCTAATAGTGCCACTCCCTTTGGGGGCCATTTTCTTTCAAACCACCACTGCCAGGCACACATGGATTCGAGGGTGTTTCTTCACCTTGCTAAGATTGGGAGGCCATGGTGGGAGGAGAGGCCTCCTGGAGGAGGCCATTAGAGCAGCTCAGGTGGAGCCTGCTGAATAAGAAGCCATACTTAGGCCGCATTTAAGACCTCGTTCGTCTTGCTCAGAACTCTGGATTCCCTATAGGTCTTTCCCAAGTCCCAAATCCTGACATTGTTGTGCCTTGCACACAGTTTTTAGCCCAGTGAGTCCAGCATGAGCCTTCCACCCTCCCAGAGAGTATCTGTATGCATGTTAAGAGATAGCTGTGTCAGCCTAGAAGACATTACTGGCAATCTAGGCTTTCCCAGCAAGGGATCAGCCTGTTGTGGCGATTCTGTACTTCCTGGGAGTGATGTCAGCACCTGAAGGCTCTTTTCTGGGTCCTTGGTTTTTCTAAGCTTCGTTAGTGCATGTAGTCCTTGGGAATGAGAATAACAGGAACCTGTAAATTACCCAGCTGTCTGTGCTTGCTGAGTGAAGACTGCCGGAGTTTAACTAAGTGAAGCCGGTTCTTCATCTGAGGAGACTCTCAGTATTGTTGGTGGGGGTTGGCTTTCTGATGGATGTCCAGTTGTTGTGGTTTTTGTGGGTCTGCACGGCCACAGATCTGGCTACTCAGTAGCTTCCTGCAATTGAATAGGTTGTAATAGAGAGCAACCCATTAGTCATTATAATGAACCCTCCCTCCTCACACACAAAAATGCTGAATAGTGAATTATGATCCGGTAAGTTTGGTTGAAATTGAGAAGCCAAAATTGGGCAGGCTCTGAGGCACTTGAATTAATTACTTGGCCATTAGGAAAACCAAAGGAGGGGAAAACACACTGTGCATGGTCTATCTCCATAACATCATTGAAACAGAATTTCAGCAACATGATCCCATGAAAACATTCAGCAGAATGTCCACAAGCAGTTTGAGGGTGAGTTTCAGTGGCATGAGTAGCAAGCCAGTGTCCAGGCAGCTGGGACAGCCAAGCTGGGAGCCTGTGTTGTGGCAGCACCCGGCTCTACTCGGTTCTCGTCATCCTTTTCTGCATCCCTTTCTGGGGCATCAATTAATGCCCTGTCTTTAACTTCATTCTTTGCTTCTCTGCCTTCTCCATAGCCTGTGGTTTGTGACCCCTTCTGAAAAATTAATCCAGTGCTGATCTGGAGAATGAATTAACATATTAGACATATGGAATGATAATTTTTAAAGAAAATCCTGCAACCCCAGCTATTCCAGAGAATCACAGGTTCAAGGCCAGTTTGGGCTCTACATGAGTTCAAGGTCAGCCTTGGAAACATTGAAGATCTTGTCTCAGAATAAGAAATGAAAAACGGTCTAAAGATACAGCTCTGTGTTAGAGTATTCATCCATAAAGCCCTGTGTTCCATCTCAGTGTGACCTGAGAGGGGTTGGAGAAGGGATCAAATCCTCAGAACCAAGGACCATGAAAGTGACTTAGTAACAGAAAAGGACACTGGCCAGCCCTGTGGTCTGAGTCTTAGTGGAGAAGGTGCATTTCTGAGTACACACCTGACATGTGAACACACAGATTGATGAAGCGATGGCCAAGCTGCCAGAGTTAGGAACCTAGAATTAGAGTGGGGGGATATGAATATTTTCTGTTGTCGCAATTTATTATTAAAACTTGAAATTTTGTACTCATCTCCCACTTTTTAGAAGTAGATAGCGAATGAACATACTTTTTAAAATTTATTTTTACGTTTTAGAGTACTTTTACCCAATGTGACTCAACTGTGTCTTGGTGTTTCCATCTAGCCCATTTATCAACATTTCCCATGATGCCAGTTACAAAATTGGTCAGCTTTTATGGTTTCAGAATCAATGATGCATCAATGGATCAGAACCCATGCTTCCTTGGCTGTTCTATCTCATACCTGGTTGAGCTATCACCATGAGCTAAATAATGCACCATTGAGCATTTTCCTATGTGTTATTTTTTCATGTAAACATTAGAAATGCTAAAGTGGTTTTTCTGGTGCTAATATCTTGTGGGAAATCTCTAAAGTCCAGTCACTTCTCACAAGTCTCTGCTGACGGGAGTTCAGTCTGGACTTCTCATGTCCAAGACCTTTGTGCATGTTCATCACAGTGACCCTCGGGGTCTCACACATCCTAATGCAGTGTCCCTAAACAGTTTAAGGAATGAGTTGGCCTCACCTGTGACATGTAGGGGTAGATGCTGCCTTACGTGAATGCCAGCTCTATATGAGGCTTCAGGTGGTGATCTGTTCCCTGGGAGCCACCCTCAGTGACGACACCTACACAGAAGAAACTGCTGAAGGATATTTCTGCACAAAGGAAGCTCCCGGATTCTACAAATCCTGATGTCTGTTTAATAGAGATGGCTGGGAGAAGATCAAAGTTCATTTTATTGTAACCACTGCAGGTTTCAATTGGGATAAGTGTTGGATAAAGTCTGAATGCCTTCATCTCTTAGCATAGGCTAGTCCAGAAGGCCTTGCGACAGACTGGCCATGGGGTGAAAGGAGAGGAACACGATAGATTTGAAACGACCTGCAGCAGAATGTACAATAATAAGCTGTTTCTTTAGTCAGACAAACGTTTCCACAGGTCTTCGATGGTATTATAATTGTGTCATCATAAGTAGAGAGAAAGATTACCTACCATAGTACAGATGAACACAGTTCAGGTTCTTGATTTATGTCCACAATTAATTTTAATGTGCATTTATAAAGTAATAGGAGACATGCTGGTTCTTCTGAAACCCTTTGTTATGAATCTTCCTACCCGGTGGGTTTTGTAGTTTGGGGAACATTTTTAAAGAAGACTCATCAAAATTCAGTACTTAGTAAGTCTCTGTACCTTTAAATAATCATGCTTTGCAGTAGAATCTTCAGAAATATTTTTCTTGCAAAAAGCTAGATGGTTTTCTAAATCTTATATTTAGAAAAAAAAAATCACTTCTTTTGTCTTTTTTTTTTTTTTGTCTCCAATCTAAACCTCTGTGCTTTTAGATACAGCAACTTCAGCAACAACTCTTTCCACTCCACTGGCCCCTCATCTGGACCAAGTGTGTCCCCATCATCTGCATCATCCTTCTCGTCCCCACAGGAGGCTAGGTGAGTCTGGGGCATGGTGAAAATCAGTTACCCTGAGCGGTCAGAGGAGGCCAGTGGTGCTCATGTCTGCCTGTAATCCTAGCACTTGGTAGGTTAGTTCAGGAGAAACCCAGAGTTCAAAGTCACACTCAGCTATATAGTGAATTTGATGACAGCCTGGGCTACGTGAAACCCTATCACAAGATAGAGAGTCAGGAGTGGTGATGCATGCCTGTAACCCCAGCACTCTGGAGGCAGAAGCACCCGATCTCTGTTTGCAGCCAGCCTGCTCTATAGAGCAAGTTCCAAGATAACCAGGGTTACACAGAAAAGTCACCCTCTCTCAAAACAAACAAAAACCCCAAAACAAATGAATAAATAATAAAATATAAAAACAAAGGAAAACAAAGAAAGGTCTAAAAAACGTAAGTGAAAGGTATATTCTGAAGAATTTTCCTGTAGAAGATCAGTTTTTCTAACAGTTACACTACTTACTAAGAAAGTATTTCATTTAAGAAGATGATTTGTTCTTATTATTACGCTAGCTCCCATATACTTCCCATATATATTATAAACATTTCTTCTGGGGCTGGAGAGATGGCTCAGCCATTGAGATCACTGGCTTTTCTTCCAGAAGACCTGGGTTTGATTCCCAGCATCCAAATGGTGACTCACAATTGTCTGTAATACCAGGCCCAGGGGATCCAACACCATCCTCTGTCCTCTGTGGGCACCAAGCATGCATGTGGTACACATGTATGCACACAGATGAAACACTCATGCACATAAAAAATAAAAACAAAAAGTATAAACATCTCTTCTGAAGTATGCAAGTATGGATGTCTTGATTTGCTCTTTAACGATGATTCTGAATATTACATGAGCTCTGCAATTTGTCTGAGAGACAATGTTTTATCTTTGAATGAGTAAATCTATGTAGATCAGAAGGAAGTGGGCTCACCGAGGTGCTATGCAATTAGTCTAAGACCTACCCAAAGAGAATAGAATTGTATGGGTGCATGGAAGGAATGTAACTTGGCAAGTACATTAGACCACCAGAACTCCTTGCTGATTATTACTCCTGGAAGCCAGTGGTTATGCAAGGATGTGTTTACAAGGGAAAGGTAAGACTTGTAATTTTAGAGCAATTAAAAGCAGTTATCCTTAATGGCAAGAGTGCAGGAGTTGGGGAAGAGAAGGCCTTTGGATTTCCAGCTCACTCTCTAGGATGGTATTCACCCCCTGAGGGTGAATGCTGATTGTACCAACCCTTTCCCTTAAAGGGGGATTTTGGTGAGGAAAGAATATTGACCACACAGGAATACTGCAAGAAGCCATTGTCTGCAGCCAGCAGAGAGGGTAGGGAAAGGATGGGGGCATATCACTGGGAATCTAAACATGGGTGACTACAGAGATCACTTGCCTCAACCATTGTTTTTAAATAGGACCAGTATTTCGCATTCATATTCTCTTTTGCGTATGTGGAAGTGTTTTCCTAAACATCTCTGGAGCTAGGTGTCTTAGTTAAGGTACTTATTGCTGTGAAGAGACACCATGACCATGGCAACTCTTATAAAGAAAACATTTCATTGGGGTGGCTCACTTACAGTTTCAGAAGTTCAGTCCATTATCATCATGACAGGGAGCATGGTGGCATGCAGTGGCATGCAGGCAGACGTGGTGCTGAAACTGAGAGTTCTGCAACTTGCAGGCAACAGGAAGTTAACTGACTGTTACCCTGAAGGAAGCTTGAGCAAAAGAGACCTTAAAGCTTGCCTGCACCGTGACATGCTTTCCCCAGCAAGACCACACCTCCTAATGGTGCCATTCCCTTTGGGGGCCATTTTCTCTCAAACCACCACACAAGGTTTGACTGGGGTGTGGAACAAACAAAATCTTATAGTTACAGGGAGAAGAGGTGTCCAGTGGAGTTGGCCTATCAGGGGTATCCAACTCAAGCCTCATGAATATAACCCAACGCAAAATTGTAAACTTATTTAATAGATTAAGAGGTGTGTGTGTGTGTGTGTGTGTGTGTGTGTGTGTGTGTGTGTGTGGAGAGAGAGAGAGAAATGTGAGCTTGTGTGGGTGTGTTGTAACTTGATTCTTTTTCTTATATATGAATTTTATAGGTGACAACCTTGTATCACAGTGTCATGCAAAATAAATGCATGCATTCCTCCACCAATAGAGTAAGGATCAGATACCCCTGGCACACAAAACTAATGAACCCATGTTAAACTCTCAGATTTCACAGCCAACAGTGACCCTGAATTCGAGATTCTTAAGCAAAGTCAGGACTTGGTAATAGGGAAGTCAGTTAAGGATACTGTCTTTAGCATAGGTTCCAGCCCCCTTGGGATTAGGTGAGGTCACTTGGTGTTGTTACCATTCAGATGATCCTTGTCATACCAGATACAGGGTTAGGATGCACAGTGAGGAATGTTGGAGTATGCCTGGCATTACAAGTCTCATGTCTGCTAGATGGCTTAGGGTTTCTATTGCTGTGATGAAACACAATGACCAAAAAAGCAAGCTGGGGAGAAAAGGGTTTTTTTAGCTTATACTTCCACATTGCTGTTCATCACTGAAGTAAGTCAGGACAGGAATTCAAGTATTCTGGAGACAGGAGCTGATGCAGAGGTCATAGAGGATTGCTGCTTACTGGCTTGCTCACATTTCAGAGCTTTAGTCCATTATTATGGCGGGAAGCGAGGTAGCATGCAGGCAGACATACTGGAGAAGGAGCTGAGGGTTCTAACGTCTTGACTGGCAGGTGACAGAAAGTGGTCTATCTCACTGGGTGTTGCTTGAGCATACATGAGACCTCAAAGTCTGCCTCCACAGTGACATACTTCCTCCAACAAGGCCAGACCTATTCCAACAAGGCCACACCTCCTAACAGTGCCACTTCCTTTGAGGGCCATTTTCTTTCAAACTACCCTATTAGGTAACCAGTCGTTTTAGGACTAAACCAGGTTCTGCCATTATGTCCTCCATAGTACCAGGGTCTATCCATGGTAGAATCTAGCAAATCACCGCTCATTGCTGTGGGAACTCCTTCAGCCAATAGCGCTTAAGATACTGGCCCACTTTGGGTGTAGTCACATGTACTATATATGCAGATGTAAAAGCATGTGTGACCCCTTGGCTGCTCATTCATTCCATTCACCCAGACCCGAATAATCACACAGAAACTGTTTCAGTTGCAACACTCCTTAATCAATAGCTTAGGCTTCTTATTAACTAACTCTTACATCTTAAATTAACCCATTCCACTTTCTAGGCTCCAATTCTCTTTCATGGCATGCTATTGCCATAGGAATTTGGTCACCTTGGCCACTGTCCACTGGCTAGACTAGCTTTCTAGAGCTTATTCTTTTCTTTATATTTGCATATCCTTTCTGGACGTCCTTCCTATGAGGATTTGAAATTTGTGTGATGATACCTTGAAATGAGAAAAGCTTAATTTCATTGTGCCAGGAATCCAGTGAGCCTGATTACTACTTGTTCTAACCTTGATAGCTTGTTCTTTTGTGCCTGTAATGATAGAGAAATAGAT
>JABTXL010007882.1:16418507-16434160 GCA_025134845.1 Neodon shergylaensis | reverse complement strand
ACCTTGATAGCTTGTTCTTTTGTGCCTGTAATGATAGAGAAATAGATGACAGATGGATTGATAGACTCATAAGCTATAGAAAATAAATGATAGATAAATGAAAAGACAGGTGAATGTTATATAGATATAAATAATCAAAAGATGATAACTGATAGGCAGATAGGTAGGTAGAAATAGATATATAGGTAGATGACAGGTAGGTGGGTATATAATAAAAATGTAGAATGGATGGATGGATGGATAATAGGCAAGTAGTTAGATAATAGGTAGATAAATGTAAATAGATGCTAGATAACTAGACAGACAGACAGACAGAAGACATATGGATGCATTGGAGCCCTGGATCACAAGTCACATTTTTCTGCTGTTGCCTGAGTGTATTGCATCAATTGCACTCACAATAAGGGACATTTTATGAAGTTTATTGCTTGAAAGCTGAACTCTTTGTATATTATTTATAATGCAGTTGCACATCTATCACTATTTTTGCTCTATTGAGACATATAGCTATTTTTACTGAGATACATACTCAATATAATTTTTAAGATTTATTACTGAAATATATACATGTGTGCTTAGAGTGAAAAGAGGCGTCTCAGGAAATGCACTCCACTCTTATGAACAATAGGCATGGTTTTGCAAGGAGAAACGTGTACCTTTTGTTAGCAATCACCTCCATACCCCAACTAGTAAATGTAATGCCTGAACCCTGCACAAGTCTGTAACTTTAGAACTCCATAGTCTTGATTTGGAAATGAGATTGAATTTTCAAAGTCATAGGAAAAAATGGGCATCATCATGAGCTTAGTTTTCCATTCCTCAGGCTTGTTTAGGCATGCTAATGTGTTGGATGTCAATAAAACTTGGCATTACTTTGTATTAATCAGGGTTCTAGAGGAACACAACTGATAGAATAAATTTATATACTAAAAGGAGCTTTATGGGCATGAGTTATAGGTTGTGGTCTGGTTAGTGGGACAAAGGCTGTCTCTTGACTAGAAGGCTAGGAGTCCAGTTATTATCCGTGAGACTTGTTTCTAGTCTGTGCTGAAATCTAAAAGAAATAGATGCTAATACCAGTAAAGTAATGCCTTAGCAGCAGGATAGGTGAACTTGCCAACAAGAGTGAGGGCAATCAGACAAAAGAAAAATCTTCTGCCATGTCCTTTATGTTGACTGCCACCAGGTATGGCCGAGCTACAGTGGCTTTTCTGATCTCATGATCTGGATTTAAGGTGCATTTTTCCACTTTGAATCGTCTGGATTTAGGGTATATCTTCACACCTCACAGTCTACTCTAGAAAAATTCTCACAGGTGTGCCCACATGCTTATATTTAGTTAGTTCTAGATCTAGTCAATTTGACAGCCAAGATTAGCCATCACAGATGTATTTACCCAGGAAGGAAATTCTGACAAAACTTTATACAGTCAAACCAATGCAAGGATATTCAGGTAAATCTATCTCTCATTCAGTGACAGAGTCATTTAAAACAGTCTTCTAGAAACAGAGAACACAGCACTAATTTTCATGAAATTGGAATTTAGATTCTGCCAAAACAAAACGAGAAAGCTGGAACTGTTTACAATATCCTCAAGGCTTTAGGACGCAAGTGTGTAATGAAATCAGACTTTGAAAAAGCCCCAATTTGGAAAATGTGCTTTTTGAGCAGAGAAGGTCTAAATATTTTCTTTCTGAAAGACAACAAAATTAAAGGAATATTTGAACCATTCATCTCAAGTATTCCAAGGAGACAAATGAGCGCTAACTACAGCACAGGGAAGTTTGGGGCCATCGGCCTGGAGAGAGGCAGAACACACGTCCATTCCTTCCCAGCAGTGCTGGCTCCATCCTGCGGGCCTCTTCAGAAATGGCGGTAGAAGGCAGCTGGGTAGCGATTAGACTGAGCCAGTTGAGTGAGTGGACACAAGGGGCTGAAGGTAACTTAAGACAATCAGTCCTTGTGCTTAGACTAGAGAGTTCACTTTTAGTGAGGCCTGGGCAGAACTGCCTAGGAGGAGGAGCTTGGAGGATCCCGGGGCCAGATTTTAGGAGGGACTTCCTGTGGACATGGCTGAGATGAACCCCAGGCTCCTTGTGTACGGTTAGCATAAACTTTGTCTTCCTGCTAGAGCTAGTGCCGCTGATTGCCTACCGTAAGCAGGAGTTGCCTATCTGCCTTCTAGCACAGTGTTCAGAAACCTTGCTCAGAATGGCCTGGCTTCTAGGGTTGTCCCTGCAGAGCTTTTCCCTCTTCCTGGGGAAAGATAAACCAGTAATGGCATCCACTAGGCAGTTAGTAGGGGTAGTAAGGTACATGGGGTGTGGTACATTGTGATGACCACGTGAGAGCCACCCTGCCAGGTAGTAGCATCTTAGCTGTTATAGCGTGTCTCTTACTTATCTGTATAGCTGTCGCTGTACACCCATTCAGCAGTAATTTCTCATCCTCCTCTCCCCCGTTCTTGTAACCCCTGTTCTTGTCTTTATCTACATCTGTGATGTCTTAGATGTCTCATACAAGAGGGATTATGCAGGCTTGGGGACATAGCTCAGTAATAAAATGCCTACCTACCATGTGAGAGGCCCTAGACTCAATCTCTAGTACTGCAAGACAGATAGACAGACAGACAGACAGATAGATAAAAGAGCCATGTGGTATTTTGTATGTTGTCTTAATATGGATGACTTAATAAACGTAGTACAAACCCCACCTATGTATATTATAGATAGCAATATTTTCTTGTTTTTAAATGCTTTTCCATTAAGTTTTCATATGGCACTTCCTCACCCACTGCTCTGTTGATGAACATATGACTTGTACTCATACGTTAACTGCTGTCTGCAATGCTCTGATGAGCATGGGCATGCAGATATAGATATATTTTTAAATAACTCTTTTGAATATATGATCTCAGAAGTGGAGCTACGAGAGTTTAACACAGGAGAAGCTATTTTAAATTCACTGATTGTAATATGGATGTTACATGTGTGCTGTATAAAATGTTAAGTTGTATACAGGGAGGGAGGATGTGGTGGTGGCACTTCCTCCTGTTTTTGAAAAGGGACAATCCTAGTGACTCAGTGTGTGTACTTCTGGGACCAGCACACATCTGTAATAATGACACCAATGTTCTAGATCATTTAGACAGATATTAACCCGAGCTTTCCCTTGCCTTCCTTTTCTCTTGGTGATGCTGTCTGGTTCTCTTCCATAGCAGTGCTTGGAGCTGAAGCACTCTTTTTAACAGCTTGCCTCACTGTTTTTCTCTGTGTGCCTCTTCATCCCAGCCCATCCATAGGAATGCACCCAGTCTGTTGCTGATATATGTAAGGTAGTGAGGGTGGTTCCTAGAGCATGTCATGTTGCACATATGCCATTATCTGAAGGATCCTAATATACTCCCCCCAAATGAGTTTAGTAAATCAAAATAGTGCTGTATGCTCAGCCCTTCAGGAGGCAGAGGTGAAGGCGTAAGTCACAAACAATGCCACACCAGTTTGGAATTATGATTAATAAGGTGGTATTTATTCAAAGGGGAAAAAACTTACAGATCACCGTCCCAGACAACAGCTCTCTGCGCAACCAGGAAGGGAGTCTAGTCGCCGGCGGAGCAGGAAGTGAAAAGAGCGAACGTAGGGAAATAGTCACTTTTTAAAGGGGGAGAGACCACGCCCCAATGGGCTGGTATCTCAGCAGCTATTGGTTGGAGGAGCGGAAGGACCTCCCGTAACACCTCCCCCTTCTGTTTAAGTAAGAGAGTTCTAAACCTACTACGAAATTATATACAATGAGTACAAATATCCTATTCTAATTAGCTTAGGTCTTGTATAATAAATAACTTGGCCAAGTCATGAGAGAAAAGTAACTACATTTATAGTCTTCAACCCCATCGAAGATCTGAGAAGGAAAATAATGTTACCTGGGTAATTAGGAAGTTCAGTAAAACAACTTCCAAAACATGCAACAAATCACAGAGACAACTAGCTACCTGGGCAATCACCCAAAGTCACGTTTGCAGCGTTGAAGCAACCAACTTTGGCTAAGGCCTAACATAACTGACATACCATTTTCAAAGGCAAGCGACTTTTCAAAACTATCTTACCCTGTCTTGGCAGGATATGACAGTCCTGTTTTATCCATTGATACACGCTCTGTATCTGTCAGTGGTTGAGGTATGGGCATTTCTTTGCCCCAAGGCCAGTTCTGCCAAAAAGAAAGGCTCCAGGTGGAGTGTCTTTGGTGCTCAACATTCTCTCGGGAGTAGAACGGTGTTGCCAGGAGCAATTGTGTCTCACTACCATAAAACTCTGAGTTAGATTAAAGGCCATTTTCTACAGCTCTTTGAAGAGGTTGAAGATTATCTGTCTATACTGAGTATAATCTCTATATATCTAAAGAACCTGATTAGTCTAATTATAAATGACAAACTTAGATGACTATTAATCTATTTAATTCTCAGTATCTATCTAACTTAAAGACTAAGACAATAAACGACTGTGAAACAAATGAGGACAATGACCTCCAAATATAAACAATGTACAAATATACATTGCAATATGGTAAATATATAGCAATACACAAACAATATATAAGTATCTTAATCAGAGGTAGAAATGTACACTGCAATATGGTAAATACATACTATATATATATCAATACAATATATGTCAATACATAAAAATATTTTAAACAGAGGTAGAAACATGCATGCATACAATAGTCAATATAATTTAACTTTGTATCAATATACAAGAATCGATACCAATATATTTGTCTAAAAACAGTAACTCACAATTACAAATCTATTATCCCATCATCCCTCTTTTTTATTTTTTCAAAATGATCCCTGAGCTTATAAAATAAAATTCCTCCCCCAACCTCCCAACCCCTAAATGATGTCCCTAAACCCAGGGGCAAACTTTACTGGGAGAGGGGACGTCGTCCTCTAGAATTACTTCCAGCTGTCATGGGGGCGACGTTCTTTCTGGGGGATCCTGTGAAAGTAAAATGATGGTTAAATTTCAAGATCAATGTCTTTTAAAATTGCAAATAGTCTCTGAGTATTTTGTGGAGTTCTGGCCAGAATGTTGTACAAGATGTGCACCATTTCAGCTAACCAAGTTGGGATTGTCTTGTGCAGCTGGTACCCAAAACAGGTCTTGTAGTAGCGCTATCAGTATCATGACGTCATATCAGCCAGGTAGAGTTGTTGTTGTGGGGCCCCATCTTCTTCCTGGAAACTTCAAATGTCACTTCAGAAAAGACTCATTGTTCATTGTAAAAAACTTAAAACATTAATCATATAGACATATATAGATATATATATATATATTCAATGAAAGGCATGATAGATATATTCAATGAAAGGTATGATAGATATGAAGAAAAGCAAAGATGTTTTCTAAACTCATATTTCTTTCTGTCCCATATCATGGCTCTTGACATGAGACAGAAACTCCAGAAACTCTGGGTTTTTCTCTTACTAACAGGCTTGGAATTGGAGAGGGACTGAGCCAGAGTCCAACTTCAAAACCAGCTCTATAAATTTAGAAATATGGTTTAATATGATTTACTTACACAATCCGTTCAGTTTTCTTGATATTTCCTATTGGGCAGGTATTTTCCCATCTGTCAGTATCCAAACATCCAGGGTCCCTTGAATTTTTCAAGATGAGTGTTTTCCTGTGGAGATAAGAACAGAACCCTGCCCCCATTCTATATGTTTTTCTTACCACCTGTATGAATATCATCATTGTGGATGAGTTGTCATTTCTCCTTTCCAAGAGGTTTCTCCTCTTCAAATCGAAACTTTATTAATTTTGATGGTATCCACAATTTTTCTTCTCCTGTGGAAACAAGAGCAAAACCTCTTCCCCAATGTAGCACATCTCCTGGCTTCCATTGAGAGGTCAGCACATCTTTGAAATAAATCGGTTGATTTAGTTCAGCAGACTTTTCCATTATCCAATGTCTTTCTGCTGCTGTTGTTCCTTTCTCATTAGCGTTAAGAAAATTCAAGGTTAATAAAGCATTATGTAATCTATTTCTGGGGGTATTTTCAGTCCCTTTCTGTTTGTTCAGCATATCCTTTATAGTACGATTTGATCTTTCTATAACTGCCTGACCTGTAGGATTATTTGGTATACCTGTAATGTGTTTTATATTATAATAATCAAAAAAGCGTTTCATTTTCTTAGATACATATGCTGGACCATTATCTGTCTTTATTTGTGCAGGTATACCCATGATGGCCATAACTTCCAATAAATGTGTGATTACTGAATCAGCCTTTTCTGAGCTCAGGGCAGTAGCCCATTGAAAACCTGAATACGTGTCTATGGTGTGATGTACATATTTTAATTTACCAAATTCCATAAAGTGGAACACATCCATCTGCCAGATTTCATTTCTCTTAGTACCCTTTGGGTTACTCCCTGCAGGCAACGGTGTTTGATTATAGAAAGAACAAGTAGGACATCTCTTTATAATGTCCTTAGCTTGTTGCCAAGTAATGGAAAATTCTTTCTTTAGGCCTTTACTATTGACATGATGCTTCTTGTGAAATTCTGAGGCCTGCAACACACTTCCAATCAATAATTGATCAATCTCAGCGTTGCCTTGGGCTAGAGGACCAGGCAGACCTGTATGGGACCGGATGTGTGTTATGTACATCGGACAAAGTCTGTTCCTGATTATGTCTTGTACCTGGATAAACAATGAAGTCAACTCTGTGTCATCTGGTATAAATTCAGCGGTTTCAATATGCAAGATAACTCTTTCTGCATATTGTGAATCTGTAACTATATTAAGAGGTTCTTTAAAATCCCTTAGCACCATAAGAATGGCATATAATTCTGCCTTCTGGACAGAATTATAAGGGCTTTGTTCCACCTTACTCAATTCATCTGACTTGTAACCTGCTTTCCCTGATTTATTTGCATCAGTATAGAATGTTCGAGCTCCAGTTATTGGAGCATCACGTACAATTCTAGGAAGAATCCAAGAAGTTCTTTTTATGAGGTTAAGTCTACCACTTTTGGGATAGTTGCTATTAATTTCTCCCAAAAAATTAGCACAAGCTCTTTGCCACGGTTCATTGTCTTCCCATAACTTTTTTATTTCTTCAGTAGTAAAAGGCACTATAATTTCTGCTGGGTCTATACCTGCTAGTTGACGAAGTCTCAGCTTACCTTTTATAATTAATTCAGAGACTTTTTCCACATAAGTTTTTAATTTTTTACTTGGTTTATTAGGTATAAATATCCACTCTAAAATAATATCTTCCCTCTGCATTAGAATTCCTGTAGGAGAAATTCTGGAAGGCAATATGACTAGGATGCAGCTAAGATTTGGGTTCACCCTATCCACATGTGCCTCCTGTAATTTTTCCTCAATCATTGTCAGTTCCTTTTCTGCTTCAGCTGTTAGTTTTCTTGGACTATTCAAATCTTTATCACCATCTAAGGTTTTGTTTAAATGAACTATTAGATCAGGTGTTATCCCAACAGCTGGTCGTAGACTGGAAATGTCTCCTAACAATCTTTGGAAGTCATTAAGAGTCTTTAACCGGTCTCTCCTAATTTGTGCCTTTTGCGTTTTAATTTTCTCTAACCCTATTCTGTAACCTAGGTAATTAATAGAATTTCCTCTTTGAATCTTTTCAGGGGCAATTTGTAATCCCCACCTAGGCAAGACTTTCTTTACTTCTTCAAACATCCTTTCTAAAGTATCTTTATTTGAATCAGATAACAAGATGTCATCCATGTAATGATAAACTATGGACTTCGGGAATTGTTTACGAATTATTTCCAATGGCTTACTTACAAAATATTGGCACAATGTAGGACTATTGAGCATACCCTGTGGGAGGACAGTCCATTGATATCTCCTATTAGGCTGAGAATTATTATAAGTTGGCACTGTGAAGGCAAATTTTTCTCTATCTTTTTCTTGTAACGGTATAGTGAAAAAACAATCTTTCAAATCAATAACTATAAGAGGCCATCCTTTTGGTAACAGAGAAGGCAAAGGGATTCCAGATTGTAGTGGGCCCATAGGTTGAATTACTTTGTTGACAGCTCTTAGATCTGTCACCATTCTCCATTTACCAGATTTCTTTTTTACAACAAACACAGGAGAATTCCAAGGACTGGTTGATTCTTCAATATGGTGAGCATCTAGTTGCTCTTGCACCAGCTGTTCCAATGCCTGTAATTTATCTTCAGCTAGAGGCCACTGTTTAATCCATATTGGCTTCTCAGTTAGCCATTTTAGAGGTAGGGCTGTTGGTACCTCTAAAGGTTTGGTATTTGCTGTATGTTCTTGTACAGCCTGAATGGCTGGAAACCTTTTTCCATAATACCTCATCATATCCTTCCCAGAATTATGAGTTCCTGGAACTACAGGAATGTTAATCTGGGTATTCCATTGCTGTAGCAGGTCACGGCCCCATAAATTTATTGCAATATTGGCTATATATGGCCTTAGTCTTCCTATTTGCCCTTCGGGCCCTATGCATTCAACCCATCTTGTGCTTTGTTTTACACGAGATAGGGTTCCAATTCCCAGGAACTGAACATCTACCTCTTGAAGAGGCCAATTCGGATGCCAAGATTCTGGGGTAATGATACTTACATCCGCACCTGTGTCTAATAAGCCTTCAATAAAAGTGCCATTTATACAGACTTTTAGCTTTGGTCTTTGATCGTTAATAGAAGTCTGCCAAAATATACGTTTACTCTGTCCTACTGGGTTTTTTGACTCATTCTCCATGCATAATTCATCATTTAGACCAGTATTACTTTTTACAGCAGAAATTGCAGCTTTTAATTTTCTTGGTGAGGCACGTTCTCCACTGTGACTGGGAATGATTGGGCCACTGTTGGCTTGGGGGCCTGCGAGAGGCCCCTCAAGGAGTTTCCCGATGGTATCGGGTTGCCTTGTTTGTCTGTTGTTGACCTGCATTCGTTGGACCAATGACGGCCTTTACCGCATCTCCTACATATACCTGAAGGCCTAGGTCTCCTATTTTTGTCATTCCCAGAGGAGATATTATTCCTAGAAATTCTGTGCCTGCAATCCCTTTTCAGATGTCCTAATTTACCACAATTAAAACACCTGGCAGTTTGATGTCTCCTCATTGCTGTGGAAATCGCTTCTCCTACCCAAGATTCATCATTATAGCTAAACGTCTCAACATTCATCGTATGCTGAATCCATTCATCCATAGGTGCTGATCTAGACTTTAAAGGCCCAATTATCTTTTTGCATTCTATGTTTGCATTCTCAAAAGCTAGAGATTCAAGAAGTATTCGTCTAGATTCTGGGTCTGTTACCCCTATGTCCAGAGCCTTAATTAATCTTTGCAAAAAGTCAATAAAGGGTTCTCTCTGTTCCTGCCTAATTCTGGTATATGATTCAACCCTTTTTGTTGGATCTTGTATCCTATTCCAAGCATTTAAAGCTGCTTGGTGACATAGAGACAGTACTTCATCGTCATAAAGAGCTTGGACCTGTGGATCAGCATATTCTCCTGCACCAAGAATTTGATCTTGGGAAACCTCCACACCTTTTTCTCTTCCTTGCTGTTCCATATGTTTGGATTCTTCTCTGAAATAAATTCCAAACATGAAGGAAGGTCCCTTATCTAAAACTGCAGACACTAACTGATGGAAATCATAGGGGGTAGCTCTAGCATTAGAAGCCCAAGTTTTTATCATTTCCTTCACATATGCATTATGCAAGCCAAAATTAACAATAGCCTGCTTAATTTCTTTTAGATCATTCATTGCTATTGGCGTCCATCTAGCTTCTCTGACTCCCTTTGAGCCTTTAGAAGTTGACGCTTTGTCAGAATTAAGTATAGGGTATGCCGCTAAAACCCTGGGTAAGCCAGTTCTAATAGCTGGTGGCGGCATTGTATACTGTCCTTGTGCCTCCTTACTCTGTTCACCAGCTCCAATAATTTCTTCAATCTTTTCAAATCTTTTTATCATTGTCTCTCTTAAATCCTGAATCTCCTGTCCTGTATATGTTTCTAGTGATTTCACTGAGGTATCAATTTTTTGGTCCCCATTCTGCACCTGTGATTCCAAAGCTTTAAATTTTTCCTTCAAAGATAACATATCCTCCTTAAACTTTTCTTGTATATCATGTAGATTCCCATCTTGGAGGTACATTCTGTCTGTTACCTTATCAAAACTTTGTGATAACGTCTGAACATCAAATTCAACAGCCTGAACCCTTTCAGGTAATTTTCTAGTACCCTTGGATATGGAGTCAATTTTGTCTATCATAGTATCCACTTGTTCAGATAACCTCTGATTTTCAATAATTTTAATCCTGTCAATTAGTTGTTCATTATTAGTTCGTAAAGATTCTATCGTTCTTAGGAGTACCATATTCTTCCTTAATGATAGAATATGGAAAAGAAAACTGAAACCTAGTAACAAGCAAATTAAAGTATCCCCATAATCATATAAACCTTGTATGATGTAATCCATTGTATTAGTAAATACAAATTCACTAATCCATTGTATTAGTAAAGACAAAGCAGTAAAATTTGCGTTAGAAACGAAAACTGCCATATTACCTATTATCCAGCAGGTGGCGCTGTTGCCGAGTCACGACGAAAACGGGGTCCTGTCCGCCTAGGATTTGTCAGAAACTGGGAAATGCAAGTTGCTCAACAAAGTAAATGTAATTAAATCAATTCCGTACAAGGAACCATAAACCCAGAATCCAGGGGTAGAGAAGAGTAACCCGGAGGCCGTGTATGCCTCCACGTGACAGAGTCACCCTGAGGGGTTGCAGCTTTCGGCAGGCAACCGGCAACCGCTTGCTCTGGTTTGCGCCACTTAAGAGCTGTGCTTGCAAGGGAGATTTAAAAACGACTCAGAAAAGAGCAAACTACGCAGGCAGAGACTACGCGGGCCTGTGGAGTTTAAATCCACGTGGGGAGGCAGATGATAGGGTGCGTGGGGACTTGAAGTCAATCTGAAGTGTCTAAAGGGAAAATATAAAGAACTGCAGCAAGAAAAGCCACTGCGTGATAATTTATATTAAACTGCTGGCTCCACGCACAAGGCACAGGCCGCAAGGCACAGGCTGCGGCTGAGGAAGGGAGGGGCTCCCGCCAAGCCGAACTCGCGGCCGGCAGCCAAGCCGGGGAAGGAGAGGGTCCTAAAACCCGTTGGGCGCCAGATGAAGGCGTAAGTCACAAACAATGCCACACCAGTTTGGAATTATGATTAATAAGGTGGTATTTATTCAAAGGGGAAAAAACTTACAGATCACCGTCCCAGACAACAGCTCTCTGCGCAACCAGGAAGGGAGTCTAGTCGCCGGCGGAGCAGGAAGTGAAAAGAGCGAACGTAGGGAAATAGTCACTTTTTAAAGGGGGAGAGACCACGCCCCAATGGGCTGGTATCTCAGCAGCTATTGGTTGGAGGAGCGGAAGGACCTCCCGTAACACAGAGGCAGGAGGATTTTGAATTAAAGATCATCCTTAGCTACATAGTGAATTGTAGGCCATCTTGGGCTACATGAGATCCTGTATCAAAAAAAGTGATAGCTTTTAAATTTTGATGACTTTTTTGGCACTGTGATCCATAAAGACTATATCAATTTCGGTTTTCAATATAGTGGTGAGAGCCTAGTTTTCCATCTCTTTGTCAAGAGGTAAGCTTCTGACGTGTAGTTGAACATAAGTAAATCTGTGACTTGCACTTTTCTTACTTGCATTGTGTTGAATGTTTTCTGTTTCCTTTTCTACTTTTGGCTCATTATCCTCATGCTCTTTACATGATGAGTTGCAGAAGCACTTCATAAGCGACAGTGAGATCCTTTAAATTCTATTTATGAAGTTGTTGATGTTGTAATAGTTTGAGAAAGTATTTACTATGGTTCCCCCATTGGAGAAGACGGTCCATCATTATAAGGAAGCCTGGCTGCATATGCAAGAGGCAGCTAGCCATGCTGCTTCTGTAATCAAGAAGCAGAGAGTGGTGAATGCAGGTAATCTGCTCATTTTCTCCTTTTTCCCAATCTAGGGCTCCAGCTAATGGGATGCTTACTTGTACACTTAGGGTAGGTCTCCTCATGTTTATTAAATGAACATAGAAACTCCATCACAGACATGCCCGTAGGTTTATCTCCTAGGATTCTAGATTCTGTCAAGTTGACAGTTGAACAGGTAGACACATTTCAACCTTACCAGATAAATGTAATAGACATCAATTCTTCCTGTCTTCTGTGTTTTGTGTTTCTCTTGAAGAAAGCAGTTTCTCTTGTGGTTCCTTGTAACATTGCTGTCTCTACATTTTTCACATCTAAATACTTTACCTGCCTGGAAATTACTCTGGCAGAGGAAGAATCTTAAGTTTTTCTCCTTGTTCCAACACCAGATTTGTCTTAACCAACAGGAAGGATAGCAGGTTTGTTGATGCATTGATGTGTCTAGACCCCTTTCTGAGGAATGGCTCCCATCTTCTGGAAGCAGTCACTCTAGGCTATCAGGGGCTCCCCTTCCTGCCAGTGTTTGTAACTGAAACATGACTATACAGCATTGTTTTGTAAGCTTGGAGTGGTGATTGCCAGCATTGAAATAAAGGGGACAGTAATATCTGGAGATACGGGGACCAGGAAGCTGGCCTAAGCACTTGCTTCTGCTTCCAGCTCAAGCCCCTTAATGAACTCTCGCTTCCACTGACCCCCTTGAAAACCCACTTGCTCCAGTTGTACAGTGACTGCCTGTCCTTGAGGCCATCTCTACTTTCATGTACTTCCTTTGGTGGTAGTTACTGCTGCTCTCCCTGTGCTCTCCTGTTGGCCATGCTTGTGTCTTTTGTCCTCTGTGTAGCTCACTGGCACTGGTGTCTTCCTCACCCTACTGGCCTTGTCCAGATGGACATCTGTTCTGTGTGGTCCCCATTACTGGTGTCTTCCCTCCCCATCTTCTTTAGGGTGATTTCTTGTGCTGACCTTGCTAGTATCAACATGTGTCTCAATGTCCTCCTTGCCTGGGGTTTCAAGTCTCAGCTCTTAACAGAGATGTGATCTCTGAGATTGTCTGGGTCCCAAATACTTGCTGGCTGTGTTCTATCACTTGATCTGCTTAGAATTTTTTTGTTGTTGTTTTTAATTGTGTCAGTGGAGTTGAGATTTCCACTCTCCAATGGAGCATTTAAAAAATTAGATTGTTTGATCAACTTAGATAAAGAAAAACCCCCACTAAACTAAACATTGCTGAGGAAAACTCCAAATAGCATGGAGTGCAGTGTAAAGTGGATCGATCAGCTTTCTTCATGATGATACCTTATGTCACCCCGACAAAAAGAAGTCAATGGACCCATGTAGTCAAAGCTCTGCCCTTCAGTTATAGAAGCTGTCTGCTCTTTGTGCTGTGGGATTCCTGCCTGCATGCCACTAGGTCTTGATAGCAATCTCATTACAAGCAATAAGAGTCTCTGGAAAGCAAAATGTGGTCCTAATTAATCCACTGCATTCCATCCAGAGTGCACAAGAGGAAGAAAGCAGGTTCCATTGGTGGAGTATGTTTATGTAGGGTCTGGTGACATCACATAGTGACTGTGTGCTCTAGAGTCCTGGGGTTCTTCACCAGTCCCTGAACTACTCAAGAATGCCTGTCTTCAGCAGATACTAGGGGTTTTTGTTCTTGCACATGTGTGGGGTCTGGCTCGTCACCATTACTGCTCAAGTTCAAGAACTAAATCATTTTGGGAATTGGATACTGCAGTAGGCTATGTCCTTTCCTTTATGAACTACAGCTCTGAGTGGGGAGCTTTTCCTTCTTGGAAACCTTGACTGCCCCCTTGCTGGCTAGTGGAAGGTCCTGTGTGATTGAGTTTGCAGGTGGGAGCTCTCCCATCTGAATTCTGCACGGATCTTCCAACCGTGTTGCTATTTATATGCACATCCTTACTGTAGTTCAGTCCCAAGGAAATTGTCCAAAGAACAAACCAGGATTTCCTGGGGCTCCTCTTTTAAACTCAATGTATCTTCTCTCTTCTCTCCTTATGTGATTCTTTTTATATTCCAAAACCAAAGAAAATTACATTTGTCCCATATAATGCCCCTGAGTTGTTCACATTGAACATATTGTGGATATATTCTCTTGTGCCTCTATTTCAGCTTTTGACACTTAAGACTTACACATTTATCCCTAGTCTTCTAAACCAGGACTCACTTACCTCCTGTAGTCTAAAACTAAGCATGTTGGACCTGTAAAACCATGTAGTGAGGGGGCTGGAGAGATGGCTCAGTGGTTAAGAGCATTGCCTGCTCTTCCAATGCTCTTCCAAAGGTCCTGAGTTCAATTCCCAGCAACCACATGGTGGCTCACAACCATCTGTAATGAGGTCTGGTGCCCTCTTCTGGCCTTCAAGCATACACACAGACAGAATATTGTATACATAATAAAGAAATAAGTATATTAAAAAACTATGCAGTGAAGATGCTCACTTTGTTGAAGACATGGAGACAATTTTAAGTAAGACTGTAGCCCAGAGAACCCGGTGTTCATGTGACTTTCCAAGTGTGTGCTTGCTGGGAGCGTTTCATGTTGCCCTGTGTTCTTGGTCTTCTGTCTTCAGGGCTTCCCACTCCACCTTTCTGCCCGTTCCATGTCCTTCCTGCTAGGTGACCGTTAGCCACAAGTCATGCTTTCCCATCAAACAACCAGCTCACTGTCCTCTTCCTTTACCTTTGCCAAATAACAAGTATATGGACTGCTTGTAACCTCTCTTCCCGTTTTCTTCCTGTGGACAGTGCATAGTTTTCCTCCCTCATCTATAGATGATGTGCCCAGTAACCTTAAGTAGCCATATTATAATGCTGTTTGCAAATGAGAACATGTCTTACATAACATAGAGGCTTACATGAGGATGGTAACTAGAAGGGTCAAGTATCTCTCACTAGAGAAATTATAGATGAAGTCGGTCTCCACAGGGCTGAGACGCAACCAAGTGCTCTGGTGTAAGCCTTGTGTGCACTACCCCTGTCTGGTATGCTCTTGTGGTGGGACAAATAATTCTCAGTTGTCCCTGTTTTCCACTGGCATCATGCAAAGATTACAGATTATAGTTTCCTATTGAGAAAGTGCACCCCCAGTTCTTTAGTACTTGTACATTCCCGCTTTCCCCACCATTCCCTCCATGCCCAGCAATGAGAAGTAACTAAGTGTTGTCTTATAATAGAGGCTTCTGTGCTTCTGGCTTGCTTTTGGACATGCTGTGTACAGGGGACACTAGTCCTAAAGACCCATGGTTTGCATATAGCAGCTGTGTGTGTGCCCTGTGCTTGGACATGCTAATCCAGCATTGCTGGAATCACACCCAGTCCTTAGCTTCCTATGGCTTACATATGTATGTACAGAAAAAGGAGTCACCAAATATAGTTTCCATTGTCATAACTACTATGAAGAAAATGAGCCTTCATAGAAAAGCTAGGAAAAGATGGGACATCTAGGATTGGTGGTGTAGCTTAGTGGTAGAGAACTAGCTTCACCTGCATGAGGCCCTAGGTTCAGTGCCAGTACTTTGAATACACACACACACACACACACACACACACACACACACACACAGAGAGAGAGAGAGAGAGAGAGAGAGAGAGAGAGAGAGAGAGAGAGA
>JABTXL010007882.1:16403557-16418497 GCA_025134845.1 Neodon shergylaensis | reverse complement strand
AGAGAGAGAGAGAGAGAGAGAGAGAGAGAGAGAGAGAGAGAGAGAGAGAGAGAGAGATTACATTGACCTTAAACCTATATGGGCTTGCATACCTATACACATATATATCATACACACATGAAAGAAAAGAAGGAAGGAAAGGAGGGAGGGAAGGAGGAAGGAAGGAAAGGAAGAAAGGAAGGAAAGAAAAGGAAAGGAAAGGAGGGAGGGAGGGAAGAAAGGAAGGAAGCAAGGAAGGAAGGAAAGAATGAAGGAAGGGAGGGAGGGAGAGAGGGAGGGAGGGAGGGAGGAAGGGAGGGAGGGAGGGAGGGAGGGAAGGTGAGAGAGAGGGAGAATAGGCCATGCAAGTAGGGAGAGCCTTCTTTCAGAGGGATACCCTTCAAGGAGTATGGGAAATTGAGCTAGCTGCCAACATAAGATAAAATTTTCATTGCTTTACTGGTGAGGCTTGGAGGCAAGGGGCAGACAGTCAAGAGGAGCTGAGGAGATGGAATGAGTCTCTATACCTTTCTTTAAACCATGGTCTCGAAGAGCTGGACAGGATGTGAGACTGGGGGATGGCATGGAGTGAATCTGGTGTTCAGAGATGAGAGAACAGAGGGAGCACTCACCCCAAGTGGGAGACAGGGATGGGCAGGGTGGACATCAGTCTGTCAGCCAACCTGCCAGACAGCTTGTGGCCGTCAGTGCTTCTGGAAGCTGCCAGAATAGTGGAGTCGTGAAGCTGTGCAAGGGGGACCTGGAGCCGTGACAAGAGAGGACTGGCCTCCTTTTGTGCTGGAGAACTCAGCGTCTTGGACAGAAGGCTGGAAAGTCAGAAGGGAGAAGAAAACGGGCAAGATTTGCTCAGTGCTAAGGTCAGGGCCAGCAACAGCAGCCAGCAGATGGCTGAAGCCCGAGGACAGCAGGGCCCGAAGGAATGGCCCTGTGCCTTTTCATGAGCCAGTCAGGTAACCTGAGACTCCTTGGGGGACCAACCTCCCTAGCTCCCTGCGTGAATCCTCTGATTCCCACCCATGGCCTGGAAGCTCAGTACTGCACGGAAACCAAGTGTGTAGCCTGCTGAAGAAGACACCTGGAGGCAGTGGCAGCCTTCTGGACAGCAGGTGTCCTCGGGGTCACTGCGGTGGTGACAGTGGAGGGCAGCAGCATGTTCTTGGCGTTAGCTCCGGGACTTGTTTCCTCACTGTTTTACTGGCTGCAGCCCAGATGTGAAAGGTGTTTACATTTCTTGACCTAGGGTACTCTAGTTTGGTTGCTGAGTGTCCACCAAAGGATCAAGTGTTAATGGCTTGGTGCTCCTGGGAGGGAGTTGGGCCCTTAGGAGGTGGAGCCTAGAGAAAGGCCTTAAGGTCATTGGGAACATGTCCTCTAGAAGTATTATGGATCCCCTAGCTCCTTCCCTTCTCTCTTCCTGGCTGTGTGAAGTGAGCAGTTTGGGCCAGCCACCTGAACTGGGGCGCTGGATAGCACAGTGTCCCAACTGTGAGCTAGGACAGTCCTGGGCAGAAGTTACTGCCCTTGCCACTTCCTCCTTTATTCCCCAGGTCATGTGACACTCAGTTTCACAGTCAGGTTGGGGAGCCATCCCACTGCTCAGTGTAATTATCCTCATTCTACTGTTCTGTGATCATATAAATCTTTGTGGAAAAATTGCATTTTCCCCATGTGAATTAAGTGATCATTTGAAATATCAGATGCAGTGAAGACTTCACTTGGCTTTTTGTTAATATTTAATTAGAGATTACATTTTTATGTGGGAAACATTTGCTTCTTTTACCAATGAGATTTTATTTCACTTGAACCAATCAAAGGATATTTTTCCCAACCATTTCACAGTAAAATTGACAAATGAAAATTCCATAGGAATTCTGTCATATGTGTCCCAGCAAAACCATTCGCACCACCAAGGTAATGCACATGGGTGCATCTCTCACCTTCAGTAATACTCTCATGCCTCTTTGTAGTTACTGGTGTCTTTCTCATGCCCTAAGCAACCACCATCATTATGGATTCAGTGGCATGTTTAAATGGGGTTTCTGTTATCATGATGTTATATTCTCCTGGGGGATTGGCTGCTTATATTTAGCAGAATTGTCCTGACAGTCATTCATTTGACTAATACCTTCCCTTTTCATTGCCCACTTGAACCACTCTTCCATTCTTCCTCAACTCTCACGTTGATAGCCTCTTTTTCTTCTGATTATTATTGCATACATATATGGAACATATATGTGTATGTGTGCATGTACAATTACATATAAATACAACCTGCTGGGTCCATTTTTTTTCTTTATGTATAGCTCAAAGGCTGGTTGCCTTTGGCAACCAGTAAGGGGGTTCTTCCCTGGGAAAGGCTAATTCTGCTTCTCCCAGTAGTCATTAGCTGTCTCTAGTTCTTTATCTGGGGTGGGGCCCCCAAGCTTTCCTCTTTCCATGTTTATGTGTCTATTGATATTGCCGTTGTTCCCATCTTATTTATGTGGGCATTTCTGAGACAGACTAGTTCACAGCCGACTTCCCAGTGTTCTTTCTAGTGCTTACAGCATTTCCATCCCCATTTTGGAGATTTTCCCTGAGCCACAGATGTAGGAACTGAGATGTACATGTGCCCACTCAGGCTGGGCTCTCTGAGATCTCTCTGCATTGTGTCCAGTTTTAGTTTTCTGTGATGGTCTCCATTTGTCAGACTTCTTTGCTAAGAGAAGGTAACTATATATCCTTATATCATCTGTGGATATAAGGAGAAGATTTAGGATGTAGGATGGGATTATGCTTGTCCAGCAGAGTGGTAATAGTAGATTCTTTTTTAAGGTCCATGACCTTCCGTAGGAAGCTGCTAGATTTCTAGTATCCGGTGTGACTTTCTTCCTGTTGAGTGTGCCTCAAGTCGATTGCCACTTATACTTTTATCCAAGTCTTGCCATGTTGGTCATTGTCACGATTCTATAAATTGCTTTTGGTAGAATGGTCATTTTCACAATATTATTTCTACCAATCCATGAACAGGGATGCCTTTCCATTTTCTAGTGTCTATCTCTTTTGTAGGCAGAATTTTCTGTCCCGCTTGCAAGCTCCCAAATGAATGACACAGAGACTTGTTATTAATTGTAAAAGCTTAACCATAGCTTAGGCTTATTACTAAATCACTCTTACAACTTAACCCATTTTTATCAATCTATGTATTGCCACATGACTCAACACTTTATCTGTCTTCCAACCTGTCTTGTTCTCCCTGGGTCTCCTGGCAACCTCACCTTTCTTCTTCCCAGAGTTCTCTGTATCTGACTGTCCCTCCTATACCTCCTGCCTAGCTAATGACTGTTTAGTTTTTAATTAAACCAATGAGAAGATGCCTTGGCAAAGACACATCTTCATGGTATACAAAAAGATTATTCCACAACACTCTTTCTTCAAATGTTTGAAGTTTTTGTTATAGAGATCTTTCATATCCTTGGTTAGGTTTATTTCAAGACAATTGATTGTCTTCGGTCCTATTGTAAATAGGAGTGCCTCCATGATCTTTTTCTTAGTGTGTTTGTTGTTGTATATAGAAGACTACTGATTTCTAAAGTTGATTTTGTACCCTGATCCTTTGCTGAAATTGTTGAATGTTTCTGAATGTTTTCTGTACATTCTGTAAATTTTTGTATAATATCATCTCCAAATAAGGATAATTTGACTTTGTCTATTCTTTTTGTGTCTTTCATTTCCTTCTCTTGCCTTATTTCTCCAGTTAGTGTTTCCAGAACTGTTTTGAAAAAGGAGTGGAGGTAGTGGGCAGCTCTGCCTCATTCCTGATTTTAATAAGACTGCTTTGAGTTTTTCTCCATTTAGGATAATATTGGCTGTACATCTCTCCAATTTTAACTAATGTGAGTTGGTAACCAAGAGGCTTGATTAAAAGGGCAGTAAAATATATCATGTCATCTCCCCTTACCTTGTCTTAGAAGCATTTATAGAAATCCATGGCATATTAAATACCAAAAATTGCTAGCCATTTCCATGTCTAAAAACATATCCAACAATCTAAATATATATAATAAAATGACTGAAATGCCTAATAAAGGAAGAAATAAAACATTCAGTTTTATAGTTGTATAGCTCTGTATAGAAAAATACATTAGTCCAAAGGGCAACTTAAAATGTCAATTACAAAATATTTACATTTTTATAAACAATAACAGAAACACTATGTAAATCTGCAGGCTGTTAGATGCTGCAGTGGTGGCTCTGGCTTCTGTGAGTTCCGCTATGAAAAGAATAATGTGTTTGACCTTTACAAACTCCTTGTAACTTCCTCGGGATGTATTCACAACTGCATATTTGGGACAAAGAGTTGCTGAGGAAGGGGGGTTTTCTTTTTAGTGCATTGCATGTATTTTCAGATAGCTATTTCAACTTGTGTTTCCATAGTCTAAGGAATTTGCTACTTCTACAAACCCATGTAAACTAGATAATTCTTGGTGCAATTTGAACAAAATACATTTTCTAGTTTAAATAAAGTATGACTGTCCTCCATGCTCCCCAAAAGAATTATTGATGAAGTTCTCTGTTTGCTTTTCATCTCTTTTCTTCTACATTTCTTCTTTGTTTTTTTTTAAATTTATTTATTTATTAAAGATTTCTGTCTCTTCCCCACCACCGTCTCCCATTTCCCTCCCCCTTCCCCAATCAAGTCCCCCTCCCTCGTCAGCCCAAAGAGCAACCAGGTTTCCTTGCCCTGTGGGAAGTCCAAGGACCACCCACCTCCATCCAGGTCTAGTAAGGTGAGCATCCAAACTGCCTAGGCTCCCACAAAGCCAGTTCGTGCAGTAGGATCAAAAACCCAATGCCATTGTTCTTGAGTTCTCAGTAGTCCTCATTGTCTATGTTCAGCGAGACCAGTTTTATCCTGGGCTTTTTCAGACCCAGGCCAGCTGGCCTTGGTGAGTTCCCGATAAAACATCCCCATTGTCTCAGTGTGTGGGTACCACTTGCGGTCCTGAGTTCCTTGCTCGTGCTCTCTCTCCTTCTGCTCCTGATTTGGACCTTGAGATTTCTGTCCGGTGCTCCAATGTGGGTCTCTGTCTCTGTCTCCTTTCATTGCCTGATGAAGGTTAATATTCAGGAGGATGTCTATATGTTTTTCTTTGGGTTCTCCTTATTTAGCTTCTCTAGGATCCCTAATTATAGGCTCAATGTCCTTTGTTTATGGCTAGAAACCAAATATGAGTGAGTACATCCCATGTTCTTCTTTTTGGGTCTGGCTTACCTCACTCAGGATAGTGTTTTCTATTTCCATCCATTTGTATGCAAAATTCAAGAAGTCCTTGTTTTTTACTGCTGAGTAGTACTCTAATATGTATATATTCCATACTTTCTTCATCCATTCTTCCATTGAAGGGCATCTAGGTTGTTTCCAGGTTCTGGCTATTACAAACAATGCTGCTATGAACATAGTAGAGCATATACTTTTGTTGTATGATAAGGCCTCCCTTGGGTATATTCCCAAGAGTGGTATTGCTGGGTCCAAAATGCCCTTATAGAAATGGATATATTTCTTCTTTGAATTTCATCTCTTTCCCATCAATTTTGACAATAATTTACCATGTTTACTGTTGTTCTTTATGCAGTGCTTCTGTTTTCTCTGATTGTTTTTAAGATTATCTTTTTGTCATTGATTTTTTTCAATTTGAGTTTGATATGAATTGCTATGGTCTTCCTGATATTTCTTGCATGTGGGGATTAATGAAATTTCTATGCATAGTGTTTTATAGTTCTCAGTATTTGGGAAACTTTTCAGTGTCTATTTCTCTAAAAAAAATTTAATCTCTCCTTTCTTATGATCACTCCAGTTACATGTTGAGTGGTTTTCCAAGCATTATTAGTGTTCTGTGGATTCTTCTTTTTCTTGGAATTTTAGTGTGTTGCTTTTATTGATGTCATTGTTTGTTCAAGTTCACTAATTAGTTTTCTGTAATGCCAATTTACTCTTTTGACTGGGCTCTTACACCTATTGTGTGTGCTTCCTTGGGTCTATAAGCTTTAGTTACAAGGACTATTCATGTGACTTTGTGTGTGTGTCCTTTCTTTTCCTGCATTGGCATTTTAAATCAATATATCACAAATCTTGCCTTGTTGGGAACACAATATTCCTTTATTCTTGGGTTTATTGTGTAATACACCTTTCTGAGGTTTTGCACTTTTAGCTCTGTTAGCCCCAGCTGTACTCAGCACAATATCTTTCCATGACTGAGCCATGACGCCTCTTAAAACTTGAATCTCTGTCTTGATTGACTTGCTTGGCAGGAGACCGAGTAGGTAAGATTATGAAGTGAATTTTATTGTTCCTATATTTAGATTTTATTGGAGGCTACAAAAACAAATTGCCAGAATTTTCTGATCAGAAATAGAGAAAATCTTCTCTTGGCCCATTCTGTTTGGGTCAGCTCTAGACATATAAGTGACATCTAAAGTTAGTTGTTGAAAACAGCAGCCATGTGGTACCTCTTGGTTTCCTTCCCTGGTAATGTTGGCCATGCTCGTTCTGACAAATAATCCGGTTCCAGCTTGCCTTACTCAGGTGTTGGCGATCAGTTGGCCACATTGGGCTTGCTGGTTATCTAAATCTAGCAGAGACCACAGCAGAAGCCTGATGGTGGAGCCACCTCACCCCAACATTTTAGCACGGTGGCGCTTGAGGGGCCCCCAAGGGCAGCAGAGGGGTGAGCCTGTGTGTGGAAACATTCAAGAACTACAACATCTATGTCGTAGTTCTGTTGCTGCATTGATTAAAACAAGCCATGTGATCAGCCTGGATTCAAGGGTCGGGGAGTCAGTTGTGAGCCTGTAGGTGTGTAGGTGCTTATGTGTGGGAGTATACGTAGGTAGCAGAAGGCACCCCTGAATGTCATGCTTCAGAAGCTGTCCATTTTGCCTTTTTGAAACAGGGTCTCTCATTGGCCTAGAGCTTACCAAGTTGAGTGGGCTGGCTGGCCAGAGAACCCCGTATATTTACCTCTTTCTTCTTTCTGAGGTCTGGCGTTTGAAGAATATGCCACCATGTCTGGCTTGTTTTGGTTTTTGATGCGGGTTCTGGGTCCTCATACTTAGGTCCTCGTACTTGCAAGGAAGTCACTTTGCCAGCTGAGCTGCATGCCCCGCTGAGCACTGCTATGAGAGGAGAAGCTGTACCACTTGAAGTCTGTCTCTGGGAGATGCTGTGTGTCCATTCGAATTCACTGTGCAAATGAACAAACAAGACTGAGCTGCTGGCTCCTGAGCTTAGAGCGATCGCTTGGCCCAGCAGCTGCAGGCTAGCTGGGAGACTGAGACTGTCTTGAATGATTCTCAACTGTTCAAAAAACTGAAGCTAGCATTGCCTCAGCTTTGTCTTTAGAAAGACTTCCAATCTCATGTATAGTCCGTATGCAGATTCTTAGATCAACAAGGTGCCAATTCATCTTCAAAAGGGAAAGATCACTGGTGACAGAGAGCCCTCCATCTCCACTTCAGGTCAGATCATCTGTGTTGTGTTCACTCAGCCCAGGTCTAAGTCTGCTCGCTAGGAGCTAAGAGGCATCCCAAGCCACTCAAGTCATGATTGAACAGCTTGTTGGGCAGAATGCTTTTCCACTGGGAAAGCAGAGACGTCTTAGATAAAGAAGGGATGACTAATTCCACAGTGTGGAGCTAAAGGACCTGCTTGTTTCCAAACCTAAGAAAATCTTCCTCACTCTCAAGTCTATTGTTTCATTTCTTTCTGGAACCAATCCTTTATTGCTGACATTAGTGTAGTTGAAATAAGGTTCATTCCTATGAGAAAAATAATGTCCTTCAAGTTTCTCTTTCCTCTCAAACAAAAAAACAAATACCTGAGGTCAAATATCACAAAGAGGACACAGGGAGATACTCCTTATTGTTAATTAGCATGCAGGAGATTTCTGGATCCCTGGCGGTAGTGCAGAGTTCCAGGAGGAACATTCCAGGGATCTTCAGCAAGCATGAAGCTCAGGAAAACACCATCACCCAGACAAGCAGGAATGTGAGTGACAGTAGCCTAGATGGTGAGGGCAGCATTTACCTCAGCTCACAGGACCTCCTGCGAAGACCAAAGCATGAGTCGGCAAATGCTGTGTCCCTGGGAGGAATGGTGTGGTCACACAGCTTCTACTACAAGAGGGAGGCATGTTTTGTAGCACTCTACATAGCATAGGTTGATTTCATATACGATTCATTTTTGGCTTAACTGTTTAGAAGTTTTTCCCCATGTTTGGTATGAGGAAAGGCTCCCTGAATTCTATGACTGGCACCATTTGTACAGGGCCTATCAGTGCCCCCACTGATGTGTGTTGACCTGTGTGTATGAACTAGTAGTTTGTGCGTGTGTGTGTGCGTGTGTGTGTGTGCGTGTGTGTGTGCATGCGTGTGTGTGTGTGAGTCTGTGTGCTAGGCAGTGACCTCCTTCCATGAGTCCATTTCACTCATGAATCAAGATCACATTCACACCTGGCCGCTGTGGTTAGTGAGTGGGTTTTGGCATTTCATGAGAAAAAGCTCTGCTTTGTTTTTATTCAAATTAATAATAACAGTAATAGTAAGAACAGTAGTCTCAGATCATCTGCAAAGATTTTAGACTCATTTGTAAAGTTCCCTGAAAAATCCCATTTGAGGTGGTGATTTAGATATGGATTAGCTTAAGAGAATCAAATTCTTGGCCTGATTTTACATATTTGTGTATGAAGGCAAAATTTAGAAGTGTGTTAAATTTTACAGTTAATAAGGTCTTTATTTCAGATTTATCTCCTTACTGTTTATTTTCAATTTAACTGCATTGTGATCACATTATGGTCATATGACATGGGTACTGGTCATCTATCTGTTCATGTTCTTAGTGATCCAATGACAGATTTTTAATCTTTGTGTGTATAAGAAGAGCTTATTTTCTCTATTGTGGGGCATCAGATTGATATATTATATAAATTTATTATATAATATATATAAATTATTGTACTAATATCCTTAATATCGACCATTATGCATTAAAGGAATCCATTTACACTGTTTGTGCATTAGGTTAACCTGCATTTAGCATTTTAAAAATAAAATTGCAAAATTACAGCAGCTCAGAAAATATAGGCTTTATACAGCATAGTATGGACTTCCTAGGGTGAAAATTAAATAAATTCTGTCTATCCTTATGTGTCCAGGGCTCATTAAGACCTTCTCTGTGAGCCTGGGGTACAGAACTTGTTATAAAGATAATGAGTTGCAATCCTCTGTCTCCCCACCAATTTTGTAACTTACATTTACCAGTGAAGATGACTTGGATGTGTGTGACATGGGATCCCATCTTTCTCAGCACTGAGGAGCGCCATGTCCCCAACTGTGCAAATATATTGTCTCTGAACTTACATATGTTTTGCCCCCTCTGCATCCTTGGATAAAGAGACAGTATATTTCAAAGGTGCTTGATCTTACATTTGGAAAACTTTGTTGACAAGCAGAAGCAATAGCTGTTCATGGTGTATTTTATTCCCCAGAGACCCAGCTGACTCCCCAGCTCATCCCCTTTTTACATTTTTGCTGAGTTTCCAGTTTTCTCATCTCTCACCCATTCTCTTCCTTGACATTCCTGTGATTCCCATACTAGGCTGCCCACTCCCACATAGAGGCCTCCACTCAGTTGAGAATGGTCTAGTATTTACATGAACTCTGGCTAGTAATAAGAGCTGGCCTTTGACATACAGTGTGTCCTTGGATGATTCTTAAAACTGAAGAAAATTCCTTAATTGGATTCACTTCTTAAGCCTCTCTCATTTCTTTTCTGTCTGTCTTCCAAGCTCCTGGTTTTCAGATGATGCCATTATTTTGAGATGTACAGCGAAGTTAGTATACGGTAGAATGTGTAAACAGATTAGACTGAAAGTTGATTGTAGTCAAAGTTCCAACATAGATCTTTAAATATAAATTTAAATTTAATATAAATATAAATACAAAGGTATCCATCTATTGTATAAATATATATACATACATTCAATGCCTCAGCCTGGACTTCTATATTTATAGTGGTTCCCATGACTACGACTGATGATCACTTACGGGCCAAGCATGTTGCTTGGTGTTTATATATATTGCCATCTTCAGTCCTACCAGTATAGGAAGCAGTTTGTTTATCACCGTCTACAGATGAGGCTTCTCAACCTGAAGGGCTTCAGATGCCTACTGATTGTATAAGACTACCTGGGTGCTGGTAGGCCCTCCATTCAAACCAAGCTGGAGCTTAATTCCTGCTTCTACGCTTTTTTTCTTCTCTCTCTCTCTCTCTCTCTCTCTCTCTCTCTCTCTCTCTTTCTCTGTGTGTGTGTGTACATGTGTGTAGTATGCATATATGGACATACTTGTTTTCCTACTGTATCGTGTATGTTGGGGAAGTACATATACATATGTGCATGCATGTTGGTAGAAGTCCTAAGTTGATGTTGAGAATCATCCCCTATGGCTCCTCTACCTTTACTCACTGAGGCAGGGGATCTCAAAGCCAAAGCTTCTGCTATGGCCCACCTGCTAGCCAGCTTGCTCTGGGGACCCCCTGTCTCTACCATCCCAGACTGGAATTTACCGGCAGTCTACCAAACTAATAATTCAACACTTCCATGGGCTCTAGGCATTTGAGCTCTGGTCTCACATCCATGGGACAAAACCACTGAATCGTCTCCCCAGGGCCCGCTCCGTGATTCCACCCCAACGAAAGCAACTGAAACATGATGTGCTGTGTTTTCAGGTCGTCAAGTAGTCTTCTCACATCCTCCTTTAGGCAGCACCAGGAGTCGCTGGCAGCAGAGAGAGAGCGGAGGCGACAGGAGAGAGAAGAAAGGCTGCAGAGGATAGAGCGGGAAGAGCGGAACAGATTCAAGTAAGGGATTCCAGACACTTCTGTGCTCTCAGACTTAAGACTGACAGGCGTCCTAAGTGGCTCGGGAAGTGACACATTTGTTCCCCATTCTATCTGTATCTCAAAGAAGAGAAAGATTCACCTGTAGCAGACTGCTCGGGTGTGGTGTGTTCTGGCTTCCTCTAGCCATGTGGCAGGAAGCACAGACAGCCAAATACAATTAGAGTTCTGTGCAGCCTTGGTCACCATCCGTTAAAGGGGCTTTACCCAGGACACAGAGCCTGATTGCCTCAATGTAATTTGCCATTTCTCCCTGAAGGTCCTCATGTTTTATGCATATTCTGTTAGCCGTAGAAAGAAAATCTTTATTTCCAACTCTCTGGTTTGTTCTTTTCTCCCTGTAATAACCATACATTCATATATGTGGAGGTATTATATATAAAATATATTATAATAATTACAAAATACAACATATATAATACAATAATAATACCATTTATCTTATATAATATGTTTTGCTTTTTCCTGTAGGAAGGGAGTTTTTGTACCAATTACTCCCAACCTATGCCATGTTCTCTGTGCCCCTCCATGGATGTCTCCCTGGGCACGACCCATTGAAGGTTCCATGTCTTAGCCTCTCTGTTCCCATTGAAGCCAGTGTCCCTCTGCTCCCCCTTTTAGCGGTTCACCTCTCGGCTGTTCTCTGGGCTCAGCTCTCCCCTCCTGGGCCTCACATGCTGCACTTTGCAGAGTGCACAACCCCAAGTCCCTCCTTACATTTCCTCCCAGCCCTTCTTTCTGTCTGTTTTTCCATCCCTCCTTCCCTACCTTTCCCCACCACACTCCTGTACCTTACGCCTTCTCCTCCTCATTATCCCTCCCATAGCATCAACATGTTCTCCTCTCTTCCTGTACCTCCCCCTCTCTGTTTCCCATCTCATCAGTTTAGTTTCTTTGGCAAAATCTCCCATTGATGATGCTAGTTCCATCATTAGAGTACACAAGGCATGATCGGTGAGAACTTACAGATTCAGTGACTTCTGGCTTTCCCCAGAGGCCAAGAACACATGTCATTGTAGAAATGATCCAAATATGATCAGAATCGTAACACTACATCATGGCCACTTCCTAGTTCATGCGGAGACACCCAGAGTCTCTCTGTGGAAGGCTGAGCCTGGCTTTGGTGAGAGAGGATGAGTAGGTGGTATGAAATTAACCAACATCATTTTCTGCCACACTCGTACGGTATACTGTGAGCTGCCAGAATTCCACCAAATGATGCCTGAGAACGCCAACCTGTCTGCACCCCTTCTGAGGCAGTTCCAGAAGCTGTTTATAAGATCCAATTTTTAAAACCCTTGGGACAAGTTAAATGTTTCTTGATTTATGGATCTCTGAGAAATCCCATATTTTACCACCAATTAGCAGTTGAAAATTTGCCTCAAAATATGTGGAAAATTCCGGGATTAAGTTATACATCAAAAGTCTTATTGAAAATCCCTTACGCACACAAAACCAAATAAGGTACAGAGTGATTTCCAAGGAATAACCCAAGGTTGTTCTCTGACCTTCACACACACACACACACACACACACACACACACACACAAATAAGGTGCATAGTGACTTCTGAGGAATAACCCAAAGCTGTTCTCTGATTTTCATGCACACATACACACAGTAGAGAAAGAGACAGAGGGACAGACACATACAAACAGAGACAGAAAGACAGAGACAAGGAATACAAGAACAAGGAACTTCCTGAGCCACAACCCACCCATCTCTGATTTGAACATGTGTAGCTCCTAGCATAAATAGCAAGCCCAGCTGTGAGGACTAGCTAGAGAGAGGACTACCACCCAGGTTCCATAATGGCTGCTGGGTGGCACACAGTTCCTGATAGGACATGGTAGAAACACCTGAGACCTGAGCTACCACGGGAGCCAACATCAGAAGCTGCTTCAGAACTCTTTGATTAGCTGCAAAGACAAAACGAGAATGAGTATCATTTTTAGTCCTCAGAATCTTGTTGTAGATTGAAGATGTACAGATACAATGCAAAACAGTCCGTCAAAAACAGCCAGGGAAATTTTAGACGAAGAAGAAAGAATGAAAAGCTGATAACTACAGAAGGGACGCGGATGGCATCGTTATCAGGCCGATTTGAAAGGAGCTATTGTGGATGTGCTCCAAGAGGAAGGGCAGACACATCTCTGCCACAAGCTATTCTTGGAAATAATTGATCTATATGACAAACTATATTAGAATTCATTCCCGTTATATTACAGCGGAATGATAGAGTAAGGCCTTTTACTAGTAAGGCTTAAAATAAAAGAGTACGAGAAGTATGCTTGGAATAACTGAAAAGACAAGGCTTTGTGAAGATCCGAAGAAGAGCCAGCTAGAAATACACTGAAATAACTGAAACATGGGAAAAATAAGGAATTGATTGGATGAGCCAGGCAGCAGAATTGAGATGAGGGAGGAAGGCCAGTTTGGAAACAAAGTGTGAGAAAGAAGTCTTAGAAACCCTTGGAATGGCACCCGAGTCCCTAACATTTGTGTCACTGGATCCCAGTAAAGCAGGGAGAGGGGCTGAGAACACATAACATTCGAACCCATATTCTATACACATCTACATGCATGCAGATTGGGGACTGGCCCCGATATCCCGTCTTCAGAGATGGTTTACCACCAGTCACCCTTTGCTCTGGTGTTCACGTGATTATCACTTGTCATTTAAGAGTGCAGAGAGAACCAGGTCAAGTGACCCCCTTTCCACAAAGAACGCTAGTCACCTCTCCGTGGGTGACAGTTAGTCACAGTGACCACGACTCCACATTTGAGACTGTGAATGGAAAGGGAAGTCAAGAGGGAAGCACAGAAAGCTGAGAGCCTCCGCTCCCCAGGGCTGATGCTTGCTCGGGCAGCCCAGCCACCTCTCAGTTGCTGAGTGAAGTGTTCAGGTGCCTCGGAACCTCTGCACACCTCTGAGTCACCCTCTGGCTTCGGGTGCTTTAGTGATACAGCTTTAAGTCCTGGGTTGGAAGATACTGTTTCTAGCTCGGAAGGCAATGACCTAGGCTGCTTCTGCACAGCACATCTGATCCTGGCTGCATTTTCCCCAGTCTACATCCCCTTTCGTCCTCCTGATGTTGTATCCTTATGTCCAGTATAGACAACCATGCTGAACAGACTCTTCAGGAAAACAGTCCGCTGAAAGGCAAGCGGCCAGCTAGTCCTAAACTTAGATTCACCAGTAAGACCAGAAACATGAAACATTAAAATTGAACAATATTGGACATATCATGGGTGTAAATAAAGGCGAAAGCACCAAGTCAGGCCTCCCGGTGAGCCTGATGTTTTCCTGCTCTTCTGACTTCTTTGCCATTTTGTTGAAAAAAAAAATCCATTGCGTTTAGCATGTTTGAAGTAGCCTCTAGACTTTTAACATCCAATTATTTTCGTTTTAACAATTGCTACTTAATCTTATGAACATCTAAGTCTATTTTTCTCCTCTTTTCCTTTGTTCTGAACATTTCCGCTAGCCGGGAATATCTAGACAAAAGAGAGGAGCAAAGACAAGCAAGAGAAGAAAGGTGCGTACGTTTTCTTCACTGTGTAATGAGGTGTCACGTGACTTTGCACTGTTAACCAAGCATGCAGAGCCCTCTGAGATGCATTAACCTCGTCTTATCATTGCACGGCTGGTACTTTCAAACACCTGTCCTCCTCACTTTATATGCTGAGAAAACTGGATTTGTAGTAGATGTGGCAGCTGACAGAAATCAGAGATGGAAAGAGGCCTAGGGCGGCCATCATGGCAAAATTTTTTGCTCCAAAACCCTTCTCAAAACGAGCATATTATCATCTCCATGTGTCACAATAATGGAGATGTGTTCTGAAAATTCAATCGCTGGATGACTTTTGTCCTTGTCTGAATATCTTTGTGAGCACTAGCAAACAAAGATGGCAGCACCAAAACTAGGCACTAACTGCTCACGGACTCTCATTCCATGTTGAAATAAGGGGCGGCCGGGGCTGCGTCCCCAGCACCCCAGTCG
>JABTXL010007882.1:16376147-16403547 GCA_025134845.1 Neodon shergylaensis | reverse complement strand
ACTTAACCAATGAAATCAACAGATTGATATATGACACTCCCACATCAATTCCATGAGTAATCCATACCTGACCAAACACCACGATGCCTCCATTAATCACACTGGAGGCCCCTGAGCCTGGCTTAGGCATTCTTGCTATGTGTTCCAGGTCACTTGGTCCATATTCATTTAATAATTGAGCACACACGCCATGCCAGATATTGTCCCCAGTGTGCAGAAGACCCTTGAATTTTATAACTGATCACTTCCCTTCCTCCGTCCTACATGGAAGGAACCATTCTCAAACAGCCGCTGAAGTATTTGGTACTCACAGTGGGCACTGAGGAATAAAGTATAGAATGAATGAATGACTGAATGACTGAATGAATGCCACCCTGCAGGAGGGCTCAGAGGGTAACGGCACTTGCTGCCAAGCCTGTCGAGCTGAGCTTGACCTCTGGGACCCACATGATGGAGAGAACCAACTTCTGCTCTCTGCAAGTTTTCCTTTGACCCCCATATGCATATGCATTTAATGCACGACAGAGAGAGAGAGAGAGAGAGAGAGGAGGAGGAGGAGGAGGAGAGGAGAAGGGAGGGGACGGGAGTGGAGGGAAGAGAGAGGACAATGTAGTTTTAAAAATAAACAAATGACTTAACAACCTAGCAGCTTTATTTGAAGTCTTCAGGCTGCAGACTTAGTCCATTTTATTTTTTATGTGTATGGGTGTTTTTGCTGCATGGATATCTGTGCACCATATGCATGTCTGGTACCCTCGGAGGCTAGAAAAGGACGTCAGATCCCCTGAGACTATAGTTACAAACTATTGTGAGCTGCCACGTAGGGTTTGAGGATAGAATATTGGTCTTTTGGAAGAGCAGCCAGTGCTCTTCACTGCTGAATCATCTCCCCAGCCTCAGTTCATTAATTTAACTCCATTTGAAATGGCCAAGTTCACATATTAAGTGTGTGATAACTTGAGATAAACAAGGGACACTGGTCATGGAAGTCGACAGGCCGGTTTTTACCCCTTGCCCCCTACAGCCTGCAGTTACTAACTCTGTCACCAGATGGCGATATAGTATGCAGAGAGGGATAGGCTCAGCTTATGCCTTTTGTACTGGAGCCTAGGGGGAGCCTCACCAGTTCTGGCCTGTGCCAATGGGATGTGGAATTGCGCTGTTTTAGACACCATCAGCTAAATAGATCAAGACAGTCTGAGTCAGGCAACAGCGGAGACTGTCTGTGCTCAATTAAAAAATTAGATGCTTAAGTCAGCCTCATGAATAAAACATTGGTTTATTTCCTACATTCTATTAGATTACTGTCATCCTAATCTCCAGTGGTGGCCAGTAAAGCCAGAGCGAAAGGTCCTGGAGACAAAGCAAGAAACTTCTCTTTGTCTGCTGAGCTTCAGAGAAAGAGGAGACACACCCTTACTGAAGGACTCTTGACTTTTTGCCTGGGGTTAGGGAATTTTGAATGTTTTTATGTTTAGTTTTTCTTGGAGAGAGTCTGTACTTTGGAGCTTCTGACAGATAAACTGTCAGATTATGTTCACACAGGCAAGGATGCTTGGTGGCTTCTTCTGGGAATGTCAATTTATGTCCACAAAAGCAAGGTTCCCTGGCTCCTACAGGGAATGTCCAGTGTGTAGTCAAGAGTCAAGGTCAGAACTGGGCTCAGGCTGACTTTACAGAGCTCTCTGACTATTCCCCGTTTAGGCTTTTGCTTATTCCTGGCATATTCGCTATTTATGTATTTATTTATGAAAACAAGCTATCTTTTTTCATTTTATATACCAATCCCAGTTCCCAGTCCCTCCTCTCCTCCCATTCCCTCCACTTACCCCCTCACCCTACCCCCATCCACTCCTCAGAGAGGGTAAGGCACATTGCTTTGAGGAAGGTCCAATAGGCCCTCCCTACTATATCTAGGCTGAGCAAGGTATCCATCCAAAAAGAATAGGTTCCCTAAAAGCCAGTACAAGCAGTAGGGATAAATCCTAGTGCCACTACCAGTGACCCCACAGTCTGCACCAGCTTGTCACTTGCCTCTCCCATTCCTGCTCTGCCCTTGATCTCCTCTTCTCTTCTCCCAGAATGCCCCTCTACACAGCAGGTGGTCACCGCAGCAGGTGCAAGAGTGGGCTCTCTATGGCCGTACTGTAGCTCTCCCCCACATCATACCTCTCAGTTTACACAGGGTTCAGTAAACAGAGCCAGGCAGACCCCCACAGTCTGAGCCAGCCCTTTTTCTTGTTTCGGTTTGACTCATCTGAGGAAACAAGGGGGTCCCAGGAAAAAAGCAGAATGGAAGATTGGGGGTGCATGCATGTCGATGGTCCAGGAACCATGAGAAAGGACACTGCGTGGTGCTGGAGGCCCAGAGACGTCAGAGGGCTTGAACTCAATGGGAGGGAGACCTGGGTAGGAGGACAGTAGGGAAAGTCATAGTGAGTAGGACTGGCTCATACAGGGTGTGTGCGTGGCTCAGTGAAGAGACTGAGCAAAAAAATCTGATCTGGCCCTGCCCTGGTGTACCTTCTGGGTGTCAGAGCTATTCCAAACGTTTATTTACCTCTCCCAGTGTACTGTGAGCTGCAGGAGGGTGGGATATTTTTCTCGTTTGTTATTAATTCCTTAATACTTACTACAGTCCTGAGCACATAACAGACACATTGAACAAACGTTCACTAGACAAATGAAAAGATGATTGCATAAACAAAGGAGACAGGCACAGCAGAGCGGGGGTAGATGGAGGAGCAGAGGTAAGCGGTTGAGCTGCTCATCGTAGGTCGTGCTTCTGGCCGCAGCCTCATCATGGTTGTATGGTTGGTGTTGCTTCACAAGGCGTTAGGGACATGTGGTCAGAAGGGACAGTCACCTCATGATCTAGTGACTCCCAGGACAATATGTTCGAGCCCTTGAGTGCATGGCTCTAAGAGTCACTGTGTGTGCAAAGGTCATGCCATAGGTCTAGCTTCCTGCCCAGGATGCTGGAAGTTCCTGTTTGTCACATGACACTCCTCACTGTGAGCTGTGACTTTGATGTGGACCAGCCTGCCACCTCATCTCTCCAGTCCTTGCAGACAAACACTGCTGCTGCTCTTTCAGGAGAGTAAATGTTCTGGATCCGCATGGGCACAGGGCAATGGGGCAGCCCTGTTAAAGACGCGTGAGCTGGGGCTGCAAAGGCGGCTCCGTGCTTTAGAGCACTTATTGCTTTCACAGAGGACACAGGTTCGGTTCCCAGCATCCACACAGCGACTCACAACCATCTGTGACTCCAGTTCCAGGGGATCTGACCTCCCCAGACACCAGGAACACGTGTGACACATGCATACGCATATAGACAAAACACTCATGCACATACAGTAAATAAACCTAAAAAAGTTACTTTAAAGAGTGTGTATGTAGGGGCTGGAGAGATGGCTCAGCGGTTAAGAGCATTGTGTGCTCTTCCAAAGGACCTGAGTTCGATTCCCAGCAACCACATCGTGGCTCACAACCATCTGTAATGAAGTCTGGTGTCTTCTTCTAGCCTGCAGGCATATATGCAAACAGAATATTGTATACATAATAAATAAATATTTAAAAAAAAGAGTGTGTATGTATATCACATACACCTATCAAATACTTGACCACTTTAGGCATTTAAATGTATGGGCCAGTAATGTGAGGCATAGTCTCACAATTATATAGCTGTAAGTCTCACTGTGTAGACTGAAGCTGTACCCCTGCTGATCCGCGCTATTCTCCTCAGCCCTGCTCTCCTGTTACCATATAAATAAATATCCTCATTCCTTGGGGGCAGTTCTAGTTAAGTGTTTTGGCTCGTCTGTCCCATACATCTTTGGCGATGGCCTTTATGCACCTATGCACACTCAGGAGTAGTCTTTGTGAATGTCTAACAATCTCTCGGAAGAGCAGCCCTTTGGATTCTTGTCAGAAACTGATCTGAACCCACTGGCTGGCAGCCCCTGCCTGCCAACCAGGCTGCCCACAGAATATGGTGTGGAGGATCAAGACTATGGATAGACCAGAGAAAAGGCCAGAATGGGTTGGTTGGATCATGTGTGAGACCAGATGTAGCCATCTAGGGAGCCACTGGTTTTGTTTTTAATGGTTGAGTTGGCCTCCTGGCTTGAAGCCTTTCGTGTGAGAATGTGATTCCTGGGATGCTGACTTTTCTGCTCTGGGGTTCATATCTCCTAGACTACCCCTATTAGCAGGGCAGACAGAGTAGAGCCTTTCTGAGGACAGCTCTGTCTCCTCTCTCTGTCTCTTGTCTCTGTCTCTCTCTCTCTGTCTCTCTCTCTCTCTCTCTTTGAGGCAGCACTCTGCACCAAGTTTTGGGTGTTAGCATGTGCATCCCATCACTGATCCTCCCAGGAAAGCAGACCGACTGGCCAGTGAGATGGGGCACGTGCCACCCTAGGCCTCCTGACTGCAGGTGGGCCTCTGCAGATCAGAGCTCCTTGGCAGCTTTGCCGGCTTCTCATCAGTGGACACAAGCAGGCACGGACAGAAAGAACCAAGGAGGCTGCGCTCCCTGCCCTCCCAAATCACATTATCTGCTTGTTGAAAACAGGCACACACATGGGAAGAGCTGACTAACTATGCCAGGCAGTAAATGTAACATGCCATCCGCGCTGAATGGGCTACATATCCGACATGAGTTCAGAGGCAAGACTGAGATTGCTTGCAGCTGTGCTGGTCTGAGCTGGCTCTGCAGAGGAAGCAGTACACACTGGCATAGCCTGAGGGCAGACTGCCTCTGTGGGGGAGCAGAGGGGTGAAGGTGACAGAGGAGGCCACACGCTCCTAAAGGGTGAGACTAGAAGTGCACGCTCCTGTGTGTGCACACATGTGCTTGTGGGCAGGTCAGAGGTCAACCTCAAATGTTCCTTGGGTATTGTTTGTGTTGCTTTTGAAGACAGTGCCTCTGAGAGGCCTGGGCTGCCCCCCTATGCTGGGTTGATTGGTCAGTAAACCTCAGAGATCTGCTGGTCTCTCATTTCCCAGAATGAAAATTATAAGAACAAGCCGGGCGATGGTGGCGCACGCCTTTAATCCCAGCACTCGGGAGGCAGAGGCAGGCGGATCTCTGTGAGTTCGAGACCAGCCTGGTCTACAGAGCTAGTTCCAGGACAGGCTCCAAAGCCACAGAGAAACCCTGTCTCGAAAAAAAAAAATTATAAGAACAGGGCACCATATCTGGCTTTTACATGTGAATCCCAGGATCAAACTCAGGTCTTTATACTTGCAAGGTACACATTTGACCAACTGAGCTTCACACACACACACACACACACCCTGTCCCCAAGCTGCAGTCCTGCTTCTTAATTAAATTACTTTAAAGACTTTAACTATGCTGTCTGCCTTTGTCACGCTGGTGAGTGCGGAGTGTCAAGTCCAGGGTCCCTGGTGACCGCTGGAGGTGGCGTTTGTGAGGTGCCCGAAGGCATAAGCATGGAGCGATGATGCCCACTCGGGAAGATGGAGACCTGCCCCAGCCTAACTCACGCATGATTTCTGTGTGGACATCTGGAGAAGCACACATTGCAAAGTTATTTTGGTCTGATCTATAAAGTGCACTGTGAGGAAGATGATTGGTAGCTGTTCTTAATAAACAGTTAGTGGGTTCTGCCTGTCTGCAATGCAAAACAGATGTATCTTTGTTCTTTTAAACTGACTTTGATGCATAAACTGTATGTGACGTCAGGTCCAAGCTATTGGATGTCTGAGTCCTGCTCAGAAATATTTTAGAATATAAAAAAGTTTCCATGGGCTAATGCTGAGAGAACAAAGTGAATTCCACTTGCGTTGCTGTGAGCATTGAAGCAGGTTCAGGAATTCCAAGAGGCGTCTGTCCAAGCAGCCCCCTTTTGGTATTTGGGGGCACTGTTTCTCTCTACCACACCAAGAAACCCTCCCACTTCACAGCTGTGAACTCCACGGGGGTTCAGTTCTCAGCTGTCACTGCCAGAGCCTTTGGCGGGTCATTATTTGCTAGTTTATTGTTGTTGTTATTATTTGTGTCAGTGTGTCCTGAAAGGGGAATGGAGACTCTGCAGCAGTAAACCAGGATCCGGTTTTGTGTGATGTGGCCACTTGTCCTCCCTTCCTTGCTTATGAGTGATGCAGGCTTTTTAGTCGCTAGCATCTTGGCTTTGCTGTGCGCTTTTGGCAGACGGACCCTCCAGTCAGCCCTGCCCTCTGCTCAATGCATCAGGAAACCAGCTCACTCTGCAGGTGTTTCGTCCATAAACAAGCGTCAGCCACGGGCTCCTCTTTCTTTTTACGGAAACCCTTTGGAATTTAACTTTCAGATACAAATACTTGGAGCAGTTGGCAGCCGAGACGCAGGAGAAGGAGCTGAGAAGCCGGAGCGTGAGCCGGGGCAGAGCTGACCTCTCCTTGGACCTGGGCTTGCCAGCAGCCCCTGCCTCATCCTCCCCATCAAGCCAGAGTCCTTCATCTGCTGACTCCCAAGAGGCTCTCACGGTGCCCACCTCCCCACCCACTCTTCAGTACCCCCAAGGTGAGTGCTGGGAGAGCGGTGGGAAACGTGACCATCACCATCAAACAGGCTCCCTCGGGAGTCCAGCATGCAAGCTAACATGAAGATATCAGGACAGGTGAGTTTCAGGGTGGCTACAGCCTGTGCTGCCACTGACATACTAGAGGTTGCCAGAGCAGCTTAGATGACAGCAAACTCATTGATAGAAGTCACCCACCTGTGGTCATTAAAAGATAAAAATATATAAAATTAGACTGCTATTGACCATCCTAAATACCAGGCATTTAGTACTTCTTGATTTAGATATACGTAGCTTTGCACTGCAAGGTGACAACTTTGGAATCCTCCAATCCTAAGAATCTATTTTTTTTAATTGATGGGAATAAAATAAATGAAAGCAAACAAAAAAATTAGAACATAGTGATAATAGATGATAAATACTAAAAAAGAAAAATAATGAAATTTGCTGATATGTATCATGTGTGTGTGTGTGTGTGTGTCCACAAGCTTGTGTGTAGACAGGCAGGTTTTCCCTGGAGAAATTTTGTTAGCAATATCATTCACTGCAGCCTTGAACCACAGCTGCCTTCCTGCCTGCTCTGCATTGCACTGGGGGACTTTTCTCTTTCATGTTAATACAAAGCACAGCTGCCGGCGCAGGCGCTTGCACAATGTATTCACAGCACCGCGCCAGCTCTTTGGGCTTCACCAAGTACTGTGGCTCAGCCTGATGTAGACAGAGCCAACTGAAGGCAGTTGAGACACAGAGGTTTCGACTCTGGGAGGGTTGGCTATCACTCGCAGCAGCTTCCTCCAGGCAAGGCAGGACTCCATGACCTCAACAGTACTGGGCGCTACGGAAAGATGGTCTATCCAACTTTCTGCCGGCTCGCCTAGCCTCGGGGTCCGTTGGGCAGGAGCAGGCTACTGTCCTCCAGACTTTGCAGTATGTCTAGTTACTCCTGGTTCCTGACCCCTGGAGGATTGTCCCAGGCAGATGGCTCAGTCACAGATGAGTAATTTCAGTCTGAAAATACAAGCCTGAGTCCGAGAAGGCAGCCGTTCTGTGGCAACTACAAGCTTTCCAAACACCGTCTTCAGGTTATTGTCTTCTCTGTGCTTGGCATTTCCACAGGCAGTATAAAAATTTGCCTCTAGCAGAGTTGTGGTTCAGTGCTTAATCTGGGGATTTTACACTCTAACTGTACCTCCAGCTGTTGAGAACAACGCTGGTCTAAATGTGAAATAGGGGGCAGTCCTAAAGAGAGAGGGGATTGGCGGTACCTATAAAATCTTGTTTGTCCTCAGAGTTTTTAACCATTCAATGTTTGCTGCAGAAGACAGTTCCTCAAGGATTAGGTCTAATTAGAGTCGTGCCTGAGGCCATCCCATCTAAGAAAAAAAACCTATATTTTAAGCTCCCAGAAGAGCACAGAAAATAAAATACATACACTTATATATTAGACTTATACACATATATATTTGCTATGTTAGTCATACATATTAATCAGCATGAACTTTTTCCAGTAAGCTTTCAGAGAGATAAATAGCGAATGTCATTGCTGTCTCCAGTGAAAGGATCAGTAGAGACAGAGAGGATATTTGACTGAAAAATCACACTGGTGCGGTTTCGATGTGAAACACGATACAAGGCTGGAATTTACATACCTGGACATCAATAAAACAACCTCTGTGGTATCGTTTGAATTCCCTTGGGAGACCAGTGGGTCTTTCAAGACACAGGTGGCCAGCTCTCCTGCAGGACCACCACCTATTCCTACTTCCTTGTCCTCGTGTGTAGTTGAATTCTGTATTGGAGATGAGGGTCTGGGGACACGACTCTGTCAGGAAAGTGTTTGCTGTGCAAATACAAGGGACCTAGTTGGGATCAGATAAGTCAGATGTAGTGGTCACACCCATATTTCCAGCATGGGGGCAGGCAGTGGGGAGAGACAGAGGAGTCCTTGGAGCCTGCTAGTCAGGGAGCCCAGCCAAACGGTAAGCCCCATGTTTAATGGGAGATCCTGCTTCAGAAATTAAGATGGAAAAGTGATCAAAGCAGACACCCAGCACCCTCCCCACACACACCTATCTACACCCAAACACCCAAACACTACACACGATTACACACCATAAATCAAGAATGATAGATCTAAAATAAATTCCCTAAGAGGAAGATCAAGAACTGCTGGGATTTGGGGCATTTTTTTTGACGGAACTACAAAGCTGAGGTGACAGGGTTTAGCCCTTCTGCTTTGTTATTGCTTTGTTGTTGTTCATTAAAACACCCCCACAGCCTCTGACCACTGTCCTCTTCTATCAGGTCTCATTTTCAAATTTCCCAAGTAACTTTTTGCTTACCCCTAATGTTTACAATAGTCCAACATCTGGAGGAAGAATAACACATATAACCACACATCCAGATGTTTGTCCTGCACCAAACACCTGGCACTGTTGTGTTCCCCATGTGCCAAGGGTTGGCGTGCTTTTTCGTTCTTGGTCATTTCTGGAGCATATGACCACAGTGCATTTCATGGTTCTCTCATACCCTGCCCCTTCCTTCCCAGGCTCCTGTTGAATATTTGGTCATGTGTTTGGGTAGCATGGCATCATTCTGCAGTGTCCTGAGGATAACTGCAAGGGAAGATTCATGGGACTGTTATAGGCTATGCCAGGGCTGGGAGAAGGGTCCATGGGTAGAGCTGCATCCCAGCATTTGAGGAGTCACAGTGGCACATGCCGTGTGTTGTGATTGTAGTTTATGCCTGCCATCCCTTTGCCTACCCTCTCCCCAGTGTTTGCACAAAGCCAGCATTGCAGAGTCATATTGATAAGAAAAGGAAGAGCTAATATTTGTTCCTAACCTATGTATGCCTCAAGACAGTCGATCATTTTGTGGCTGCTTTTTGCTATGTTTGGTTTTAGTGTTTTGAAACAGGGTCTCGTGTGTTGGCGGTAGGCTTCAAGCCTCTCTACGTAGCAGATCATGGCTTTGAATTACTGATCTTCCCGAATTCACCTCAAGAATCTGTGGCATTAATGGCCACATATTTACTCAAACTCTGGAGGACTTTTAAAATCATAAGAACTAGGCTCTGTGGCACAGATCTATAATTCTAAGCACAAGTAAAGGTAGAGGCAGGAATATTAAGAGTTCAAAACTAGTCTTGGCAATATACCATGATCGAGGGCTACATAAGGCAGGCCCTGTCTCAAAAACACAAAGCAAGAGAGATATGAAAACATTGGAATTCCTTTTCATTCTCCTCACAAAATCCACTTGAGAAGGGAGGACCCAAAAGCTAAACTGCTGGCATCATGTACCATCTAGCGAGCCCTCCAAATCCGTCTCAGCTAAGTATGCTGTAACTTTCGTATAAGCGATGCCACTGGCCCCCACCATCAAGACAGTGTGTGCTGGAATTGTTTTCCCATCTGGTCCCTTTGCAGCTCACAGCAGATGTGTGTCCCTAACTGCCTAGTCTTGGTTGTCATGGTCTGGGTATTTTTCCTTTTGTGTCAAGCTAGCAGACCCAGTGAGGTGCTGACATCTGCATGTGCTCTTCTTCCGCTGTGCTCGCTGTAAGTAGTGCAAGCAGCCCCAGCGGCCGGTGGGCATGGCAAAGCATCTCTCGCCAGCCATTGCTTTGGTAGGCTGGCATTGTACTGAGACCCGAGGGCTTGCATCAGAGTATATGATAAGTTTATTTCCTGTTGTGCCAAAACCCACAGATGACTCTGGCATCAAGGCTATTTTCACTGATCAAAGTGGAGGGTTCCGGTTAAGATAACATTCTTTGATATGATTTGTTTTTAATTTTTCGAAGAATTAAAAAGAATAATTCCTTCTTGAGTAAGAAGAAGTCAGTATAGTCAACTGTGGTGCTTAAACTCAGTTGTCAACTTGATGGCATCTAGAATCTTCCGTGGGACAAGCCTTTCAGCGTAGCTGTGAGGGGTCTGAATTAGACCAATTTTAGTTACTGTGGGAAGACCCAGTCTCTGTGGGTGGCACTCTTCCACAGCCCGTGGTCCAGAACGCAACAAAAGAGAAGCAGAAACTGGGCCCACCTGCTCATTTCCCTCTGTGATCTGACTGTGGATGCAATGTGTGGGCAGCTGCCTCAGGCCCCGCCCCGTGACTTCGCTAACACAGTGGACTGCACTCTCGAACTGTGGGCCAAAATAAGATGCTGTGTCAGACATTTTGTCAGAGCAATGAGACAAGTAACTGTCACACAAAGTATGATCACCAAATGAGTCATTGCCAGGGGATTCATCTCATGGAAACAGAGTAAAGTAAAACCATCGGACCGAAATGCAGCTATTGTCTTGCTGGTCCCGGCGATGTGTTCCGGCTAGACATATCCCCTTTAATATGTCTCTGGGGAATGGAAACTACGCTCCCACCATAATCCTTTCCTCAAACACACAGGACCCTCCTGAGGCCAGATGGAGAGGAGTTACTTTTCTCAATGGAGGAAAGCTACTGTTGAGAGTTTAGAAATACACCTCTTATCCATATGCCTTACTGGGGAACATACACAGGCCAGGTTGTCTGTGTTGTTCCCCATATGCGCATACTGAGAAAGGACTTTAGAGATGCATCCGAAAATTTGGGCCTAGTACATAAAATTTAAATCAATATAAAATATATTCACTAGCAGAGTTTCTTTTGCTGTCTTTAATTGGACCTTAAGGTATTACCAAAGGACCCATTGATGCTGGGGATATGAGGCTAATCCAATCACATATGCACCTGGAAGCATTTGCAGGAACAATTGAAGGTGGCTTACTGCTATGTCTCTCTCAGATCCAGGAATTTAAAGTAAGATGGTTCTCCAGCGTATACTTCCTGGCACCTGGAAATAAAGAATAGACATGCAGTTCTGTCATAGAATATCCAGGCCATTTAAATGAATGATCGTTTCTCACAGAGGCCTCCACCGATCGTCTTGACAGTAGTCCTCATGGGTAGTGCTGACTGGGTGTCCTGGTAGGCTTTGTTGTGTGCTGTTAGAGTCTCCTTCAGGTTACAGGTACCGTCTTCGTTGACCTAATCCCTGTGGCATGAGATAGAAACATCTGGTGCCCTGTTCCACCTGGCCTAGCAGCTGTGAACACTGTCAGTCATCAGCCTCATACTTGCCGGTCTGTGAGCGTGAAACTTTTGGGTACCTTTAGTCCAGTGTTTTATTAATTGGCTAGAAACTCGATTCCTGTGGCTTTGGGCCTTGGAGCTATACTCCTCCTCATTCCTCACCCGCCTGAAGCCACTTGATGCCATTCAGTCCCTTTGACCAAATCCTTCAGGAGCACCACCTGAGGGCAGGCTGCTGTTTCCTCTCTTGTGCATCCTCAGTGAAAGTCATTGTGCCCACCAGCAGTTCACTGGAACAGGCGAAACTGTTCCAAGTTGGAGAGATTGATAGTTGCCTGCAATGTTTTTCTTGTGCTGTGTTTTTCTTTTTAAGGTTTATTTATTTTTATTTTATGTGTTGTGAGTGTTTTGTATGAATGTGTGCATGTACACCATATACATACTGTGGTCAGAAGAGGGTAGTGGATTATCTGGACTGGAGCTAAAGACAGTTGTGAAACACCAAGTGGGTACTGACAGTTGAACCTGGGTCTTCTGCAAGTGCAGCCAATATTCTTAACTGCTAAACTATCTCTCCAGCCCCTTTTAGGCCATATTTTGGCATACTAAAGTTTTAAGTCTTTTGAAGTAGATAAAGTATAAATCTCAAGTGAAGAGAAAACATTGAACAACTTTGAGAAATCTGGTGAAGCTGGCACTTTTTGTTCAACGTGATGACCTCAAGAAACTGGTGTTAAGAACTGGGAAAGCCTTGGAACTTTACCCTACATGTAAGCTGAGAAGCTGGGCTGTAAGAACTTCAGAGATGCTGGTAGACAGCATAGAACTCCAGGGCCAGAGATAAGAACTGTATGCAACAGAGGTGGTCAGAGAGCCTTCACTTGTGCCATTTTCCCAGCCCTGGTTCCCATGGTGATCCGAATATGGGCTAGTGTTGCCTAGACATGTACTGTGAGAAACCTGAAGAGAGGAGCTCTGAGTTTAGGGGGTGTAGGTATGCTTTTCCTTCATCCCAGAGACACACAGAACGGTGGACAGTGAAATGATTACTCTCACTCACGGTCATGTTCATATTTCCTCTCTCTCCTATTTCTGCCTTTATGCATATCCTTAGAGATCTATTCCAGAAGAAGGGCTCTCAGTGCCTCCTCAAGGCTACAGGCACATGGGAATTCCATAGGCAGTTGTTACCCAACATTAAAGTAAAATGGTTTTTAAACAGACTTTACCATCAACTTTATATTATAATGTTAAGTAAAAGAAAATTCATGTATTGAATAGCAATGAATTTGCATGTTCCTATAAAGAGGGTGTGAGGAGTACAAGGTCCTGCTTACATCGGGAGGCTAGGAGAGACATGAGTGCCTTTCATTGAAAGCAAGAACCTCAGACTGATGCTTTCAGGTGTAGTCAGGAAGTTCTGTGAGCTGGGACAATGAGGATCTTTAGTCTTCTGTAACATGAGGGCCAGCTTGTTGGGGTTTATGTCCTGCCCAGTTCCCACAGCTGGTAAGCCCCAAGAAAATCACACAGAGAGTCTATATTAGATATAAACTGATTGGCCCATTAGCTCAGGCTTTGTATTAGCTCTTATAACTTATATTAACCCATTATTCTTATCTATGTTAGCCACATGACTCGGTACCTTTTTCAGCAGGGTAGGTCACAGTCCAATGACCAAAACCTTGGAAGCAACAATCAATGACAGTCTGAGTTCCTTGCTGGCATCTATCTCTGGCTCAGGACCCTAGTAACCACATGTTGTGTCCACAACTTCTATTTTCCTTGGGCGCCTCTCCCTGCCCATATACACAGTGATCTAAAAGCTGCAGTGTAGCTGAGAAGCACATACTGTCTTTACAGGCCCTAAAATCCTGATTCTGTAAGAGTACCCCTGGACTCAGGGACCCTGCAAATACATTTTGTGTGTTTGAGACACACAGGCTTCTTTTATGACTTTCCAGGTTGGAGCTTCTCTGAGAAAAAAACTGCCTCAGTTTGATAGATCCAGTGATTAGAAGGTTCTAGTAGCTTTTTTTGATGCAATCTCTTTGAAGCCCTTTACATCTTCAAGATAATATGCACAAGAAATGTGCTGCTTGCATTCTGGGTCCTCCCCTTGCCTCGCCGGTTCCTCATCATCTCATGTTTCTCGGAGCTGTGTTGCTCCTTGGTGCTTCTCTTTGAGGGTTGACTCGGGCCAGAGAGGCTACTGGAAATCTCTGCCATTTTGGAGTGTCTCCACTCTCAACAAAAGGCTGATCTGAGGATGAGTGAGGAGTAGAGCCGATCCCATTCCACATGTTAGAACCAGAACAGCACCTGTGTGTGTCTGACTTTAGGAAAGACTTTCACACAGTTCAGAAGTCTTTGTAACCTAGTGTTTATGGTCCCATCACCTGATTCCAAAATCAGAACTATGTCAGAAAACAGTGTACGAACCTGGGACAGCATCCCACTTTCTGTTTATTGTGTGAAATAGAATATTTACAGTATTTTATCAGGTGCACAATAACTGAACCAGAAACTGGATGGTTTATTTTGTGATACTACAGTGTTGAATTCAAGTCAGAAGTGTCACCTAGAAGGAAGAGAGGAACAGAAATTGTGTGTGTATGTGTGTATACATATATATTTCAATATAAGATAGGTTACATAGTGTATAAAACATTTATTGTGTGTACATGTGTGTGTGTTTATGCATGCATGTGGAGGTCAGATGTCAACATGAGTCATCATTCTGCAGTTTGCCATCCTCTCATTTGCTAAGCTAGGATTCCCTTGGCCTAATGCTTAAAGATTAGGCTAGACTGGCAGGCCAGAGATCCCCAGAGATCTGCCTGTCTCTGTCTTCCTAGTGCTAGGTTACAAGCGTGTACTGACAAGCCCAGCTTCTCTGTAAGTTCTGTGTACTGAATTCAGATCCTCATGATTGACTAAATGACAGGTACTTTAGAGACTAAACTATCTCCGCAGCAGTGTGAATGTGTGTGTGCATATGCATGCATGTGTGTGTGTGTGTGTGTGTGAGAAAGAGAGAGAGAGAGAGAGAGAGAGAGAGAGAGAGAGAGAGCAAGAATGTGCTGTTGTTTATTTTGAACCTAAACCTCGCACAAGGCAGGCAGGTACTCTACCACCCCGCTGCATGTCCAGCCTAGAAACCACCATCCCTGTAGCACTTGTGATCTTGCCTAACTTCGAGCCCAAGCGCACAGAGCAGTTGACTACACCAGGCATCAAGGTCCTAGATCTGTCTGCTCTGATGACCGTCATTGTCTTTTCTTGACCTCGTCCTTATTCCCATGTGCTCTTTGGATTAAGATTAATATGTAAAATTGGATGTGATTTGAGCGTGTCAGAATTTGGATTTGGTGATGGCGCAGCCTATGAGTACAAGCCTGGAACTTCTTATTGAGTTCCACGCTGCTAAATGAGAAAAGTCTTGGTGGTTGGGACTGTGGAGTTCAGTTATGGGTCTATAAAGTGGCGCTTTCTAAAGGTACCTTAGTGTATCTTAGATATAAACGTCTATGAACATCTAGCTCTAAATTTTGAAGCAAGGCTGAGACCTTAGTTTCGAAGACCTATAAATTAACAGTAAAATTACTTTTTTGCTGGTGAAAACATGTTACATTGAAAATATTTATGTGTTTCTGTGTGTACTTACATTAGTTCATATGCACGGCATGCATGCAGTGTCCACGGGAGTCAGAAAAGGACATGGGTCCCCTGGAACTAGAGTTACAGAAGTTTGTGAGCTACCATGTGGGTGCTGGGAACAAAACCCTGATCCTAAGAGAGCGCTCAGTGCTCTTAACTGCTGAGCTGCTTTATCCCTGGAACACAACATGCTACTTTTGTGAAACTTGCATAATTCAGTTTGTACTCTGCTAATAAAGGTATTCCTGTGAGCAGAGATTCTGTTTGGGGGTGATTTTACACTTGGGGGAACATTTGACAGTGTCTGGGGACATCTTTGTTTGTCACAGTAATGGGAAGGTTGTGGGTGTAATGTTAAGGGTTCCTAGTGAGCAGAAACCAGAGGGCTACAAATCCTATAACACAGGACTGCTTTCCATGACAAGGACTTGTTTGGCCCTAAATGCCCACAGTATTAGGGATGAGAACGCCTGCTTTAGATAAATCTTAGCGACCAGCGCAGCAAGCGTTGGCCCAACAACAAAGCAAAGTCTGAAGAATTTTCAGAGCTGTGAGTCTTTCCTCCTGGGACCATTCTCAGATTTATGCATTAAACCTCGAGTCTCAAGTCGATGGTGTTGGTTATTAGCTCTAAACTGGGGAGGTCCCTGGAACGTGCACTGTTTGAGCAGCTATTATAGAACAGCCTGGCCCAGCCTGTGGTTTCATAAGACTTGCCTGAAAGCCAAGCTCTGGCAGAGCCATTGGGACACTACCACAGACTAAAACTGATTAAAGCCACCCAGAGATTGATTGACTTTAGATGTTGTAAGTGAACATTGGGCTCCACTCTTGGGGACATTGAAGAAAACAGCCATTATTAGCACGACTATGTTTCTGGGTGTTTTCAGGACTATTACATATTCCTCCTTTGTGGCTCAATCACCTTCTACACTGCAGAACCTGTTATTAACAGGACATTCAGGCAGGTCTATCTAGTTAGAGTCCCAGCAGTATCCATGTACTCTGCTTGACCGTAAGAGTCTGTGGGAAGACAGGTGCTCTAGACTCGGCTGCTTGCAGAGGAGTAGGGAAGTCAAGGGGCCATCAGAGGTGCTCAAGCACCCTAAGGAAGCAGCTAAGGAAAGGAGGAAATGGTCTCACTGCTAGGCTTGAAGGTCTGTGGTGAGTGATCAGCATTCAGAGAGAGTCATAAGCAAAGGAAGAAGCCATAGGACTGAACAGCTCCTGGTCCATGGTGCTCTGGTATAGACATACCAGTCTCTCCTGTCTTGCTGGCTGCAGAAGGTACGGGGGACAGTCTAGCAATGGTGAATGTCCTGTTTTCATCCGTGCTGTGGCAAGTAGATTGCCCCATCTGAAGCCCTTCCTCACTTCTTACATGGGGACAAGGGTCTTTACAGTATAGACGAGGAAACTGAAAAGGGTAACATTTTAATATGCTTCCTAACACAACCTGCTGTTGGAAAAGATACTTAATACATGGTAACTTCCGTCTTCACTCAAGGCCAAGTGGGGCCCAACGTCCAGCAGAGGTTTTGGAGAGCTGCTGAGGAGGTGGTATTGGCCTTTGGGAGGACTCTCTGCTCGGCTGCCTTTAAAATGCAGGAGGAGCTAGTGACCATGCTCAGGTCTTTCCTGCTATTGTCCGATGTCCAGTTCTCTGATGTACATGACACCGTAGCCTTTTGTATCCACGGAATAAGGATCCAGTTACCCCTTGCTTCTCTGGCTTCTCACATCTGTGGGTCCCCTCGTGGATTCCTAAACTCCCTTGCTCCTGTAATGTTTGATTCTCTGGTGCGAAGAGATCCTTGGAGGATTCGTTACAGGGCTCAGTGGATAGAGAAGCTTGCTGAACAAGCTGAACGATCTGAGTTTGATCCCCAGGACCCAGGTTTAAAGGTGGAAGGAGAGCACTGACTCCACGAAGTTGTCCTCTGACCTCTACACACATGCAGGCACATGTTCCACTATTAATAAACTAAACTAAAAGGAGCACTCCTTCAAGTGCAGCCCATTGGCCTTGCGGGTCCAGGACCCCTCCTGTCCGGTTACTTCTTCTTTGCATAAATGACACATGGACACATCCTTTCGCTGGGTTAAGGTTTCTTATCCCTCCTCTCTTATCCTTCTCCCCAACCTTGAAGTCTGGTTTCCACCCTCAGAATCAGGTCAGCGTGCTTCTGGCCAAGCACATTTTTCTAGTCTGTCCTAAGTGCATCCTGGCGATGCTGAGCTGTGGCCGTCTGCTTTCCCAGGCTGCAGTCCAGCAGCACACATTCAGCTGTGGGGCCCTTGAATGTCACCCGCCCCTCCCTGCAATGCTCTCCCTCCACTCCTGCCTAGTGGCCCCTGCTGGAGAAAGTGAGGCTGCTAGCACTGCTTGCAGTCCCCTCCTGCTGCCAGCCCTTGAGACACAAGCAGAGCTGCATGTCCCCTTTCTAGCCAGGATGTGAAGACAAGTGCATGGCATTCTGGCAGCCCCTACCCCAGGTCCTGCTTCATCATGGTGGTCCCATGGGCAGGGGTGGAATCCTGATGAACACACGCTAAAGAGGTACCATACCCCACCCTGCCCCTGCCCAGCCACCTTGGCATAATGTCCCACTGTGATGTTCTGCCCTTGTGTGTGTGTGGCATGTACATGTGTGCAGGTGTGTGTGTGCAGGGGTGTGTGTGTGTGTGTGTGGTATGTGCATGTGTGCAGGTGTGTGTGTGTGGCATGTGCATGTGTGCAGGCGTGTGTGTGTGGCATGTGCATGTGTGCAGGCGTGTGTGTGTGTGGTATGTGCATGTGTGCAGGTGTGTGTGTGGCATGTGCATGTGTGCGTGTGCATGGGTGTGTGTGTGTATGCGTGGGATGTGCATGTGTGCAGGTGTGTGTGTGTGTGGCATGTGTGCGTTGCATGGGTGTGTGTGTGCAGGGGTGTGTGTGTGTGTATGCGTGGGATGTGCATGTGTGCAGGTGTGTATGTGTGTATATCTGTGTGTGGTATGTGTATGTGTAGGTGTTAAGTTTCTTCCTCAGTTATTTCTACCTTACTTTTTGAGACAGACCCTCTCCTGGAAGCTGGAGCTCACTGATTGAGCTAGACTGGTTAGGCAGATGGCTATAGAAATCTACCTGTCTCTGTCTTCCCACAGCTGGTTTACAGATGTGCGGTGCTATGCCTGCCTTTCTATGTGGGTGCTGAGGATATCAACTCAGATCCTCATGTTCATGCAACAAGCACTTTACTGTCTGAGCCAGCCACCAGAGGCACCCCCTCTTCAACAGGGTCTTTCTTATGTAGTCCAGGCTAGCCTCTGACTCACTACGTAGTTCAGGATCACTTCTAATTTCTTACCTCCCTGTCCCCTCACAGCCTTTACCTCTTGATTGCTAGGATTATAGGTATGCATCATGACATCAAGTTTTAATGTGGTACCAAGGATGGAACCCATGCCTTTGTGCATTCTACCAACTGAAGTGCACATCCCTAGCCCCTTGTCTTGACCTTCTGAGGATTATCACAGAGCTTTCCCTGTGGAGAGATCAGGAAGATCTCAGCAAACATTTTATACAAAATACTCAGTAAGTGTGGCCCAGAGGATGCTGACAGTGCCTGCTCCCTCAAACTCAGCATAGCCCTTCCTCTAGCTGATACCTGGGAGGGAACCATCCCAATGTCCAGGGCCCATCTCTCACCTGTCCCAGGTAGTCCTAGGTTATAAGCAGTCTTCCCCCATGGAGGACTTCCATCTCTCACCTGTCTCAGGTAGTCCTGGGTTATGAGCATTCTTCCTCTGTGGAGAGCTTCAATCTCTCACCTGTCCCGGGTAGTTCTGCGTTATCGGAAGTTTTCCCCTGTGGAGGTTCTTTGACTGGCATTTGCTTCTTTCTAGTCTTCATTTCCAGTCTCATCATTTGCAGGGTTGCTACCTGACTCTAGTCCATTCTGATTGGAGCTTCACCCTTATGTCCAAGGCTAGCTGTTCCCATAGGAAGCATGCTCGACCTGACAGAGGCATAGACGGGGCGCTTGTAGACAGCACAACATATGCTTGCTCTCTACCTAAAGCAGCCATCACTGCCCCTCAGACAAACTCTCAGGTGCTTTCTAAGCACACAAGGCCAGTAGTCCTAGCCCTAGATAGCTGGCCAACTCCTGCTGACTCTGAGCTGAGCCAGCTGAGCAGCTCCCACATAGCACGCGCTCCAGGCTTCTGTGTGTGCTCTTCTCCCTTCTCACCACAGTGTTTGCCCCTTTAACTCCTCCTCATCCTCCGAGACTGCTAAAATGTCTTTTTGGCACGGGGACTTATAGATCCCTTCTGGACTTCATGAAAGTGCCTTGCTACCCTTTCCTGGGGCATCAACTTCTCAGGGCATGGTGCTGTTGATATTGAAACATGCATCATGATGGTACATGTTTTATATTGTGTAGTAGGAACTAAATGGCTGGCATCATGCCATTCCCATGGGGCAATAGGACTCTTGTGTTTTGCTGTGCAAAACTTTAGGATCTCTTCTCTCTCACCCTGTGCAATTATCATTGGTGTCACAGTGTAGCTGATTGGGCATCACTGTCCATGTCACCACCGACACTACTGTTGGGCTGGAGAAATGCTTGTTAGCTACATGAACTTGGTAGCCCGGAGGCAGAAACACTTGTTTTCATCCAAGGCATTGATGAAAACCTTTGTTTCCTGCAGACTATAGACTCCATGCCTCCTCTATGTCCTGAGAGGATACTTCTCCTATTTATCCACAAGGCAAGAGGCCCTTCAGAGGAAGAGTAACCCCAAAACAATGGCTGTGTGTATGAAGAGAGGCATTGCTAAGAGAAGCCCTTATTAAAGACAGTAAGAAAGAGGACAAAGAATACGGTGGGATTTAGTGTTGTGTCTCGGAGTCATCGTAGGTACTTGACCAGGAGTGATAGGAACTCTGTGAGGGAATGCTGGTTCCTGCACCAGATAGGGCTTCTCAGGTGAAAGAAGAGAAGATGTAGCCCTTAAAGAACGTTTGCCCTAGCTGTGGCTTGGTTTAAGATGGCTGGAGGAGGGTCTACTGTGACCTGCTGCTCCCTCCCGGTCTGCCTGTCATCTTGCCCAGTGACCTCCTACACACACACACACACACACGAGCCTGACTTCTCCAAACAAGGTTCTCTAGCCAGTGTCGTCACTGCGTGGTAAACTTTTGAAGGCCGAGGGGTGACGGGGTTGAACATCACTGGCGGCTCATTGCATGCTCCTAGGAACAAACCTCCATTCTTGTTTGCTGACTTGAGTCTTAATTCGTTGCTTGTTTTGTTTCATGTGGACGAGTATGAGCAGTACTTAATTAGTTCGTAAATTAGTCAGGGCAGTCCTACATGCTGCAGCTTTCCAGCCAGATCCTATGGACACTGAGGCATGTGTTCTAGGCAGGAGGTGACTTTGAAGATGATGGCCTTCCTACAACTAATGAGAAGAAATCCCCCCAATGTTTAGAATCACAGATCAATGGCCCAGCCTCCGTGCAGTTAGGTTCTGGCATGCTGGGGTGGCATTATGTTGTTTCTTCCCAGGAGTGCGTGGCTCATCCAGACCTAGCACATCTGTTACCACATCTGTCCAGACAGCCCTCGGCCAACCAGGGCCTGAGTTGCTGTCTGAGTTCTGTGGGTTAAGCGGGATGAGACAGCACAGGTGGTCCATGCCAGCTACAGTCAGGCAGCAGCAGCCATGCGTATTCCCTCTCCTTTGCGGGGTCTCCAGGGGCTGGGGAGCTGTTCTAGTTCACCCTGCCAGGGGCAGAGTCACTGGAAGACACCCTTGTCCAGGTCCCCCACATGCTTCACCATGAATGCCCAAGTGCAGGCCACATGCTAGGCTGTCGCAGACACATTTTCATTTGATGTGGGTATTCTGAAGTGCGTGTGCATGTCCACATATGCTTTCTGTCAGCCCCATCATGACACCACCATTGCTCATGCTCCCCTTTGGCCTGCCATGTAAAGCTCACAGAGGTTTGTCTCTCTCTGCTAAAGACTGGATCACCAAATGAAAAAGGAATTAGCATCGAGATCCTTCCATCCCCAAACAGGCTTCTCCGGAGGCCATACTGAGTCTTTCCCAGGATATGTCCTGGGTTTTGCCTTTACGGGACAGTGGAAGGCATGCCTGTTCTCAGGTATGTGAGCTCAAAGGGCTGTGCCTTTTGGCTTCCTTCTGCTATCGTCCCTGACATCTTTGTTTGGAAAGTTGGCTTTATGGGACAGCCTCTGGGCTCTAAAGCAGGCTCCAGTGCTAAGTGAGAGACCCCAGGGATAAACATATGGCAGGTCATCCATCAAGCAGGGGGAAGAAGCACACTATCCCACCCCAAATTCATGCCTGAAGGCCATTGTGGGGTCCACACAGGGTGTTTCTCTGGTGGCTGGGAAGTGTCCAGAGTGTACGAAAAGGCCACAGTTCTTCCCTTGCCCTTCCTCTGCCCTTCTCATCCTTCCTGCCCCTACCCATCTCCTTGATCCATCCCAGCATAACACAGGTACCAGACAGGGATGGGGTGCTGTCCCCAGTGACTCCTGGCACAGTGACTTCCTGCTAAGAAGCTGATGATGGTTGGGTCTCTGCCCAGTGAAGGCCGTTTTCCCTCCTGTGGTAAAGGCAGAACTTGGCTCACCCACAGGCTGAGAGGCCAACCTTAAGTACCCTGTGGCTACCTCTCCCCCACCCTGAAGGCAGCAGTATGTTCCAAAGAAGGGGTGGGAGAAGGAAGAGGGAGGGAGAGGGAGAGGTTTCTTTCAGTCTTGCCTGAAGGTCTTCATCAACTTGAGTGGTGTGGTGTATGTGTGTATGTCTCTGTGTGTCTGTGTGTCTGTGCGTCTGTGCATGTGTCCCTAGACACTGGCAGTTGTAGCATTATAGCCTCATGCAGGAGGTTGCTGTCAGGAGGGACCCGACCTCATCTGGCCTATCCATATGGCGTTTGCCTGGAGGTTTTTGTATTCTCAGTCATTTTGTTACTTGTCCAAAGCTCAAAGCTGAGAGCTTTGCCCAGCAAAACCAGGTGTGAGGCAGACAGCCATTTCCCTGCACCCTGGAGCAGTGCGTGGCTGGAAACGGGCATTTTACGTTGGCACTAGCACTATGTTTCTAGTCTTCATCAGTCTATGTGGCCTCTGCCCATGAGTGGTCCTTTATTGCAGTTTTTGTTGTGTTTTCAGACTTTCACTGTGTAGCCTGTGCTGGCGTGGAGCTCACTGCGTAGCCCTGCTAGCCACAGATTCTCAGGGGTACCAGGATTACATAAGCCACCATACCCAGTGTTTTTCTTAAAAACAAGTTAATTTATTTTATTTTATGTGTATGAATATTTAGCCTGCATGTATGTTTGTGCACCGCATGCATGCCTCTTACATCTCCTGAAACTGGGTTTTCAGATGATGTGAGCCACCATGCGGGTGCTGGAATTTGAACCAGGTTCTCTACAAAAGCAACAAGTGCTTCTATTTATCAAGCTATCTTTCCAGCCCAATACTTCAAAAGTATTTTTATGAGCAAAGTTGGGGCTTATTAAGAAAGGGGAAATATAGTTAAGCATAGGCTTGAAGGGAGAAGAAAGAAAAGAACATTTGTGTAGACAAGAGTGCAGGCCTGGGCTTCTCAAGGGTGAGTCACCAAATGAGTCCGTGAAGCAGTTTTTGCAATTGAGGGCTAACTTCACATCATGGGTAAGCACTGTGTAAGCAAAGGGGGATTGGCCTTGCTGGGCTAACCCTTAGATGTAGTGGCATTTCACCTGTATTTTAATAAATAAAACTAACCTGAAGGTCCGAAAAGCAAAAGAGCCACATACTGGCTCTTACCTACCCCAGTCTGAAATGGTGATCCTGTCTCCAGGAATCTCAGACTAAGACTGTGACTCAGAGTTATCTCCTCCCGTTTTATATTCCTCTTTAGTTCTGGGATTAAAGTCATGCACCGCCCAGTTTTTATGGCATACTAGTATGGCTACCGTGATTAAAGGTGTGTGTTATTATGGCTTGGTCTGTAAGGCTGGCCAGTGTGACTGTTTGACTTTTCTGAACCTCAGGCACGTCTTATTTATTAAAATTCAAATGAAATGCCCCTACACCTAAATGTCAAAAGGCTTTGGGCTGCAGCTTGCTGGTCAGCTTGATTTAGTGTGGGTTTTGCTGTTTCCCGCCCAAAGACCATGCATTCCATTCTGTGTTTGATTGAAAATGGTACCTGCATATTGTCTTGTAGTTTCCCAATACGGCTCAGCTGGGGTCCTGTGGTCAGCTGGGCCTTGATCTCCAGGAGACCTGGGAAGACATCTTCCAGGTTTGCTCACTGTGACTTTGTAGACCAGGTCCCTGTTCATTGTTGGCTGCCAGCCAGGGTGTCCTGTCAGCTTGCAGAAGCCACCTGTATTCCTACAACATGGCCTGTTTCATCTGGAATGCCGGTGGCACATGTGGGGTCCTCAGGTTTCTAAGCCTGCTGGTACTTTTGTGCTGCTGTTTGGGCATCTCCAATTTCAGAGGCTCCCCTCGCTGGAGCTGGCTTGCCTGACTCCTCCACATTTTAAGGTTCACTGAGTGGACTCGCACGCCACCTGCGCAGTCCTGGTCACAGAAGCAGACATTAGCTCAGTAACCGCAAGCAGGAGTCTTGGGGCTACTCTTAGACCTTGCCCAGTGGAATCGAACCCAATTCTTGTGTGACTCCTGCGCCCCCAAGAAATCTGTTGCTGATATAATCTCTACTCTTGTCTTCAACAGTGAGCGATAAGGACCACGAGCCTGAACTGGAGGCAGAAGCTGGGCAGGGTGCTGATGAAGCCAGCCGGGACATAACCTCTGCCCACCAGGGTGCAGAGAGCCAAGAAGAGCCGGCGCTGGAGCTGGAGTCTGAAGAGAGAGCCTCGCTGAGTGAAAAAGAGAGGCAAAATGAGGAGGTGAACGAGAGGGACAACTGCTCGGCCTCCAGCATCTCGTCCTCCAGTAGCACCTTGGAGAGGGAAGAGAAGGAAGGCAAGCTGTCTGAGGACAGGACGACAGGTAATGAAACCCCGTCTCCACCTACAGGTGTCCTGCTGGACAACAGCCTGGCCGCAGGCTACCCTCCAAGGTGACCGGTGGGAAAGGCTCCCTCCTTCCTCACCTGCCGCCTGTCTCACAGTGACAGCAAGTCAGAGTTCTGGCTCTGCGACCTCCTCCCGTGCTGTGGGATCTCTCACTCCCACAGGTGCCGAAGGGGGTCCAGACGTCAGAGCTGTGCAGAGGACTGAGATGTGGAAAAGAAACTGCTAGTTTCCTTTGATCTGTCTCAAGGCCGATGATACCAAATGTGTCCCCTTCCAGTTCCTGATTAGTGTGTTGTCATGTTGTCTGTTCCCTTAGAAGACTTGTTGGAGGGAAGTGTTTAAAACTACCACCAAAATAGATACAGCAAAGAAATTGATTACTTGTCAAACAGCGTGCTTAACAGTGCATGGAGGAGAATTTGACAAACTGGACCAGGACATACAAGCTTTAGGTGTAGTGTTACACATTGTACTTAGACCCACTCTTTAATGTAACCTATGTGTTTTCCTTATATTACTCTGTCTTTTCAGTGTTACCTCTGAAATCCAGCCCTTTCACTTATGACTGAGATCTTTACAGTTAGGGACCAAGTAGAAAGCTCGATTGTGTATCTGGCTACGAAGGACCTCACTGGGTCTTTAGAACTTGGTTCGGAGGGTAATTCGTACTGTCAGTGACAGCACTGGCTTTGTTTTTCTCAACCATGACTTGTGGTAAAGTATAGCATCCCTTACTAGTGAAGGCATGGCATGGACTATGCTCTGGCCTTCTTTTAACCACACATCAGAGCCCACACTCAAATCCCAAAGTTCCCCTTGCCATTCCGTGCCATGAGCCAGGAATTGATACTATAGTCTCTGAAGCCCAGAAGATTTAGTGAATGAATGAAACTATTCTCTTTCCCAACAGATCCATCAATGACCTAGTCAAAATAGTTACTGCCTATGTTTTTCCCAGTTAGAACATGCTACTGAATTTGACTTTACAAATGATTTATCACTATGATATAACAAGACTCAAAGACTATTAGTATATATCTTAGAACGTATTGCACTAAAGAGCTTGTTTATTTGAATACATATATGCTGAGAAGTACTATTTAGTTTCCTCAAAATAGTATTATAGTTATTTCTAAACACTAGATGTGCTACTCAAGTTTAACAGAATTACAATCACAGTGTCAGGGGGTAAGATAAGTTCTGGGTCGCTTTAGTACTAACCGATTTTTGTGTATTATGAGTAGCGTTATGAGTTATTCATCATAGTTGGGCTCAGCAGCCTAAAACACATCAACAAGTTGGATTAGGAAAACTAAAACAGGGAACAGAACTTTTTTGGATCTGAGCATGTAACATTCTTCCAAAAAAGGAAAACTGCAAAAATGGAATCTCTGAGCTCCCAGGGAGCGACTATTAATTTTGCACAAAGAGCAAGTGAGATCCAAGTGTATAGATGCAGAAACTGGAGTTCCTGGAGACTCCTCTGCAGGGTTGGGAAGCTGGTTAGTTCATCTGTGGAAATTTACTGTTCCTAAAATTCCACAGTGTTCACAGTCTCCTTAGCAGCCGAGTCAAGGCCACTCTGTCATGACAGCTTTTGCTGTTCCTCAAAGTCACCAAGACAATTAAAATTAGAGACAATTTAAAATGCCCCAAATTCTACTTTTAGCACCATTGTATCTGTTACTAAGAAGCGAATTTGTAGTCACCCAAAGTAAAGCTTGGAAGAGATCCAACTCATTTCAGGCACCTTTCTTCTTGTTTTATGTGTTCAGCTCTGAACATATTTATCATATTTTGCTATATGATACTTGATGATCAGCTGGATGAGACCTGGTGCTATCTGTCCTGCTCACTGTGAACCCTTATTTTCTAGCTGTGTGCTCAGAACACAATCTTCCCAGAGGTTACTGAGAAGAAGCTTGGGGGTTGAAATGAAAGTCTCAATGCTATCTGACAGAAGGTGGATGGAGTAACTTATATTGTTAATATAATTTAGGGGTGTTTATTGTAACACATGGAACAACCACTAAAAATAATATGTAGAGTCATTACTTTAAAACACTATTTAAAACAGGGTGAACTAAAAAAAAAAATGTTCAAGCAACCAACTGGAGACCAAGGGAAGAAAAACAAAAGAAATAAATAAACAAAACAACACATTTAAGTCCTAACATTTCAGTCATTAGTTTACATTAAAAGATTAGCAGTGGATTTTTAGAAACTCACCTATTGTATGCATCCTATACAAAACCATTTTTATTGCAAATTTTGTATACAATATACTCTGATCATGCTTTTCTCTCCCCCCACTCCTCCCAGATCTCTCCACCCCCTCAGTCAACCAACTCCCTGCTCTTTCTTTCTCTTTCTCTTTAAAAAAAGAAACAGGCAAACAAAAGACTCACCCCCCCCAAAAAAGAAGCCGACAAGAAAGACACACAAACACCCCCCACACACCCCAAATATACACAAGACTTAAATGAGTAAAGAAATAAGCAAGAAGACCAACTTTTTAAAAACTAACCACCCTGTTGTCATAATAAGAGAAGCCAGCATTTCCCAAACAATGGAGAAAGAATGTGACCATCTCTTGGGAAAGACCGGCTTATCTGCTATCAAAGCAGTGTCCCTGTTTGCAAGGAGAGCCATGCTGGTTGAGCTGGGATTGAGCAAGAGAGGAGCGTGGGGAGCAAGGCTAGCTTCTGGCTGTGGCAGGAAGGTTTATCAGCAGGATGCCTGATGCGCTGCCTGGGAAAGATCACAAAGCAGATGGAGCAGTGAGCAAAACAGTGTTTAGAAGCAACATTATCTTAAAGGAACGGATCAAAAGTTGGGAGTGTGGTGGAGATGTAAGAGGAGTCAAGAGAGGTTGTAAGATGGGAAAATACATGATTAATATCAATGCCAAAGGAAAACTCTACGGGATGGGAGGGGCGGAAAGGACCTAGTGGGAGGAGCAGGAAGGACCTCCTGGGAGGGGCAGATAGGACCTAGTGGGAGGGGCTGTAAAGACCACCTAGTGGGAGGGGCAGAAAGGACCTAGTGGGAGGGGCAGAAAGGA
>JABTXL010007882.1:16213121-16373370 GCA_025134845.1 Neodon shergylaensis | reverse complement strand
CCTTAACCAATGAAATCAACAGATTGATATATGACACTCCCACATCAGTCACTGTGAGTCAATTGTAGTCCCAGGTTGATTCAGCCATTTGTCATATAAATGTGAGCTGAGTTGGCCTCTCAGGCTTAAGAGTCAGGTACCAGTTCTGAAGACAAGACAAGGTAGCAACCTCAGGGTTTGAGTGTGTGTGTGTGTGTGTGTGTGAGTATGCGCATGCGTGTGTGTGTACATGTGTTTCTATGGAGATGTCATGGCTGTTGGGTGATGCTGAGGGACCAGCAGGGGGGTAGTCATTGGTCAGTCTTCTTTTAAGTCCATGTGGAGATTCTTAAACTCCTTGCCACCCTTTGCCACTGGTGTTCATCCCCATGTCTGTTTCCCCAGGTTTGGAGAAGGTGTGACTTTTAATTATTTCTTGCCTCAGAAGCCTCCTTAAGTCAGAATTAAAGCTTCTTTACTTTAAAAGTCAATTCCTAAGCTTTAATATAAGCTCATCAATCCAGTTCTTTTGGTTTAAGCAGGCCCAGACCTTGTTCTTTCTAGAACATGTCACTTGGAGATGAAATCTTGAACATCTACTCTCAATGTACCCATGTCCTGACCTCTTCAGGCTGCTGTCACGTAGCACTTGAGTGCCCACATGTCCTCTCCCACTTCATAAGTCAACCTGGACTTGTGGAGAAGGCCAGCTGAGCGTTAGCTGGCAGCCTGCAGTTGTCAAGTATTCTTATGACCCACCTCATGCACTGTGCCGGATCCACTAGCGAACTGGCCTCCTCCTCCTGTGCTCGTTTGGCTAGCTCTGCTGCTGGCTTCCTGAAAGTTGTTTGTACCCTGGAGGTTGTTGGGGGGAGGCTGCCCGTGGCTTCAGGACAGAGAAGGAAAAGGGCAGCAGGTTGGTAGGGAAGCCATGTTTTACTTCCCTTGCGGTGAGCTTAAGTTTCCACGAGAAGACTTCCAATGAGCCTGTAGCTTCGCCCATCCCCCTCCTTCTCTTGGTTTCACTGTGGCTGATCTGGTCGGTGAAAAGACACTGGCTTCTGTCCTTTCTCTAGCCCTGAGTCTGTTCTTACGTGTAGTAGGGACCACCTCTGAAAATACGGAAAGGCCCTGCTAGTGGGCCCAATGTGTGTCTAGGTTTGGTAAAGTGGGGACCTAGGAAAATAGTCACCCACACTGGCGGGTCCAACATCTTAAGATCACGTGAGCTGCAGATGGAGCCCATTTTTAAAAATGTGCAACTTTGCTGATCATTTACAGAATGTTTCCTCGTCTTTATTTCTAAAACATTACAACAGCTAGTACGTGGCATTTGCATCGTGATAGGTACTATTAATAATCCAGAGACGATTTAGAGCACTCTAGAGGGTTTCAAGGGTTATATACAAAATATGTAAAAACCCATTTCATGTGAGGCATTTGAGAATTATTGTACTCTCTGGTGGTCCTGTAACGAATCCCTTAGGGACACCAAGGGACAACTAAACTGAAGCATTTATTAAATTGCTTCCAGAATGTTCTGCAATGAGACTCAGGAGCATATACCTTTGGGTGTGTGTTTGTGTGTTAGTGCTTGTTTGATTATCTTTAAAAAGAAAAGGAAATCTGAGCAGGAGCTAATTTGCAAAATGTTACAAGAAATGAGAATGCAAATTAATATTAGACATCACGTTGGAGAGGTGGATCCCGTGTGTATATGTTGCTAATTCCGATCTAACCGGATTCCACGTCTGGTTTTGATCGCTGACTGAGATTTCCATGCACCACAGCTGTAAACAGGCACTTCCGAACCCTGGCGCAGGAGAAGGTTCTCATTAAAAACAATGGTCTACAGCAAAATGAAATCGACTCCACAAGACAGTGCGAAACAAAGGAAAGTGCTTTTAGTTTCTGTTGGAAAGCTGACACCAGACCAAAGCAGTAGGGCATGGCTGTGATTAGCCAGTCACCCCCAGCCCAGATTCACGCGTGAGAGCCAGTGCTGGGGGGGACCACTTAATGAACACGAGGAGAGCGAAAGATGCCTTTCCTTCCTGGTTTCTTTACTAGTTTGTGGAACAGAGCCCACTTTGCTGACGTGGCAGCAAATGTGTTCACGGAGCTCTTCACAGCATGCTGCTCATTGTGTTGTGTGAGCTCTGGGTGAAGCCTTACCGTGCCGTATTCTTGCTGCTGCTCTGGGATATGGTGATGGATGTGCAAATGATTCCAGAGAACTATGACAGGTAGAGTCCCCAAAGCATCTGGACTTGACATGAGGAACCCTGTGAAATGTCCTTACCAATTCTGTTGTCCAATCAGGGGCTGGAAGACCCTGGATACTCTGTAAGGATGCCTTCTTCATATCCCAACTAACTACCAGACCAAGGCAAGTTTGGAGAAAGCAAAAGCGAGGCAAGGAGAGGACCCATTTTTGCCTTTGAGGACATGATGGTTTCTTGGGTTTATTTGGGGCAGGGTCTCCAGATGGAACTAGAGAAGTTTGCTTGGTTCTGTGTAGTAGGTACATTTCTATCAAGACACCATGATCAAAACAAACCATAGAATAGAGAATTTATTTGGGCTTCCAGTTCCAGAGAGTCAGAGTCCATGATGGTAGAGCAAAGATAAGGAAGCAGGGACAAGAAGCTGAGGGCTTGAACTGCAAACACAAAGCAGAGAGCAAGCTGGAAATGGTTAGCCACAGTGACACACCTCCTCTAGCAAGGCCATGCCTCCTAAACAAACCCAAGCAGTACCACTAACAGAACCAAGTACTCAAATGCCTGTCATTCACATTGAAACTACCGCACTCTGTTTGCTCTGAAGTTTCTTAGTATATCAGAAACTACTATCAGAATTTTTAAAGAAATAGAGAGATGGAGATTTAATTGGCCAAGGTATAAGCCTCAGCCTGGGTGATTCTGCTTGTTTTGTCCCCCCCCCCCCCACACACACACGTGTAGCCCTTGCAGGCCTGGAATTTACTGTGTAGACCAGGCTGGCTTGAACTTTGCAGTTGACCTTCCTGCTTATGTTGGGATTACAGGTTCTGATACCTGGCAGGCCTACGCTGGATGATTTGTAAATGCCTCAGAGATTATGAAGTAGACCCACAGTTGTAAACCCCTGCTTTAACATGGTGTGTGAGCATGGCCTCCTGCCCCGATCTGGCCACTTCCCAGAGAAGAAGTTGTAATAAGAGCTGCGGGCCTCTTCCCACAGCCCGGCTCCTGGCCGCCTGGCTAGCTTATACCCTGAAATAACAACACACAAACTGTATTCATTTAAACACTGCCTGGCCCATTTCTATTAATGTGTGTAGCACCGAGGTGCGCTTACCGGGAAGATTCTAGCCTATGTCCATCCTGGGTCGGATCTTCATCGTGTCTGCCCGGGAGAGGGGAGCATGGCGTCTGAGCTCACTTCCTCTTCCTCCCAGCATTCTGTTCTGTTTACTCCACCCACCTATGTTCTAACCTATCAGGGCCAAGCAGTTTCTTTATTAATTAACCAATGACCTTCCTCCATCATTTCCCCTTTTTCTGTTTAAACAAAAAAAGGAAGGCCTTAACTTTAACATAGCAAAATTACATATAACAAAACAGTTATCAAGTAAAAATTACAATATTTACATCTATTTTATCTTTATCATATCTAAGGAAAACTATAACTATAACTAAGTATTCTTCAACTGCATCAAAGACTCCAGAAAGATACAATATTACCTAAACAAACAAGAACTAAGCAACTTTCAAACTCTAGAAATGACAGAGACATCTTGCTGCCTTGATAGTCACCCAAAGTTTCTCTGTACTGTTGGGGCATCCATCTTCGGCCTACAGGCCCATAGTATCCAGAGACATTTCCATGAAGCAGGAAATTTCAAAGTCAGTTCAGTCACTATCTGTTGTGTTCTGCAGAATGTCTTGCAGACTCCTTCATGAATCAGGAACCACGAAAGATCATCTCACCTTTAGGCAAGTTCAGTAGTCCTCTCTCTGCAGGTTCTCTGTATCCAGTTCATGCAATAGTCCAGGCTAGAGCAGTTTCTTGCCCAGATGGCTATCAAACTCCACAAGGATCCTCTTCGATGCCCATCTTCTTCTGGAAGTAGATTGGTGTTTCCAGGAGCAGACATGTCTCATTGTCATGAAAAACCCTAAGTTATTAAAACATTAAATAGCATATTTTGTAGTCTTTGAAAGATATGAAGAATGCCAATCTAACTGAAATATATATCTATATATCTAGAAAATCTAACTAACATGACTACAAACTTGACTATTATTAATGATTATCCATTAACAGCCTATATACATTACATTTTTAAATGAACTACACAATCACAATACCATCAAGATCAGAAACACATATACATATAACAAAATTGACCTTAAATTTAAATCACTAAAGCAAAATCTATACTAATGCAAATTATTCATACCTATATCATATCCCCCTTTAAATGTAAAAGAACATTTACAAACAATATTTGGGAATATGGGCGCAGTTATTTCTCTCCAAACTGCTTCCTGCTGTATGGGGGCGCTGTTAATCAGATATTTCAGGGTATAACTTGTGTGCTAAGTTCATCTCAGTCGTCAATTGAGTGAAGTAATTTTTTGAGGGTGTTCACAGCAACCTTTCAGGAGGGCGTGGTTCATCATACCATATTGGGATAGAAGCAATCTGCAGGGTTGTATCCTCTGTGAAAACAAAAGAAGAATCTCTTTTCCAAAGTATCATATCCTTAGATCCAAATTCTGAAGTCAAGATATTTTCAAAATATCTATGTTGGATTAGTTTAGCAGCATTTATAAACAAATATCTTTTAGCAGCTGTTGCTCCTTCCTCAGCATTCAAAAAATTCAAAAAGAGCATAATATCATACAGTATCAAAATTCTCTGTTTATTTTCCATCTTTGTACGGCTTTATTTTAACTCTATTTTGTTTATTTTTACTTCTTGAGAAAGGTTTTCTGTATATCTTTGTCCTGGAATAACTCTGAAGACCGGGTTGTCCTTGAACTCTCAGAGATCCATCTGTCTTTGCCTCCCAGGCATTGGGATTAAAGGCGTGTGCTACCATACCTTGAAGTCACAGAGGTTAATCTCCCTCTGCCTTCCAAGTGTTGGGATTAAAGGTGTGTCCTACCACACCCAACTACTCTCTTCCTTTTTTTTTACTTTAAGAACTTTAACTTTTAGTCTGCATATATTTTCAACACACTGTAAATCACTTAGAGGTTTTCTTTGTTTTTGAATCTCTTTACTGTATCTCTCTCTCTTTTTCTGAACACATGAGCCTTTAAATTACGGAGCAATATGGGTAGGATTAAAGCTGTGGCTTTGGCAGCTAGATCCAGCCCATTCCTTAGCTTTCCAGCCTCATGGCAGAGGTACTGGTTATAGCCATGTTTACTGCCACAACTCTATGGCGTTTTAAGGTCCCTGCCAGCAAGCAAACTGCAGCATTCTGCTCACAGACCACATTCAGTCAGATTTCCTGCTTGAGTCTGAGTCAGAGTTTGCCCTGGCAGGACGGCCCAGAAAACCAGCATTTTGAAACAGTACAACTTTTTTCCTGCTATGGCTGAAAACAAACAAGCATTCAGTTGGCTTTTATCAACACCATTTAAGTGTTTCGTGGCAGGACCTCTTAAGATCTGCAGGGTTTTACAGCTAAAGCTGAGTCAGGAAGCCTCTCTTAGATGAGAGCGCTTGCTTGCCTCTAGCAAGAAGAGCAGACCCGAGAAATTGCTGCTACCACGTCGGGCGCCATTCTGTAGTAAGAGCTGCGAGCCTCTTCCCACAGCTCGGCTCCTGGCCGCCTGGCTAGCTTATACCCCGAAATAACAACACACAAACTGTATTCATTTAAACACTGCCTGGCCCATTTCTATTAATGTGTGTAGCACCGAGGTGCGCTTACCGGGAAGATTCTAGCCTATGTCCATCCTGGGTCGGATCTTCATCGTGTCTGCCCGGGAGAGGGGAGCATGGTGTCTGAGCTCACTTCCTCTTCCTCCCAGCATTCTGTTCTGTTTACTCCACCCACCTATGTTCTAACCTATCAGGGCCAAGCAATTTCTTTATTAATTAACCAATGACCTTCCTCCATCAAGAAGTAAAAAAAAGTCTTCATGCTTCATATTTGGAATACAAAGAAGTTCATTATGTTCTTAATGTCAACAACAGGAACCCCAAATTCTACCTAGAGATAGAAACACAACTTTTTACTCCTGTGGTGCTACAAAAGTTAGTAACTGAGTCTGTGTCCTCCCTCTGCTTTCAGTGATCGGAAAACACACGTTATCCTGTTGTTTAGCCACTGGCCTCAGCCATCGAAGGCTCCAAAGTATGGAAAAATAATAATTTCCCCTTAATAATAAGGCAAGCCTGTTCTGGAATGGAAAGAACTCTTTTCTTTCACCCTCCCGTTATTTATTTTTTTAAAGACAGTCTTATAATTCCTTACTGGATTCAAACTCAAAACAATTGCCCTGCCTCAGCCTCTTACCTACTAGAGTTAAAGGCATGCACCACCATGCCAACTAAAAATCTTATTCTTAACTAAAGAGGTTTTTTTTTGCCTTAATGTAGACTTGGGTTTTTATTTGTTTTTATTTTTATTTTTTATTTATTTATTTATTTTTTGCTGGAAAGCTCTGCTGTGTATTTCTTTATGATTCTTGCAGAAAGACTAGGAAAATTCTAGCGTTCTCTTCCTTGTGACATCTGTATCATTGCACCTTGTAACCTTGTAGCTGTCAGTTTCTCAAGGGAGAGTTTTGAAAATATGTTGTGGTGTCATTCTTGGCGGGTGAGCAGGGAGTCGGGAGGTATGATTTACCATTTCTAGAATGGCCATGCTGAACCAGACCCAGACCCGGGGTCTCCGGCACGGCTGCCAAGCTGCTTGCGCAGAGGCCAGTTGCCTTTCATGGAAGTGCTCTCAGACCTAGAGACATTCTTCAAGACTCAGGGAATTCTCCAAATGCATTATGTCCCTAGACGGGTTTCTATTTTCAATCTCACCTCTGGGGTGACAAGTTCAGTTTGTTCAGCGTTCACTTTTTAAACATTTTGATCCTCTGTTCCTAATAAAATGACTCTTTAAAAATTCAAGAGGGTGAGTTCAAGACATAGCTCAGTAGTACAGTGCTTGCCTAATGTATGCAAGGCCCTGGGTTCTATCCCCAGCAAAGGGGGGAAAAAGTCAAAGAAGTAACCTGTTGTGTCAGCATGTTAGCAAACTTTAGGTGTAATGAAAGCTGTTTACTGTTTAAATGTCTTTCTGACTTTTCTCCCTACTACCTGAATCTTCATCCTTCTGTTTTCCAAAGCTGAATGACTCAGAGGGGAAGTTAGAGCCTTTTCCTTTCCCTGGAATATTGACTGAAATCAGGGTGCAATCACACTTGCATGTGGCCTCATACCCCCCATAACTGTTCAGAGTCGAGTTGAGTCCTTATCTGCAGCTTCAAAACATTGGCTTTTAGGGATAACGGTTTGACCTGCTCTTAAGCCCAGATTCTACATCTCTAGCCCAGGAAGCATCAGCCGTCTGTCTCTGCAGCGAGTGCCCTTTTCGGCTAAGCCTAGCATGGCTTAGCTACTCCAGTCAATATTTACATTACCTTATGTGACGTTTTACTCTCTGGGAAGCAGATGTGCAGGCCTCTGGCTCTAGGAGGTGGACCCCTAGCCCAGGTAGCCAGCCATCCTCTGGGGCTGCAGTGAACAGCTGTCTCCCCTGGCCCATAGTCTGTGCCCTGAGCTTCAGCAGTGATCAGTCTCTGCTCAGGTGGCTGCCTCCTTTGCTTCCCAGAGGTCCTATAACTCCTTTGCACTAGTGCTGTCTGTTGAAACCTCGTCCTAAAGACATTCAGTTTCGCCTTCTTATACACTGGACCCTCACCCCTCTGGGACAGCTTGAGAGAAATTGTTGTATTGCCCTCCTGTGTTCCTTCCTGTCTCTTCTCTCTGAGGTCTCTGTTCCCCTGGACATACAGGGGACCCTCTGATTCTCTCTCATCCATCTTGGCTATTTGACATCTCACCCTTTCCCTGCAGGGTTCCTGGTCAAGAGCAAAACAAATGAACAACAAGCCCTGCAGAGCCTCTAGGCCTGAGGCAGGTCTCCAGAGACCGTCCTGGGGGCGGGGTGGTAAGAGGAGATGGAGGTTCTCAAGGGAGGACCTTGCCTTAATAGGCTTTCTGGAGCTAAAACAGCCTAGAGACTTTTCAAGGTCTCTCCCTTCTGAAATAAACAAACTGCCTTTTCCCTTGAACCCTTCGGTGGACACACTTGGGAAAGTAGCATGTTCCAACACTGCCCCGCAGCTGTTTCCCTCACAGGGCCCGCATGCCTGCTATGCAAAAGCAGATGCACCCTTGAGATAGCCCTGTTTTCACGTCTAGCCACTGTAGTTGAGACCTCTATGCCTGGAGCCTGGGCAACAGGTACTTTCTGCTCCAGCATTCCTGCCACCCTGACCATTCTTGACACTTGCTGAAGAGGAGGGTAGAGGTTGGCTGTCTTCCATCTTTGATGAAGGACTAAGGCTGAACCCATCCTTCCTGTGGCCTAGAACAGCATTGGAGGCCTCCTGGTCCTCCGGAGAAAGGGGGGAATGCTCTTTTCACACTTGGACATGAAAGGTTCTCATTTGAGAACTAGACACCCAAAAGCTGCTCAGGAAAAGAGATAGCAAAGAGGGACAATAAATACATCTGTAAAGGCAAGCAGCCAATTGGAAAAGAGACTCTTAGTGCCCAAAGTCTGTTATCCCAGATGCCAGGAGGTTGACTGAGAGAAAAGGGCCATGGGTTAGAGAACAGCTTGAGCTAGAGTAAGTTGAGACTACCTAGAGAAATCTTATCAGTGAAACCAAATCAGAACAAACAGAACCGACTGTTGGGGAATTAGACTGGTCTCTAAACCTCTCGTGCAGTGTTCAAGCATTGATCTCACTGTCCCCTGATGTCTTGAGACAGCCGTCAGCAGAGATGGGCATCTGCCATATAGCAGTCAGGAAGGCAGGGTCTCCTTAGGTGTGGCCTCGTTCTTTTCACTGTGCCTCTGTGCTTGCTTTCTCCTTGACCTTTTCCTCAGAAGGAAGATGTTAAGTAAAAAATAAGAAGAAAGGCGGCTCCGCTGGCGCAAGAAATCCAATTAGGTCAAATCAAACCAAATCAAAATGCCCATCATTTTATTAAGAATGACACTCACGCGTGGCCAAGTACATGGTGGGGAGACAGGAAAGCAGGGAGCCCATGCAAACCTGGAACCACCAGTTTCTCTTCTGGGAGCCCATTTAAATACCCTCTGGGAGTGGTCCTGACCCTTCCCAGGGAGGGGTCAGGAACTGGCCTGCTGGGATTTGGAGTCCAGACCAAAGCAACTCCAAGGCCTGGAGGCTGGGATGGATGCCAGGGGCTGGGGGCTATGCTCCCAACTTAACAGAAGACCTCAGTGGATCCTCCACAGTCATGCTGCTGCTCACTTGCCGTGTTCAACCTGACTTTGTTTCTTGTTTTGGTTACAGGCTAGCTGCCATTCTTTCATGTTAGGTTTTGGTTCAGGGATTTCAGTCTTGGCGAGGATGACTGGGGCTGTGCTGTACGAGCCTTTCCGTACCATTGTACCGCACGGCTCTTTCAAGTCCCGCTATCTCAGCACACCGGCTGACTGGCTCAGTAGTGCATAAAGCTCCATGGCCATTCAGAAAGAGATTATTAGTGCTTGACAAAAGAATATTGGTGGCTGGAGAGATGGCTCAGCAGTTAAGAGCACTTGCTGCTCTCTCAGAGGACCTGCGTTCAGTTCCTAGCACCTACTTGGTAGCTCACAACCATCCATAACTTCACTTCCAGGGAATCCAGTGCCTTCTCTGACACCAAGAATGCACGTGGTAAAATGTATACACACAGGCAAAATAGCTAGACAGATAAATAAATATAAAAGAATTGTAAGGTATATTATTGAGCTTGAAATGATTATGGTCTTTTATTAACTTTAGAATGGATTTTTAAAATCTCAAAACAAATCTTACTAGAATTTTGATAGAATTATTATTCCTTTGAGAGAGGGTGTATTAGTCAGGGTTCTCTAATAGCACAGAACTGATAAGATGATGTATGTTCCCACCGCCTCTTCCCCAGGCTGGGATGGTCTCAGTCATTTACTTCATGAGGAAACCTACATGTGTTGATTCCCAAACACATATTTAAGGACCTAAAGTAGCAGTTAAGTTTGAGGACCCGGGAGGGTCTGTCGAGCCTTGGTCTGCTTCTCCTTTTAGACCACAGCTCTGCTGTTGTCCCCGTTGAGTGGCTCATCTGCCCCTGGGCTCAGGCAGCTTCAAAGGGGCAGTCCAGAGGGCACTTGTCTGCAGGTGTGGTCAGAGTTCCTCCCCGGCTGGCCTGGGAGGTCTAGGACATAGTCTCATCTAGCCTCAGCACTGACAGCTCGCAGCCTGAACGCAAGGGTATCTTTTTTGCTTGCTTTCTCCCTGGAGCCTGGCAGAACCCCAGAGACCCGTAAAGGCGCAGTTGGAGAGTCACTGCTTGCAGACCTGGCCTTTTCTAGACACAGCAGCTGCCCTGCCGTTGGCATCCTTGCTTAGTGAGCAGCGCCCACCATCACTGGTTTTCTTTAAGAGAACCCCCCGACCTTCATCTTTGCCACCCTCAGAGGGTCCCATCTTCCCAGATGCCTTTCCACCAAGGGAACCTGAGCAGTTGTCGAGACTTGTTGGACCAGTCTCCTCCCACGTCCCTCCATTGCCACCTACATATGACTTCCTGACAGCTGAAGGAGAAAGTGGAGAGTGCTTGTGTCACAGCCTGTGATTATCTGTCAGGACAGTCATAATAAAATACCATACCCCAGGCTGGAGAGATGGTTCCTTTTGTTGTTCTTCCGGATGAGTCAAGTTCAATTCCCAGCACCTACATGGCAGCTCACAACCATCATAACTCCAGTTCCAGGGGATTTGACACCCTTTTAACTCCACAGGCACCAGGCTTACACACACTACACATACATATATGTATACACACACTACACATACATATATGTATACTATTAATACCCATGAAATAAATAAATATAAAAATATTTTAAATACTATATACTCAGTGGTTTAAACAACAGGAATTCATTTCTTACCGTTCCTGAGACTGTGGGGTTGAAGATCAAGATGCTAGCCAGGTCAGTTCTGCCAATGCTTTCTTCCTGACTTTCAGATGGCGCCCTTCTTGCTGTGTTCCCATAAGAAGAACACCAGTCCCATTGTCAAGATTCCGTTCTTACCACCTTACCTAAGCCTAATTCCCTCCCAAGCCTGCCACCTCTGATACTAGATTCTACCTTTTTGGCTATCATCGGGCCAACATATGTTTGGAGAAGGGATACAAACATTTGAGTTTGAAAGGCACATAGAGTTCCAGCCCTATGCTAGCCATTATCTTGAGGTAGGCCCAGGGCGTGCCTCTGAGGAGCACCCATGCATCATCAGGAAAGCCCCATCAGAGGGTTTTACAAGGCTGCTAGGACACCTCTGCTTCTCTGTCGTCCTCTTTGGCCTGTTCCTACTTACCACTCATACCTCTTCTTCTGCACAGGCCCTTTCTTTCCTCCTCCACCCTCCAGTGGATAGCTGTATGATGGTCAAATACAGGAAAGATGGGCACACTCTGCTGTGAGGGGTTCAGGACATTTGGGTAGTAAAGGAGGCCCTGGGGAGATCCAGGGACCCAAGGACTAAACTGACAAAGCAGCCACACAGGGAGGATGTCCTCCCTGTCCCCTCAGCCTCTGTGCTTATTCACTGTTATGGGCATACTGCACACATTGAGCCGACAAGACACATCCAAATGCTTCACAGAACGCAAGAAAGGAACTCTAAAATGGTGGGGGAAAACAGGTTTTGTTCTTGCACAAAATGTTTTTCCTATTGAATGAAGATCAATTTTATTTTGTAATGTATCTGGCTTGTAAAGTTCCATTGGAGGCAACTAAGTGCCTGAGCCTTGATCTCCCTCTTCTCCATTCTCTTCCTATGCTGAGTGGCAGCCAGATCTTCCCTGGGCCATTTGCTTTCTCTTTTAAATAAGGAGTGTGTCTGCTTTTAGTAATGAAACCCAGGAAGAACCCAGGATGATACACTAATCTTTTGACTTTCCTTGTTTTATCACCAAGAAAACAGCTGCAGACGGTAAAAGGCAGGAGATCATTGTTCTGGATTCCAAGAGGAGCAACGCCATCAACATCGGTCTGACAGTGCTGCCCCCTCCTAGGACTATCAAGATAGCCATTTTGAACTTTGATGAGTATGCCTTAAACAAAGAAGGGATCGAGGTAAGCCGGGTTCTATGAAGCATTGTTAGCGTTGCAAAATGTGCATCACATTAATGCATTGAATATCACTTTGGATGGTTTCTAATCTTTTTTACTCAACTGAACTCTGAAATATGTTAATGATTCTTAGATGTTTATCTGGGATGGGGAGATAAGCCCCTTTGCCTGTGAAGTTCAAAGATCTTGGCTCACTTATGGACCCCAGCTCTAACCAAACATTTCTTACCTCAGAATGAAAAAAGGTCATCACGTCCTCCATATGAGGATGCTTAAGTCTCTTCCATGTCATGTCCATATGTCTAGGAACACTTAGGAATTGCAGTCTTTCATGTGGTGCTGAAGCCCACATAAAGGACATTGTTTTGATCTAATAAAAGATGTGATTTGGGGCTAGGGAGGTGACTCCCTTACCATACACAAATCCCAGTTTAATCCCTAGCACTGCATAGTGTGGGTGTGATGGCACCTGCATGTGGTCTCCGTGCTTGGTAAGTGCAGGCAGAAGGATCAGAAAAGTACAAGGTCATCCTCAGTTGCACTGGGAGTCTGAGGCCAGCTTGAATTCCATGAAACCCTGTGTCAAAAGGAAAAATAAACAGATATGTTTAGTTGGATCATCTGGAGAACAGAGCAAGCCTACTGAGGCTTTCATGCTTGCTGATATGAGAAAGCCCAGTGGGGCATATTTCACCTAACGTGCCACAGTTCCTGTCCTTGCACGTGGTCATGCTCTCCTGCCTCTGTGGGAAGGTGCCGGATTATAGCAGGTGAAACCTGTTATCCTCATGATGGAAAAGGGAAGGAGCTACTGGACACTCTACAGATTGTGCCAAAGGGTGATATAACCTGGAGACATCTGGGTGCGGATAAGGCGTCTGGGGACACTGTTTTGTGGTCTCAGGTGATCCATCCTTCTATTGGTAAGAGGCCTTCACATCTGAGGTTTATTCATGCAGAGTCTTGTTTGGAAAACTTCAACGTGGACGGAAGCAGTGAAGCCTAACTCCAGAGGGAGTGCAAGCCTTTGGAAGGAAGGTCCCCCAAGAGGAAGGCTTGAGCCACGGTGTTAGACTCATCTACAGTCCTGGGTAGAGGAGAGGGCCGTGAGCAAACAGTACCTGCAAGGTTTGGAACCCAGCAGGCCATTGCACACCTTGCCACTTAGGGAAGAAGAGATGATAACAAGAAAAACTGTCCACTGAAACAAGTACTTGGTTGAACATACAATATCCTTGCCAAGCTCATGACCGTCCAGGAGGTGACTCACTTGGAAAAACAGTTCCATTAGGATGGGCCATCAGTCTTCTGACTGGTATTCTTAAAAGAGGAGGGACATTTGAATACATACAAGTGAAAGTGCCACTTGCATCAGAGACCATACAGGGAGATTTGCAGAGTGGAAGTCCATGAGATGACAGAGAAGGATGTTAGAGTGACATGCTTACAAACCAAGGGATGCCAAGAGTTGTGTTGAGTATCAGAAGAGGCAAGGAAACGTTCTCCTCTCCAGCCTCCAAAGAGAAATCGTGGGCTTCCCACAACCTTGATTTTGAGCATTATGAGAGAATAAATTTACGCTGTTTTAAGCCACTTGATTTGAACAACGTTGTTACTTTGCCAGCAATAGGACATGCAACCAATATAGCAGATGCTAGTGGTACCTACCCTCCTCCACACTGACCCACAGCCAGAAATGTCTCCACACACTGCTAACCTCCTCAGGGAGTGAAAGCACCAGCCAAGAAGCCCTCATTGGAGCTGCTTCCGTATCCTAGGACTATGCCTATCCCTCAGCTGTTCTCAGGCAGAGCTGCGAAGACCATGGTATAAGGCCACTTATAGAATGGGAAATGCAGGAGCCTCTGTCCTCTCCTGTTCATGTCCACAGATGCCAGCCACCTGAGGGGTATAGAAGATCTACACTCATGCGCGAGGGAGGACCCAAAGCTTGTTCTGGACTCTTGCCGTTCAGGAGTTAAAATGAGACCGGGAAGAAAAAGCAGTTGTCAACGTGCAGACCTTTGCTAATAAGATTTGCAGTTAATGCCCTCCGGCCTTCAGCCAGACCGTCTGCTTCCTGGACACACACATTATGTCACGGCATCGCAGCTTCACAGGGCGACTGGAAAGCTCTGTGTACCAAAACACAATTAGGATGTATTAAGTGACATCCTGGGCCATTGCCTAGCAACTCGCGGTATGAGTCTGGATTTGTCATACAAACCTGAGTAATTAAGTCCATTAAGGAAGTGGCTTTCAGATGAGTATTAAACTGGAGGAAGTTATTTTAGGGTCATCTCTAGAGAGCATCTGTAATATTTTTTTTTCAAGTAAAATGCAGAGAATGATCACAAACAGAAGCGGGAAGACATCGCTTCATTACTTTTCCTCCTCTGCTTTTCTGAGTTTTAGGGCGCAGTCCACTTAGAAGTAGGACAATACAGTTGTCTCTCATGGCATTTAACGTATCTCACTTTGGCTGTCAGATCCAGCAGAAATTTCCTTTAACCGTTTGGGCCACAGTGTCATTCTAAGGAGTTTATATGGCCTAAGGCCCGTCCTTAGCTGACTTCATAGGTGCTGGACGTAGGTGAGTCTGCTCGTGAGCTACGTAGCTGGCTCAGGGAACCAGAATGCCTTGGCAATGGGACCCAGTTGTTAATAGTGTTTGCACCTGCAGATGAGTGTCCCTGGACGATGGAGCTCCTGCTAGGACATGAAGGCAGCCCCAGTAGCTCGCCGGCTTTGCTTGAGAGAGCTTCAGCCTAACCTCCAGCAAATCATTTCATCCCTGCTGGGCACAATAGTCTCTTGCCCCAGTGTGCTGCCCCAGAGTGCTCACGAGAATGAAAGGAGATATCATCAAGGCTGCTTTTTAAGTTGCTTTCGGAGAGAAGTGCAGGGATAGAACCCATTTTCTCAGTAAATGCAGACTGTCAACAAACTAACCCTGGCCAAACTTTCCCGAGACCCTGATGCTCCACCCAAACCCTTGTAGTATATTCTTCATTGCCATAGCAAGAATTCTGCCGAAAACAAGTGAAATCTCATTTGCAGGTAAATGTAATGGCCTAGCATTTAGGTCCACCATATAGGATATGTTTGCATTGTTTTTCTTTGGATGGTACCTTCTGCTATAAAAACAAGTGTGGTTATTGTAGTAATACAGAACAATGATTCTCAACCTGTGGGTTGTGACCCCATCAACAAACTTGCATATTTGAAAATATTTATACTATGATTCCTAACAGTATCAAAATTACAGTTATGAGGTAACAACAACAACAAAAAATCTTCATGATTTCTGGGGGAGGGGCGGTTACCACAGCATAACTGTGTTAAAGTGTTGCAGCATTAGGTCGGCTGAGAACCATTGATCTAGAAAGAAGTAAACAAACAAACATACATTTGGGCTATTACATTTTGGTTTTGTTAGATGCTCCTTTCCTTACATAACCAAGTGATAATTCAGAATAGCATCAAAGAAACTACGAAGGTGGCAAGAGTCTGACTTCAACCCTGCCTTGTGTTCATCTGTATCATCCTGGTGGGAAAAAGGACCACCAGCTCGCCAGAGGTGACCTCCTGATCAGCTGTCCTGTAGCCTCTTTATTGACAGTGGTATACAGAATGAGAAAATAGACTAGCAGGCATCTGGTGAGCTCAGAATCCTCCGTGATGAAGAAATGGTTTGAAATAGAGAAGTAAAAAACAAAGGAAACACCATCAGTTCCTTCTTCAAAGGGACAAAGGGAGAAAACTTGCAGGAACTTGTCTCCTGAAGGCTCTACAAGGTGTTGGCAAGCTTTTGTTTTGAAATTACTGCCGTGCCTAGAACAATTTAAGCATTATGAAAATTAAAGTATACTTTTTTACTAAATACTTTAAAAACTAGTCACGGTCCAACCATAGATGTTTTCCAACAGTGTTGTCTGTTTGAATTGTTTGGATAAGTGTTTTTTAAACACTATATTTGTGGTCAGTGTGACCTAGAGAATTTTGGCTAAATCTCTCCTTATACTCAAATTCTGCACACATAGCCTCATCCTGGAGCCGCAATGAAGGACAACTTGGCAGGAGATGTGCCTGAGTGTTTGCCAGGTGTCACCTTCTGCAGCCTCGCTCTGAATATAGCTTCAGTATAGCTGTGCTTCTGATGCGCTGAGGCCAGTCCTCCCTGCCTGTTACGATGCATCAAGCTCAAGGTTGCTTCTGCTCAGATATACCCAGATGCATTGCGTTAGCATGTGCATATTTAATAGCAGCAGTTAATTTTATAGTTGTGATTTAAAAAATTTTTGGAGTCGATACAGTATAAAGTTTATGTATCTGGATTCCTGCAATCTGGATTGAAACCCTCCCATCTCCCTTGCTGCCCTTCTGTAGTCCCAGCCTCTGGCAAGCAGAGATACATTTTCCATCACTGTGGTTGTGTCTTTTGGAGACTGCCATATGGACTCTCACCATGTAGAACCTGAAGAGATCGTCTTCTTTCACTCAGCATGACAGACAGCCTTGAGAGTCATCAAAGTATCATAGGCTCAAGAGCATCTTGATGTTACCACAGACGACAGTTATCTTTGGGGATGTACCACAATTGTTTATCTGTTTATCCACTAAAAATAATTTGCTTGATCCAGCCTTGGGCTGTTATGAATAAAGCAATTGCCAATATTTTGATAGTTTCCTGTGACTATCAGGTTTCATATTTCTGGAGTACATGCCCAGGAACAGAATGGCAAGGTCATAGGGTCCTCTATGTTGACAAAATAAAGCTTAAGTTTTCATTCTTTTTATAGTGAAAAATTTAACTAGGACACAGTTTATCAACTCCTTATCGGGGATTTTTTTTTTGTCTACCAGGGGTCACAAAAATTTTCTCCTGTTTCTTTCCGAAATTTTTATGGTATTACATTTTCCTTTTAAACCCATGACCCATGTTGAGTTTCCTTATGTATATAAGAGAATTAAGCTGAGGTTCATTTTCCTCAAATATGGAATCTAGTTGTTTCCACAGCACTCGTTGGAAATTCTGTCCTCTCTGTTGAATAGTCTTCCACTTTGTCAGAATTAACAGACTGTATTTGTGCCCCGTGTCTGTGCTGTTCTGCCTGTTGATACAAGTATTTGTCCTAATTACTATGTTCTATAGTTCTTCGAGTTGGGTAGAGTGATGCTTCTGAGGTCACCTTTCACAGTTCCCCATGTTTGTTCCATTTCTTCTTCCTTACTACGTAGCATCTAGAACCAGCTTGTCTGTCTATACAAAGTCATCTTGGTCTTTTGGCTGGAACTGAGTTAAACCTATAGATCTGTCTGGAGAGACATCATCTTGACTATAAATCTCAGCCCATAAGCACAGTATCCCACTCCAGTCACTTACATCTTCTATGGTTGTTTTCATTAGCATTTATATTTCCAACATGTAGAGTTTATAAATTATTTGTTAGATTTGTCACTTGTATATTTCATCATAAATAGCACTTTAAAATTTACTCATTACTATGTACCAATAAAGTAGGTTTTGTGTGTCAGCCATGTATCATGAAACATTGTTAAACTCACTTCTGTGTTTTAGAAACATTTTTGTAGGTGCTTATAATTCTTTACATAGACTATCATAGCCTCTGTGAGTATGGATAATTTTACCTTTTCCTTTTCTGTCTCTCTCATCTGTATGTTTCTCATGTGTATTTGTGGAGGGGAAGAAAGGGTTTCCAAACAGATAGTTTGATGGAGGAAGCCATTATGGGGCTAGCAAGAAACCTGGCACTAAAAAGATTTTCAGAAATCCACAAGGATGACCCCAGCTAAGACCCTAAACAACAGAGGAGAGGGTGCCCAAACTGGCCTTGCCCTGTAGTCAGACTGATGACTATCTTAAATGTCACCATAGAGCCTTCATCCAGCAGCTGATGGAGCAGGCAGAGACCCGCAGTGGAGTGCTGGAACTGAGCTAACAAAGTCCAGTTGAAGAGTGGGAGGAATGAGAATATGAGCAAAGAGATCAAGACCATGATGGGGACACCCAATGAAACAGCTTACCTGAGCTAATGGGAGCTCAATAACTCTAGTCAGTCAGGGAAGGAAACAGCATAAGTCCAAACGAGTCCCTCAGAATGTGTGTGACAGTTGTATGATTAGGGCAAACTGCGGGGCCACTGGCAGTGGCACCAGGATTTATCCCTACTGCTTGACCTGGACTTTTTGGAATCTATACTCTTTAGAATGGATACCTTGCTCAGCCTAGATACAGTAGGGAAGGCATTGGATATTCCCCAAAGCAATGTGCCTTACCCTCTCTGAGGAGTGGATGGGAGTTGGGATGGGAGGGTTAGGTAGAGGGAAAGGGAGGAGGGGAGGGAGTGGGAACTGGGATTGGTATGTAAAATGAAGAAAGATTGTTTTTTTAAAATAAATAATATATAAATTTTAATATAACAAAAATACTGTTAGATAATACTGTTTTCATCACTGAGCAGGTATTGCTTTATATATATCTATATCTATATCTATCTATCTATCTATCTATCTATCTATCTATATATATGTTTTTCCTCAGATTTGTGTTTGATATTAACATATTATTTCTCTATGAGTTTTAGTTAAAATTTATAATTAATACAGAAAAATCAGTCTAACTTCTTTGTGAGTATTTCATTTTTGTAATCTATTAAAATAATAGTTCATGAGTTGTGCAACAAAGCACACATTCTTGACACATGTTGCTCTATCTCAGGAGCAGAAAGCTGTTCTCCAATATTGTCTTTTTTTTTTCTCATTTATCATTCCCTGTTCTTGCCTGGATGCCTTTTATGCCCTAGAAGGCCTGCAGCAGAATACGTCAAGTTTACAGGTTATCATATTATAACACCTGCCTACTAATAAAAACAGAATGTTTTTAACTCTCTGCTTGGAAAATTGTAACAGAAATTTGAAAACATTGCAGGAGCAGAGTCCATTATTAACAAAGAATCATTACATCATCCTGTCTTTCTAGAAAATTCTGACTATGATTCCAACTGAAGAAGAGAAGCAGAAGATCCAGGAAGCTCAGCTGGCCAACCCTGACGTGCCCCTGGGCAGCGCCGAGCAGTTCCTCCTCACGCTCTCCTCCATCAGCGAGCTTTCAGCTCGGCTCCACCTCTGGGCATTCAAAATGGACTATGAGACCACAGAAAAGGTAGGCAGGCCACAGGAGCGTCCCCTAGCCCCATGTGGAGGCCAGGGTTTTTCACAGTTGGTGGATATTAAACTGGGCAAGACTCATTCTTGACACAGCATTTGGAGGAGAGCTGATGGTGACTGAGTCATAGCTCACACACTGCGGGGTGTGAATTGCATCTGTACTAGGTGATGTGTGCCTTCTTGACGCAGCCTCAGATGCTGATGGTGGGCAGCAAATAAATGATGTTTAGCAATCAAAAGTTACCAGATTGTATTTTCACTATAGAAAATAGAGAAAAGCAGTTGGCACCTTCACAGGTACTTTCGAGAGAGTATTAGTAGCTACTTTCCCCATTGTTGTGACCAAATGTCTGGCAGGAATGACTTATGGGGGAGGATTTTGTTTGGGCTCATGATTACAGAGGTCAAAGGCCTTTATGAAGGGAAAGTCATGATGGTGAGCGGGACAGCTCCTTCCATGGTAGCAACAACTTGAGGCAGCAGATAGAAAACTGAATTATACCAGAACTAAAAAGCCACACACCATAGTGTGTGGCAAGATAGGACATAGCAACAGGAGAGTCTCTGGACAGACAGAGACAGACACCTGACAGAGGTTGTCCTCTGACTCACATACATGTGGACGTGCAGACACAAAGACATGCACACACAGGTTGGGATGGGCTTAGATGGCAAAGGTACTGGGGAGAGGGAGTGGAGGGAGAGGCCTGAGGGTCTTGCTGGAGCTTGGATGTTGCATTGGACCAAGGGTCTTCATTGCAGTTTTTGCATGTAGACTCCTATCTATTGCTGTTCAGTACTGTCCATATCTTGGATGCCTTATTGCTGTGGACCACACAAACCTGGAAAAGAAAAAAGGAACCCAAGATGTGTATTCTTTCTCATCTGCTTTCTTTTTATCTGAAAGGAAGTGGCTGAACCACTTTTGGACCTGAAGGAAGGAATAGACCAGTTGGAGAACAATAAGACTCTGGGCTTCATCCTGTCCACACTCCTGGCCATTGGGAACTTTCTAAATGGAACCAACGTAAGATTTCCCAGTCCCTTACTCTCTGGCCTCCTTTGTCACTGTCTCTGCTGTCATTTACCAATGGATCTGTACCTTCCATTCCCTGAAGGACAGTGGAACAAGCTGCTTTTATGTCTTTTTGCTTAAAATTCAAAGCTTTCTGTCCTCTAAGTATCAGGCCCCATTCATTTGAATAGGAACTCTTCTATAAGAAAGCTTGAAAAATAAGTACATGGCCCTTACAGGGTATGACTGCTCTAAAAAATTAACATCAGGGCATTTTCATCCAGAAAGTTTCTTTTTCTCAAATCTTTTTTTTATATTATTATTTATTTATTAAAGACTTCTGTCTCTTCCCCACCGCCGCCTCCCCTTTCCCTCCCCCTCCCCCAATCAAGTTCCCCTCCCTCGTCAGCCCAAAGAGCACTCAGGGTTCCCTGCCCTGTGGGAAGTCCAAGGACCACCCATCTCCATCCAGGTCTAGTAAGGTGAGCATCCAAACTGCCTAGGCTCCCACAAAGCCAATACGTGCAGTAGGATCAAAACCCATTGCCATTGTTCTTGAGGTCTCAGTAGTCCTCATTGTCCGCTATGTTCAGCGAGACCAGTTTTATTTAAGCTTATACACATTCCTATATTTTTTTAAAGATTGATTTTATTTCTAATTGAGTATGTGCATATATACATGAGTGTAAACACTCATGGAAGCTAGAGGCTTTGGATGCCTTGGAGATAGAGTTATCAGTGAAGTTGCAAACCCTCCAATGTAGGTGCTATGATCCAACCAGTCCTCTGAAAAAGCAGTATGCCCTCTTTAACTGTTATAATTCTTTTCTTCAGGCCTGATATTCTTTTTAAAAAGCAAATGTATTCGTTGCTGCTGTTGGCCTGAGTCTGGTCAGAAAGCAGACTTTCAGTAATGGCCAGAGGAGAAAGAAACTGTTGGTATGCAGGTGCCAGCGACCTGTGAAAGCCCTGGGAGATGGCTCAGGGATGTGCTGGGTGTGGCTGTTCCAGTTTGAGCAGCAGAGGAAGAATTGTGTAGCTCACTGGTCTTGGAGAAACTAAACATCGGGCTACTGTAGGACATTGATTCTAACCACCAGCCCTGTTGAAAGAGCCCATATAATACTTATTTTTCTCATGTCTTTATTCAATGTCACAAAACAGGCCAAAGCATTTGAGTTAAGCTACCTCGAGAAGGTTCCAGAGGTCAAAGATACCGTGCACAAGCAGTCACTTCTCCATCACGTGTGCACCATGGTGGTGGAAAACTTTCCAGACAGCTCGGATCTGTATTCAGAGATCGGGGCCATCACCAGGTCAGCCAAGGTACGTCCCTGGCCTTGGAGGCACTAGCCTTGGAGGCGCTGGCCTCGTGGGCCTCACTGTTGGGTCTTCTGCGTCATCTCAGAGGCATACAGCCTCTGTTCGCAAGCCATTTGGTGCAGCCTGTACTGCCTGCTCTGGAGTTCACAATTATGATTCATTTCATGCCATTTCTAATGAACTTTTAAGATCTTTTTCCTATCTCTGGTTCTTGGTCGGATTCTTTCCTACTGAGGTATGCGGGGCAAGCTTGCCATGCAAGCCTCACTCCAGTGTCCACTGGCGAGAGAGAGTGCTAGTTTCCAGACTATTCTCACCAGTGTTGCAAATATTCAGCCTGCTTTAGGTAAGCATATCAGAGGCAAATATATCAAAAAGATGCCATCTGGCTCCTCCTGAGATGTCACAGTACCCAGAATGAGATCTGAAGCCAGAAACCCAAGTATGCCTGGCCCCAATGCTCAGAGATTGGCCGTTCCAATGATCTTACACACGGGGAACATTTTTACAGGGTTATAAACAGTATATGGCTTTGGACCCTCAGCTGCAGGCTCTTAAAGTACAGATTTAATATCTTTGTGAGCACATGGCTGGTTAGGGAAGAGACCATTGTAGTGTGTGGTCACTTAGCTGCCTGCAAGATAGGGGGACCATTGAGGCAGAACAATACCCAGGGGAACCCCAAACACAACAGAATTTTGAAGGCTATAGAAGCGCTGGAAGCCAGGCCACTATGGAGGAAACTTCTGGAAATATAGTAGGCTTGGATGTGTGAGTGGAAAGTATTAGGATCCACTGCACTTGAGGATGAGGTGTGACTGGAGAGTAGCGTGGCCAAGAGGTAGAGTCAGGGTTACAGAGGTCTCCTTGAAGGAGCACCCTTCTCTGTCATCAACCATTGGATTGACACGTGACCTGGTAACTAGGGCTTCCTTTACCTGCCCCAGGAATTACAACCTGGCAGTACCAGGTACACCCAGCAGGAGCCCTCAGTTGGATTCATAGTATCCCTGTCTTGAGGGAAAAAGAGGCCCAGCCAGTGGTTTTTGAGTCCTGACAGAGCTCATAGAAGGCTTCTCAGAATGGAGTCCTCTGTTCTGTAGTGGGCACTAGGCTGTGGTCTTTACACATATGGCGTGTCCTAAGCAATCCAGAAAACCCCTCAGATGGCCCCGTAGTCGCTACTGTACCACCTCCACAAGTCATTCCTCAGAAGGCTTTGATAGCAATTCAAGACCAAAACCAATTCGCCTGGAGTCCCTTCCTCTTGGCCTTGTTTCAGAGCCTCCCAGAACACCTGGGTTCTATTTGGTTCTGCCCAGGGTCTTCCCCAGCTGGAGCTGGTTAGCAACCAAAGTGACCCTGACACAGAATTACTGGTACGGGACCAGATCTGTGGCTGTCCTGGGCCCGCATCAATACCAGCCCTCTCCCAATGCCCGCTAGACATTTCGTTGTCATTTAAATAGTTGCTGCATAATGTACCCTTGCCTACATACTGACCACATTGGCCCAAACTGCCCACAATAGTTACACTAGATGATGGCTGTTCAAGATCCATGTCTTCCAACAGAAGACCATGTGGCTATCTGCTGCCCTTTCCCAGACTTCACGGAACGTTTGTAGCTTGGAGCACTAAGCCTTGCTTTCCTGGCCTCGGGAATCCTCTTACTCCTAGTCTTTCTCCCATGGCAGATCCTCCTTCAGGCTGCCTTTGTTGACTTGATTCTGTACCGGGCTTTTTCTTTTGGGCCGTCAACCAGCTCCCAAATCATGACATGGAGACTTATTAGTTTTGAATGCTCGACCTAAGCTTAGCTCGTTTCTGGCTAGTTCTTTTAACTTACATTACCTGTTTCTCTTTAGCTACCATTTGTCTTGGGTATTTTTACTTTTCTTCCTTCTGTGTATCTTACTTTCAGAGCTTCTCATATCTGACTGACTGGCTGCTGCATGGCTTCTGGCCCCAGGTGTCTCCCTTGTTCTCTCTTCCTCCTCCTCTCGTTCTTCGTTTGAAGTCTAGATTTCACCTCCTATTTATTCTCTCTCCCTTCCAGCCCCATCTATCCCCTGTCTGCCTAGCTATTGGCCACTCAGCTTTTTATCAGACCAATCAGATGCCTTAGGCGGGCAAGGTGAAACAGATGCAGCACATGTTTACATAATTAGACAAACGCAGAATAAACAAATGTAACACACCTTTACACAGTTAAATATTCTGCAGCATAAACAAAGGCAACACATCTTTGCCCAGTTAAAATAATATTAATATTAAGATAATATTCCCCAACATGTCCCTTCCCTTGTCTTCTTTGGGTGGGGCTGGAAGTACAAGGTCATTCCTGCCAATCCTGTGTGGGTCTTCCCTTCTAGCCCTACAGCTCTCCCTGTCTTGACCATCAAGGTCATCTCCTTGATCTGCTCTTTCAGAAATCTGTCTGTCTCACTTTTACCTCCTCCCACTGCTGCTCACTTCTTGTCCACCTCGGCCCCTACACACAGCCCATTTCCACTTGCTTATCTAGTTCTTTTCCTGTCCCTTTCAGTGTCCTGCCCACTCCTCATCTCATTCTACCAAACCTGGTGCTCAAGGGTGTTTTTTCTGGACTAACTAACCCTCTGCATTACCTTATAAAGCCTCAGATGGGGTTTATTGTCCTTCTGAACTCTTTGCACTTCCCAGAATACTTGTTCACGCTCTGTCTCAAGTGTGTGTGTGTGTGTGTGTGTGTGTAGCTTGCATTAACTCTCGAGCCACTCTACCTCCACACACACAGTGTTGAAGGTACTGTAGACCCCTCAGAGCTTAGTCTACGGGATAAAGTTACTTGATGGTAGGAATTCAGTTGCATCCTGCACTTGTCTCTGTGTACTTATGGGGATCTCTGTGCATTTAGTACCTGATATAGGGAGTGTTGTGTAGTAGGTATTCCGTGAGTGTTGGATGGATTTATTAATGATGGATGAAACCAATCATTTTTTCATATAAATTGTGAATTGTGGTGAAGAGAAGTCAGCTGTCCGTTGCTGGCTGGGCACAGCAGAGCCATCCATGGCTGAGCACAGCAGGGCCTCTGTGACTGGGAGAAGTTCCTTAGCCTTTAGTAAAATATTAGCCCTGGAGAACAAGAGGACCCTGAAAAGGTTTATGAGACGTCTACTCAGCTCATCGTGTACTGGGTCCCTTCATTTCACATTTGAATTTACAGTTCCCAAAGATTCTCAGGACACTTCTTCCCAAACAAGGCAAGAAAAGGTGATTTCTGTATTGGGTTCACTTGGAGAACGGTTTTATCACTAAATAAATTGATGTGGAGATAATGAAAAATACACATGTGAATCATTTTTTAGGCCATAAATATGTTTGTATTTCAACATGTAAGTTTGGTTTTATTCTTGTTCCCTCCCAGGGGCTTTGTGCTCCCAGCTCCGGCTGGTGTCCAGTTGTTTCATTTGCCGTGTTCTCTCTCCCCCCGATTTTCAGGTTGACTTTGATCAACTTCAGGATAATTTATGTCAGATGGAGAGAAGATGCAAGGCTTCATGGGATCACCTCAAGGCAATTGCAAAACATGAGATGAAACCAGTTTTAAAGCAGCGGATGTCAGAGTTCCTAAAAGACTGTGCAGAGCGAATTATAATTTTAAAGATCGTTCACCGGAGGATAATTAACAGGTGTGTGCGCAGAAGAAGTTACAGAAAACTGAAAATAACTTATACCCAAAGATCAGAAAGTTCAATTTACAAAAACGTTACTGTGTATTCTAGGTACTTAGAAGGTACTCCTAAGATACTGAAGTCCTGATATCTATGTATGCAAAACAGTACCATTGAATCCTAATTAGAAGGAATGTTGGGGTTACGTTAGTGAAAAAACTCCCCCTTGACCCAGGAGATGCTTTTGTAAGATCTCTGGCTACTTTTCCGCAGCCGTTGGAGTCATGCCACCTACAAAGAGCCTACTCCTCTGTGAGACTGCTCTCCTCCTCAGGAAAGTTCTTTCTTGTATCTGACCTACACTCAGCCCCTGAAGACCCTCTGGTAGTGTTCTCTCCAGCTACTGTCCAGCATGTATACATGAGTGGGGTCTGAACCCTACCCCGGGGCTCTCCTCTACACCAGCCTTCCTCAGAGTCTCAGGATCCAGGAGGACCAGGATCCTGGAGTCATGCTTGATTTCCAAGGAGGTTGGTGCAGGTCTGTCGGGTCTAGTATGGCTCGGTACCTATCTGTGCCACTTCCTTTTAATCCAGGTAGAGTCCTGGTCTGCCTACCTTCCATGCAAGGATGGGTCACTCTTTGATGAGCCATCACCTTGTTTTGATCTTCATCACAGCGATATAGGGACATCTGCATCCCTCTCTTTTTTCTTTATTCAGTATTTCCTTCTAGTATTCTTAAATCCATATAGGACTTTCTAAACCTGATGCTCTTATCTCCCCGTAGCCCACTCCTTCTTGTGTCATTTTCTGCTTTAATGAATGTACTTTCTCAGGCCTTGTGTGATATAAATGCATAGTGTTGGTGTGTGTCCATATGTGCATATATGTTCATATGGAAGTCAGAGGTCAACATCAGGTGTCTTCCTCAGCTCTTTTTCCGAGTTTCTCACTGAACCTAGGGCTCACTGAATGAACTTGATGAGCTGACCCGGAAGCTTCTAGATTCTCCTGTGTCTATTGCCCCAATGCTGGCAGTACAACCTGCACTTCCATGCCCAGCATTTTGCGTGGGTTCTGGGACTCTGAACTCACCTAAGGTTGCACAGCAAGTTCTTCAGCTACTGAGTGATTCCTCCCACCAGCCCCTCTTTCTTGGCCTTGATGGTAACTTGTGAGGAAAAGTGGGGAAGAGGGATGTAAAGTACTGGACAGGATAGCAATTTTGGGAAACAAATATTATTTTAAGTTGGTGTCTAGCCATTAATGAGAACTTTTGGGATTAAGCTGTTTAACTATAAACCCCCTAACTACACTTCATCCAAATCACATCTACATTTCAACTACCTTATATTGCTTTTGTGTAAGAGAATTTTAAAGATATTTTATCAAGTTTCTCACTCAAATTATACTATGCTTTTGATACGGTTATAAAAGGGGAAGCAGAGGATACAGGCTGGTTTGACCATTTATTCTTTTTATTATGCAAGTGATTACCAACTTTAAAAAATATGAAAATAAACAAGTTCCATTTGGAGTCTTGTAAAACTAGAGCAAAACATGAAGATCTTGCAAAGCTGTTGTCCCTGCGTTTATTAACCATTTTATCCAAGATAGATTAAAAACTTGTTTTAAAAAGCCATTCCTTACCATGTGTTTGCTTGAATTGATCCTTTCAAGCTGGTCATGTAGACGTTGGTTGCTCCTGATTGACCCACGTTCATAGATCTTCACTGTTGGCCATCCCATTGGGGATGACCAGGATGGATTAGAAATGTATCATAGCTGTGGTTGGTACTGAAGGTTTCATGACTGACAGGGGGTACAAGGTAGGTGTGCAGCATAAACATCCACCCTTTAGAACTCTGGGTTCAAATGAAGTCTTGTAGGAGCCTGGATTATAGGATGAATGAGAGCAAAAATTTATTGCTAAACTGGGTGGACTAGAACTGAGTCCTACTGCCTTGCTTCACGTCCTTAAACACTGCCCAGAAGCATAGCCCAGACCTACTAGGGTCATCTTTCACCCACGTACTGGGAAGTAGACCAAAAAAAGAACTTTAAATTAGGGCCTTCTACCTTCTAATCAATACCTACATAAAAAGTTTCAGATGAGAAAGTTGTATATGATTTCACAACTGTTGCTCCAGGCAATACTTTGCTTTCAAGCAATTCTTGGCTTTCAAAACCTCTGACCTTCCCAGAAAATCCTGTTTGGGCTGCTGGCACCCACACATTTGCCTTTCGTTTTATCCTCCTGCCCTAACAGCTTGACTGGCTCCATGGATCATGTGCAAAACTCACCCGTTCTTACGGATCCACCAGTTAGCAGTGACTGTGAAAGACCCATGAGAGAAAGCAGCTGCCACCATGTTCATCTTAATAATTTTTAATTTATAAACATAGTAACTGAAATAAATTTTTCTTCAACTAATTTGGCATAGCCTAGTTAAATTAAGATTACATATATAATATTACAAGAAAAACGTTTCAAAATTCTTTGAAAGATTGGTAAGCATCTCTTTAGAACCCGTTTTTGAAGTACATTATCTGTACACATTCACAGTTACTCCAAGAACCATTTCAGGGATTTCAAAACTCTTCTCAGTTCTTCCATAATCTAGAAATTGTGCCTGTTTCCTTAAGACACAACTTTATCATTTTTCTGGCAAGCTTCACAGGTCCATGTACAAATGTAAAAGCAAACGAAGTAATCTGAACTCTTACCTCCTAGACTTACCATTCAGAAGAGAGAGTGAAATGGCCTTGACTTTTGTTTCCGTTTTTACTCGAGAGGACTCTTGACTTCAGAGGCCCAGGAATGAACAGTGCCCTCCTACTGGGCGCAATGATTTCTTTTTGTTGTTGTTGTTGTTTGTTTGTTTTTTTTTGTTTTTGTTTTTCGAGACAGGGTTTCTCTGTAGCTTTGGTGCCTGTCCTGGAACTAGCTCTTGTAGACCAGGCTGGCCTCGAACTCCCAGAGATCCGCCTGCCTCTGCCTCCTGAGTGCTGGGATTAAAGGCGTGCGCCACCACCGCCCGGCCGCAGTGATTTCTTATAGAAAACTTTTACACTGGTAATTTTGGTTCCTCAAAAGTGAAGTCACTGCCATCGCTGTTGTTGTTTTTGCCTGCAGGTTTCACTCCTTTTTGCTCTTTATGGGCCATCCCCCCTATGCAATTCGAGAGGTGAACATCAACAAGTTCTGCAGGATCATCAGCGAATTCGCACTAGAGTATCGCACGACCAGGGAAAGGGTTCTACAGCAGAAACAGAAGCGGGCCAATCACAGAGAGAGGAATAAGACCAGAGGGAAGATGATCACTGACGTAAGTTTCACGAACTTGCTTGCTTCGTGTCGTGGCTTTTGAAACTGAGATAAATCATAAGTAGGTCCACGATTTGGGGGTGTGTGTTATTTTCTTCTTCCCGATTGTGGACAAAGTTTCCCCTTTTACAAAGTGTTCTCACACTGCTCTTCTACGGTGTCTGTGGAGTTCTGCTGTGTAGTACAGGAGCACCAGGACACTGTGCCTGGAGATTGGGTGCCTGGAGGAGAATGTGTGTTGTAGCCCTTTGGTGTTATTTGAAACTGATGACAATTCACATTTGATAAAATGCTGGGGGCATGTATCAGATGATGCCAGGAGCATAGGAAGGCAGATGTATTTGATGTTAAGTCAGGAATTTCATTCTTGTAACAATATCAGCCACTTGAACCACTCAGTTCAAGAATGTGAATTGGCAAACTGATGTTACTGCGCTACGATATAATATTATGGTCACATAATTTGAGTCACACAATGTTAGGGTTGGAAGATATCCCCAGAGGACATTAAGTCCAGCGGAAGTTTCTCCATGGCATTTGGGGTTGTCCTTGACACTTTTCTCTCCTATTGCTGGCTCTTTATTTCCCACGTCAAGCCTGAGCCTACCTATGACTCAGGAGAATATCCCATGGCCCGGGAAAGGATTTTGAAGTAGAAACAGAAACAGACTAGCTACAGATGCTGTATGGTGTGATGTGTTCCATGAGTGGAACAGAAAGGAGGCAGGAAGCTGCTGTAGACTGACGAAGGCGCCAAGGGCACGGTCCCTTTCTGATGTGTCTCTGTGAAGCATGCAGGTAGGATTAGTATCTCATACATTGTTACTAGTAAGCTGGAAGTTTCATTTGAGAAAAAAAATGAAGACATTTTCTCGGAATTCTCCTTTTCAGGGAATCCTCCTTTCTTTCCTCACTGCTTATTCATATTTGAATAGGCTCAGAGGGAACAGGGAGTTGGAACTGTTAGACCAGATGTGGAACCTATTGAAGATGTTAATGTGATTTTTTTTTTCATTGTTTATATTCGTGCCCATGAACTTTTCCCACCTGTGCAAGTCCTTGGCATCCATGGGATGGAAGAAAGAAGTAAAGGGTTAAGTCATCAGGACCGCCATCACTCTGGGGCTCTAAGCCTCAGTTGGACTCAAGTCAGGCAGATGTCTTTGCAGAAGAAAGAAATCAAGCCCTTATGGAGGCTGCCATCTGTGGCCAGGGGAGTGTTCACGGTGCAGGCAAAACCGGGAATGTGGTTACTGCTAAGAGTAAGCATGCCTGAGGCCTCCCACTTCCTGTGGCTGTCCAGATGCACTGACTACAAGACACTTTGCACTTAAAAGGCAATTCTAGGGAGAGCCTTAGACTACCAGTCCCTGTATCACCCACCTCTACTCAGACCTCCTCCCACAGACTTTCCGGGCCCTAGGGGTAGAGGACCACTCTCCCTGAGAGGGAGCCTGTTCTGCAACTCTTCACAGTTCTGACCGTTAGTATCATCAGCCAGGCTTTTCTGTCTCGTAAAATCTGGTTCTCTTGGAGCCTTCTGGGGTATTCAGAAAACAGATTGGACCCACTTGGGCAAACTATGACCTACATTTCATTCCAATGTGTTATTTTTAAAAGCCATAAAAAAGGAATCATTTATTTTTGTGAAAATTAGACATATTGTAAGGCAAACAACACAAGCCCAATATGCTTATAGTTAGGAAAACACGTTAAAATTTCCTGCCAAATTCCTGAGAATTTTTTTTTTAGCAGAGACTACTAAGTTTTAAATTTGTCCTTCCTTGAGAAGATTTGGCTCTCAGAGAGTTAGAAGTATCTAGAGTGTGATTCAAAAGTATTTAAATTTCTATTAAAATCTGGACAGTACAGATTACTTCAAAGTTAACTTTTAACCTAGTTCCTATTAGTAGAAGTCGTTTGTATTTGCGTGGAAAGCCTGCCACCTTCTGGAATATTAGAATATTGTTACTAAAGCCAAATAGTCTCAGATTAGCATGCTCTGAGATTGAACTGTATGCCTTATTCTAGGTGCCAAGACTGACAGTGAGAGGCAAAGTCACCCCACAGGGATGGCATAACCTGATTAGAAAATCACATACACACAGCAGAAACCGAATCGTGGAGCCCTCAACATTCTAGAGAATTCTGTAGTCAGTCAGTTTTAATGTAGATACCAAATTAAGTAGGAGGGTGCGGTGGCAGCTTCAAGCGAGAAGTAGTCTAAAGGAGCTCTGGAGAATGACTTTCCTGCTCTGTAAGGCTGAACTTCCTCCACTGTCCTGCCTGCTGAGCCTGCACTGCTCCCCTATCCCACAACCCATGGGGTCTTTCTGTGAATGGCCCAGTGTGGACTTTATTCTTCATCTTTCCATCCAAACCTGGCTCTACATCAGTGGTGACCATCAGAGGGGCACCCTGAAGTTGTCCAGGCAGGGACGCGAACCGCAAAGGAAGAGAATGAAAGCTTAGTTTAGGTTGACTTTGTCAACTTGGATCAAGACTTCAGAGAGTCTGCTTTCAGGCAGTTTATTCCCAACAAATTTAAACTCGATATAATTTGGAGACGTTTCCTGGTGTAATACAATCTCCAGTGCACAGGGAAGTATAATCACATTGAAACTCATTCAGAGTACATGTTATTTCCTCCAAGATGAGTTCTAGAGATAGGCCACCTGTAATAGCTTAAGGGCTTAGGGAAAGTTCTGGCCTAGTCTTGGGCATACAGGTAGTTTAGAGGTCTTTTGGGCTATTAGCCACCCTTGGGGAGCCTCTGGGCATACAGATAATATAAGGGCCATTTAGACTATTATGTATCTCCCTTGCTGGTTGTGGGAGCTTGAGGAGCCCTTGGCAGTAAGGAGCATTTAGATTACTAGCCAACTCTAGTCCTGACTGCAGGTGATTGATATAGCCTGGCCCATCAGATGACACAGATCACCGGGCTACTAATCACTTCTAATTGCCAGTCTTCTGGGTGGAAGAACAGGTTTTTCATCTTTCCCGTTGGAAGGACAATCCTGTGTGCTTAACATTCCTGCTTTCTCTGGAGCCCTGTGGGTGCAGGCATCTTCATGCTGTGCTCCCAACAGCCCTCATAAGCCCAGTGGTTTATGAGAACTTAGATTGTCAAGTGAATTGCAGGGGGAAGAAGGACCCTAGTGTGAGACCCTTCTCACCTTTCAACCCTGGCTTCCTCTCCTATAGAAAGGGACCAATGACACTTTGAGGGCTTGAGAAGGCTGGAGAGTCAAAACATAGCATCTTGCATATCTGTATATGCCTGGTGAAAAAAATGCCACTCATCCTGGCTAAACTATTAATCCTAACAACAAGAAGGATGTTAGAGAGGAGTGGTCTCTCTTGCCATTTGAATGAAGCACCTTGTTGTCTTACATTCCAAAAGTACAGCCAGTTCTCAAAAAGTCGTGCCTGCTTTGTTGCCCTGGCCTCTGACCTCTATGGAAATACTTAAAGTGTACTGGATTTACATCAAGACATTGGCATGATTTTTTACACTCACTTTGTATTTAGAGAAGGGGTCTTCAAGGCACATCTACTGATAAAGTAATTGTGAGAGCAGTGTCACATCTGGTGGCTACCTTGAGGACTGGTAAAATTCTACAAAGAGCTTAATTTCGTGTGTCTGGGGAGGAGGTAGTATGGTATGTTTTGCTTGGAAACTGTCATGTGGCCGGTATGGCCTGTGTGTAGAAGGGTACACTGTAGTCTAGGTCTTCAGGCTAGGCAGGGAAGAGCCCAGAACTTAGGATAAAATGAAAATGTTGCTGATAGGCACAGCCAAGTAAATGAAGGCTAGTTCACTTACTGAAGCCAGTAGGTGGTGGTGAGCCCAAGCAGATGCGGCCAGCTGCATGGAGGATGTAGATTAGTAGTGATCAGGGAAGCCAATTACTGACTTCATGGGTATCCTCGGGAGACTACCACCTGAAGCCCTTCAGGTACTTTCTGCATCCTCTCAGTCTCCACACAGAACAAGCACCCAGTAAGAACAGGGAGGAGAGCCTGGCACCTTCTGACTGAAGACAGTGTGTTCTGATGATAGTGGTTGCTTTCTGGTTTTAGAATGTGATTTGTCGTTGAGATTATCTCATCTTTGTTGACTTCTGTGCCTTCTAAGAATCCTTCTGTCTTTTCCATCTTGTCCTGTCCTGTCCTTTCGGGTAGACTGATGACGAGGATGACAATGAGGTATGACAATTCGCCAATGTGAAGAATTCTGTCTTTGCCCTTCTGTGTACTGTAGAGTAACCTAACGTAGTCAGCATGGAGTGTGGGCACTGTTTAGCACTTGGAACTATGCACGGACATTTTCTGGTTGGCTTTCATGTGATCACTAACCATCTGATCAGTTCTTGCCATGCTGTTTGTGCCAGAGATTGAAGCGCTAACTGCATTTTCCAGTGTCCCTGAGCAAGGACTAATCATTACCTTGTCCCTAAGAGCAGGTTCAGCCCTGGAAAACTGGATAAAGACTTTCCCTTCCAGCCCCTTTCTGTGCTTTTTACAACCCAAACATGAGAACTGGAATTCTAGCTTAGCCGTGTATATGGTGAGCGCAATGGTGCATGGCTGTAACCCCGGCACTTGAGAGGCTGAGGCCGGAGAATTGTGAGTTTCAGACCAGACTAAGTGACATAACAAGAGAATAAAGAGCAAAACAAAGTAGAATCAGGTTGGGGATGGAGCTCAGTGGCACAGCACCTGCTGTGGATGTACCTGGCTCTGGGTTTGATCCGCAGCATCACAAGCAAAAACAAACCAAAGTAAGTATATAGAGCATCTTCTAGTCAGGGAGGAAGGAGCGCAGTGAGGGTTGACCCTGGGGACAGAGGAGGAAGAAGCATAGACACCTAAGCACAGATTTGTCACAGGTCTGTAACAGTGGCTGAGAAGCGAAAAGTTGGAGCTGATCTTGGTCCATGTTCAACATTTTGTGGATCATCTTGCTCTTCACTCAGATGTAAGCATTGTGCGCGTATAGAATTCCGTATAGAGTTCTAGAGCACCTCCTGAAAACCTATATGCGTGCATTTTTGAGAAAATGAGCCTGCATTTTAAATGCTCGTTACAGCAAGCATCTGCATTTTCGATGAAACTAAAAGTAGTATTGCTGAGTTCAGTTTCAGCTTGGATTTATCTGGCATGTTCTGTGACCTGATACTCAGCACATCTGGGACCTCTGGCAAAGCCACTTATTCTTTGAGACTTTCAGTTTCCTTTCTGCTAAAGGTGAGATGAGGTTAGATCTACAAGAACCCTCAGCATTGGAGGAGGGAGTTAGTGTCAGTCTTCCCTAGATGGTGTCCACTCCAGTGCAGGATGGATAGGTGAAGTTCCTTCTGGGGCCTGTTGCATCTCTTTCTGGTGTTTTGTCTTCCTGTATGTATTTGCCATTTGTTGGCTTTCTCTACGACTGACAGAACTCCAGAATATACTGAGTAACCGGAGGAGAGAATGTTTCCCTCAAAGCAAAGCTCGACGGCCTCTTTGGAAAGTGTTCCTCACATCTTAACATCACTTTGATTTTGCAGTCTGGCAAGTTCTCTGGCAGTTCTCCAGCAACACCAAGCCAGCCACAGGGTCTGAGCTATGCCGAGGATGCAGCTGAACATGAGAACATGAAGGCTGTTTTAAAAACGTCATCTCCAGCTGTGGAGGATGCCACCCCTGTGCTTGGCGTGCGCACTCGCAGCCGGGCAAGCCGAGGTAACTTCTGGTGGGTGGGTTTTTTTGTCTTCTCAGATAGGCCATGCCATAACCCTGTTGCAATTTGTAGGTGACTGTGCCCAGAGAACGTGTGTGAAGAGCCATCAAGTCCCCAGTACTCTCAGTGAGGGCTTAGCCATGCCTCCTTCTACAGAAGGCTGTACTGGTTGCATGTAAAAATGGTGCAGTGGATGGGGCTGGAGAGATGCTCTTCCAAAGGTCCTGAGTTCAATTCCCAGCAACCACATGGTGGCTCACAACCATCTGTAAAGAGGTCTGGCGCCCTCTTCTGGCCTTCAGGCATACAGACAGAATATTGTATACATAATAAATAAATAAATAAATAAATAAATAAATAAATATTAAAAAAATGGTGCAGTGGAAGCCATCTTAGGAGAGGGACTCCAGTATTGAGGCTTTTCAAATGTATTTACTATTATTATTAGTGTGTGTATGTGTATGTGTGTGTGTGTGTGTGTGTGTGTGTGTGTGAGAGAGAGAGAGAGAGAGAGAGAAGAGAAGATAGGGAATATTACTGTGTGCATGTGGAGTTGGTTTTATCTTTCCACCAGGTAGCAAAGAGAGTGACCAAGATGCAAAGCAGAAATCAATTCCAGAATGAGGTTACCAGATGACAGTCATCACAGAATAGCCCAGTAGTGCTGGACCAATCGCTAGAGGTGACCTTAGGTTTCTCCTGACTGCTACATTAAAAAGAGATCACTGGGAAGGAGTGGATGGGAGATGCTGGTAATTCTCAGAGGGGAGGGTCTCTAAATTCCTGAATTTCTGCCCAGTGCTCTGAAAGTCTATCAGGACCAAATGGAATTGAGGGAGCTGTGTGAGGTTCATGCAAGGTAGTTCTGATTTCAAAATAAGTCACAGAATTAATTGTAAACCAGTAGGTGAAAGGGAATCAGGGCCTTGCTCCATGAAAGACAGTTTTGCTGTTGATGGCTCTACTCTGAAGACAGCCATTGTCATAGAGACTATGTGGTCTAGTCTGAGAGCTGGACCAATCACGGGGCCCTCTACCACCTACCACAGCACCCAGACCTTCCTGAGAACACATGGAAACTCAGCAACAATTCTAAAAGGTGATTTGCAGGGAAGCACCCATTTTTAAGATGGATTTTGATGGTGAAAGAAAAGGTGGCTTTCTGGTGGGAGCAAATAAGTCCCCTTAGCTATAACCAGCAAGCAGGAATAGTCTTTGTGCACATGCAGATACTGTAGGTATGCCACTAGAAAGCTAAGCAAAATACACTTTAAAAGCTGTGTCAACAATTACAACAGCCCTTGCCACCTGAAGACATTGTCCTCAGCTTCTTTCATGTTTATAGTAGGACTTCAAGCACACACTTGCACATGGATGGACATACTCCCTCATGTGCACCCATAAATATCATAGTTTACTGAACAGTGAGCCACTGTTCCTAGATAGTTTGATCAAATTCTAGATCATTAATAGCTAGATGCTTATGAATCTCAAAAATTTAAATATAACAGTATGAAAGAAGAAGTAAAATACATATTTATTAACATGTTAATGTTCATTTTTAAATAATTTAAAAAATCACTTTCCTTCCTTCAGAATTTGGTTTCAGCTGGGACTTAGTCAGGCTGGGTTATCAGTGGCTATGAATTTGGGAACTTAAGCTTTTGAAACTGTACATCTACTACAAAATGAAGTTTAAGGTATAGAGATGAACAGTTTGGGATGCCCCTGTATCTTTCCTTTTGAAGAAACTCCTCCTCATCCCAGAATTTCCAGAAGGACATTAATCTATCACAAAGGTCACAGACCTAGATGTTAAGTTACCATTGGTTTCTAGCTGGTGTTGTTTGGAAACCTGTACTTTCTTTCTGTCTATAGTCAATAGCCATCTATAGGGAGATTTGGACTGTCTTGATGTGTCATTATTTACAAAATACATTTTCTTGTCAAGGAGCAGACAGGTATTTCAAGGACAAACTGTGTCAAACTCTCTTCTGAGGACTGAAGAGAGTGGTCCCCTTCCAGTGCTTTAGAGGTGATCCCAATGTAAAGTGTGTATCACAGACCTGCTTGGTTTCTCTTTAACAGGAGGGGAGTTCAATTAGTGACAATGACTATGCACATATAGCTACTGATGGAGAGCTGATTCATTAACCCTTTGGTGACTCTCCATGCATTATTGGGTGTGCCTTGCTGGGTGTCACTGATGTGCTATGTAGTGTCTGGCTTAGGTCATTTGTCCTCAGATAATCACAGGACCTACAGGTAGCAATGGCACATACAGGAGAGGGGGAGAGAGCTAGATAATACAAGAGACAGGAACATAGCTGTGTTGTAGGGAAATGCAAAACAAATGTCCCAGTGCAGGTTTCCACTTCACTGGCAGGATAGCAGACACAGGAGGAGACAGACCAGCATCCCATGAATGTTACTAACTCTGAAGCTATCGCTGGCCTTTTCTGGAATCCACCTCTGATGGGTGTCAGCTACGTAGAAAACTGATAAGATTTTTCTACTTTTGTTTGTCTTTTCTCTGAGCACGTGGCGTTCTCTGGTTGTGTCATCTTCCAGGATCCACTAGTTCGTGGAATATGGGAACTGATGAGTCACCTGCGGTCACCGATGATGCAGCCGATGAGATCATGGACCGCATTGTCAAATCGGCCACCCAAGTGCCCAGTCAGCGAGTGGTGCCACGGGAGAGAAAACGTTCCAGGGCCAACCGCAAATCTCGTGAGTGCATTTCGGTTTGACCTGGAAAGCCGGGAACTCAGAAGGAAGTGCCCATTAGAGTGCCCACCTGCGTTCCTTAGCAATAACGAAAGAAGTTCCTATCAGTGTCTGCTATTAAGGAGGAAGGGCTGGCAGCTATACATTTCAAAAGTACTTGCTGTATGTGCCCTAGCCCATACCAATTAATACCCTGTGTTAACTAGCACGGTATCAAAGGTCTCTGAAAGCCTCCGGTATGTGGAGGTAATGCTTACTACCAAGTACTGGCTCAAATGCTTTGCTAGAGGCTACATTTCTGCTCTTCACCCAGTACCAGAGGCTACTTGCTGAGCTAAAGGCTGGCTCCTCCAGGGCTTACCGTAGTCTCTGGCAGGTTAACAATAAAAAGCAGGGGTAGCAAGTGATTTGATGAACAAGCAGAATACTTACCATTTAATGTTCTCCTGGCTCCCTTTTCCTTTCAACCAGCTTTCAATTAAATCAAAGTGATTGCTTTGTCTTTCTGGTCTGTACCTGCTGCCTGCTTTTGAGCCCTCTCTCTGCACTGCACTGATTCTTATAGTCACCCCTCTCTGTGAAGAAATGGGATCCCTGTGGATCCCTGGCATCTGCCAGCATTAGCTGTGGCCCACAGTGTTTTAGGCACATTTTCCAGGCTTCAGCCTGCTGCTGGACCATTCAGGGGAAAGCTTGAGTGTCCACTGGCTTTGACTATGAGAATAAGGGATGCTGAGGAAGGAAAGGAGTCTCCAGGATAAAGCAGAGTCATGCTACACTGGCAGAGAACTTAGTAGGAATGCAAAAACAGGATATCCCCAGTTTACCCTGTCCACGAGATTGACATAGGGGTGACTCGGGTATGAGATGCAGTGTTCTGCATGGCTCACTACCATGCTTTTTCTCCAGGATAATGAATGCAAAAACAAATTCCTTCAGCCTATCATACCTTGCTTTTTTTACCCCCCATATGATCTACTTTAGTGTCTGTTGGGAATCTTCCCAGAAAGTAAAATAACATTGAGGTCAGAGTGAATGATGCAATTTTGCTGAAGTTGGATGGGATAAGAGTTGGTTTATGGCAAGCTCCTAGGTGCTGCTGCTGCTGCTGACTCTTGGTACTCATTTTGAGTATCAAGGAAGGCCCTGGAGCTTGTGTTTCTCAACCTTGGATGTATGTTAGAGTGTTCTACCAAGATCTAAACTTCTAGGCATCTTTGCTTATCCAGACTCAGGGCCTCTTAGTTCCTGCCCCTTAGAGGATTAGTTACACGGGGGGACAGCACTGACTGGCCTGGAACTCACTATGTAGATCAAGCTATCTTTGATTTCACAGATATCCTTTGGCCTCTGTTTCCCAAGTGTTGCGTTAAGGGCATGCACCATAATTCCTGGCTTCCCTCAAGGTTTTAATGAAAGACTATTGTCACTTGTCCTGTCATTTTTACAATCTTCCAGAATACATTTGGTTTGTGGCTCTCAAGCCCCAGGGAAGCCCTTTACATTTCGTTTGGTTGCAGTTTACTCTTTCCCCAGTGTGGATGTGGCTCCTTATCTCGTCTTCTGGTGCACCTGTTTAAGAACTTGGTCAGAGACGTGTTCCTCAGAGTTAGGCTTACTTATGAATGGGGATTTATGGGTCCCATCTCGGGGCAAACAACTCAGAACCCTCACTTAACAACACCAGTGGGGACTCACATTTGTAGCGAGGAGAAGCAGCACTAGGTGGCCGTGGGTAGGTAGGTGGTATGGCCAGGAGTGGCATTACTAGCCACAGGTGACAAATTTTTCTCCAGAGAGGTGACACTGATCCACACTGGCTGAAGACTATAGGCCAAATCCCAGTGTTGAGGCCCATGTCACACTATGTGAAGGCCATGCAACAGTACTTCTTTTTGTACTTCTCTTTCCTGTGTGCTAGGAAGGATGGGTGGGCCTCTTAGGGAGCTCTCTTCTTTTTGGATTTAACTCTTCTGCACTTTCTTTTTTACAGTTTTTAAGAGTGCTAAATTTAAAAATAATAACAAGAAATCTTTTTAAAAGAAATTTCTGGAGGCCTTTTTCACATCTTCAGGAAATTATCTCCAGTAGTTGCCATTGGTTGCCCTCTGTCAGTCACTGATAAATTAGTAGCCAAATGGAAGACACCTTGCACATGATAACTTAACTGCTGGTCTTTCTGGGATGGGCAGCCTCAGTGTAAGAAGTATAGGGAGCTTGGGAGTGTGTTCAGCGGTAGAGCATTGCCTAGCATGTGCAGAGCCCTGAGCTAACCCCACCCCTTGAACCACAAAATAACATACAAACAAGCAAACACAAAGACAAGTATTTGGGCTAGAAGATACCATGGTGCGCTTAGAGAGAGATGGCGACAGGTTGCCAGACCTGGGAGTACCCTGGCAGAGAATGGCAAGGTTGAGCCAGGGACTTTAAACAGGGAGACTGTATAAGGTCTTGGCTTAGCTTTCCATTCCTTGGAGGTGGAAGTTATTCTTCAAGTTGCTTGTCTGCATTGGACCCAACACATGGTTCAGATTTTTCTACCCACAATGTCACTGGGAACAATAACAGTAACAATGAATTTTCCTCTTCAGTCTGTCCAGAGAGTGTCTATTTTGGTGGTTGTCATAATTTCCTGTGGTATAGTTACTATTTCAGTGTTATGCAAAGCAGCCATACACTCTGTTTTGATTTAGCCAAACAGAGTTTTTCTGTGACACAGTTACTATAAGATGTGCAGTGCCCTGTGTATGTCAATGTGCATCTCTACTGGGTGGTGCTAGCAACAGAAATTGAAGATGGAGATGAAAGACTTTGGATCCTACTTTAAAGAGATGATAATGCCAAGCTTTTTAAGAGTAAAGGTAAAACAAAACTAAACAAAAAAACAACTTGGAAAAATATCTTTGTAAAGTTCAGTGATTTAGATAGACCTCAGTAGGAAACCGTGCTTGCTGTGTTTAATTACTTAATAACGGTGGTAAGGTGAATAGATATGAATGATAAAATGTCTTGGGTACATAATTCACTTGACTAAAGAAGAAGTCCATCCTCTAGAGAAATAAAACAGAATCCTAAAATCTAGAAATCTGTGACCTGTCTATAAAGGTCACTTGCGTGTCCCCAGAGCCAGTGATGGATTCCAGGCATGGTGCTTGTACAAGGCTGCTGTCCATGCCCTACTTTCTGGGGTGAGACACTACAGTCAGTTCAGACGTGCCAAGCCTTTTTAATATCCCCACAAGCTCCCACAGCACATTCTGTCGCTTTTCTGACACTGCTAGTTAGCGTCTCATCAAGAGACTACCAGCCTGTGATGTGTCACCCCGGCTCTCCCACAAATTCCAGGCATGGTTCGACAGTCGGTTTGGCAGGTCTGACCCAGAGACAGTGTTCTTGGAACTTGAGTTTTTCTATATTTTGGTTTCTTGCTTTTTCATATCGGATTGCATACATTGTCCCAGGAATGATTGTAAGCCCTGGATTCCTGGATTTTGGCCTTGTTTAGATGATGTGGAAGCTCAGTGGTGTTGGAGGGATCCAACCCAGACTGATGCAGGATAGCTGTGGCAGCTAGGGAGAATCACCCCACTCCTTGTTATTTCTTCTCTTGGATCTATTTATTGAAAGGGTCTGTCTTGGTGATCGCATGCCTGATACCATGTACTCTGCCTATCAGATAACATAGCCACAAACGATGGACACATAGCCAGCCTTTTCTTGTCTCAGGTCTTTCCATGATTGAGAGAGGTTCACACTTTCACTGTTGAGTTCCCTTTCAAGATAGGATCAGGCTCCTATCTGTAACGGGATCATGGACTTTGGGGATCAGAGCCATGTTGTTGTAAAGATGCTGTCACTTTGGCATGACCTACAACAGTTGACAACTTAAGGTTTGTCATGGTTGCTCACTGGGAAGATTCTGAGGACACCTGGGATAGGGTTACAGTCTCTGATTATCTTCCTAATTCCCATTCCCTCATACTATGACTATGTCCTCCTGCTTCTCTTATGAGCACCAGTCTTGAAGACTGAGACACATTTCGCAGTTGTTTACTGAGGATTATAACTATGGTAGCTGATAAGTGAAATACTAGAGATGAATTTTACCTAACCATAAGAACTCTTCAATCTATTTTTTTTTTTTTTGGATTTTTCGAGACTAGGGTTTCTCCGTAGCTTTTGGTTCCTGTTCTGGAACTAGCTCTTCTAGACCAGGCTGGCCTCGAACTCACAGAGATTCAATCTATTTTAAAAGAAGAGTAGACTTGTCTCACAACATGTTAGACACAGCACTAAACCATAACCAGTGTACAACACAGTTCATTTAGCTTTTCTTTTCCAAGATGGTATTTGAAGTATACTGTTTTTTTTTAAATGACTCTCATTAAGAAAAAAATTATTTTTCCTTATTCTAAGCCAAATATATGTTCTTATATAGAACAAATTAACACTAGGCCTAAGGCTTTAAATTCCTGCTCTTGGGGGAAAAACAGATGTTACAAAAAAAGACTAGAATTTTTTGGTCAAACTTTTAGAGTTCATGGGCTAACTTCTCTCCTAAAGACAGCTGAGGGTACCTACCTCAGCTGTGTGCCCAGGTGGATAGTCACTGCCTCTCAGTGGGCAAGGCTGGACCATCAGAAGCTAAGATTATAATGATGGGAAGAAATCCGGGTTCAGCTGGAAGCTTTCGTCAGAGAGGTGGTTACAGGGAGATTCCTCTGCACTGCATAGCCCTGTTTGTTTCACACTAATAAATTACCCCTGCCCCAGATGGGAAGCCAGCACCCAGAAAAAGAACACCGGCTTTCTCATTCCTTACCTCGGCTGTTCTTGTGCCAGACATCCATGTGACCCAGGGGAGAGAATGGTGATGAAAACAGCCTGGAACTTTCAAATCCTTTGCTATATAATAAATGAGCTTTTGTGCGGTGGGGGCGGGGAACAGAGGCATAGATTAAGGGGTACTATCAACAGAGCCTTGAAATGGGGTCCTGCCTTTCTGGGGAAGGTATGATGGGACTTGGGTGGGTTGGAATACGGAATGGAAAGATTCAAGGGATTAATTTACTTTTTTTTCTACAATGATTAGTAGACTGTTCTGATCAACTGAAAAAATGGTTAATTTGTGATTAGGGTAGGAGGTAGATCTAAACATTCTAAAAACAGAATAAATATACCTATTTTATGACCTTCAAATAACCATAGTGGGCCAAATATAATTTATAATTTCAGGAAAATGTAATGAACCTTTCAAATGTCAGGGTTTCTTTTATTTATTTATTTATTTATTTATTTATTTTTTATTGAAAAAAAAATCCCTGCTTCCTCCCAGCCTCCCATTTCCTTCCCCCTCCTCCTGCCCCTCTCCCCCTCCCCCCACTCCTCTCCCCCTCCCTCTCCAGTCTGAAGAGCAGTCAGGGTTCCCTGCCCTGTGGAAAGTCCAGGGTCTTCTCCCCTCCATCCAGGTCTAGGAAGGTGAACATCCAAACTGGCTAGGCTCCCACAAAGCCAGAACATGAAGTAGAAACAAAACCCCATGCCATTGTCCTTGGCTTCTCATCAGCCCTCATTGTCCGCCATGTTCGGAGAGTCAGGTTTTATCCCATGCTTTTTCAGTCACAGTCCAGCTGGCCTTGGTTAGCTCCCAATAGATCAGCCCCACTGTCTCGGTGGATGGGTGCACCTCTCGTGGTCCTGACTTCCATGCTCATGTTCTCCTTCTTTTCTGCTCCACATTGGGACTTTGGGAGCTTAGTCCGATGCTCCAGTGTGGGTCTCTGTCTCTATCTCCATCCATTGCTAGATGAAGGTTCTATGGTGATATGCAAGATATTCATCAGTATGGCTATAGGATAGGATCATTTCAGGTTCCCTATCCTCAGCTGCCCAAGGAACTAACTGGTGACATTGCCCTGGGCACCTGGGCGCCACTCTAGGTTCATGTCTCTTACCAACCCTAAGGTGGTTCCCTTAATTAAGTTATGTGATTCCCTGCTCCTCTATCCAACCTTGTTTTATCCCCAATCATCCTGTTTCCCCAAGTTCCCCCCATCCTCCCCTTCTCACTTTTCTCTCCTCATCTCCCCTTACCCCTATCCCACCCCACCCCCAAGGTCCCAATTTTTGCCCAGCAATCTTGTCTATTTCCCATAGCAGGGATAATAACTATATGTTTTTCTTTGGGTTCACCTTCTTATTTAGCTTCTTTAGGATCACAAATTATAGACTCAGTGACCTATATTTATGGCTAGAAACCAATTATGAGTGAGTACATCCCATGATCCTCTTTTTGGGTCTGGGTTACCTCACTCAGGATAGTGTTTTCTATTTCCATCCATTGACATGCAAAATTCGAGAAGTCATTGTTTTTTATGGCAGAGTAGTACTCTAATGTGTATATATTCCACACTTTCTTCATCCATTCTTCCATTGAAGGACATCTAGGTTGTTTCCAGGTTCTGGCTATTACAAATCATGCTGCTATGAACATAGTCAGGGTTTCTTAAGCAGACAATGGCTCCTTCTTTTGCCCTTATGCAATCTTCATTTTCATATCAAGATTGCTGATAACAAACAATAGGAAATGTGTATTGCCAAGCTAAACCTGAGCCTATTCCATGTCAAATATGAGCAACTTCCAGCGACCCACAATGCCCCCAATGAAGGTGCTGTGGATGTTGGCCTTCTTGAAACTTGTGTGCTATATGGAAAGCAGCGTCTACTAAATGCTCTAAGAAGTTGGATAGTTTGCCCCTTGGCGTCTATTTAGGAAAAGTCACTGATTATTTTAATCACTGTCCCAAAAGGTCCTTGTTCAAGTTGAGACTGAGACCCACGTCACTCAGAGTCTTTTCGTGACCATCACCCCTTGTCCTGGGCTCTGTCTACCACTTGGTTGCATAGGGCCTGGTTACATCCCCAATTTTGTGTTTCCTCCCACAACTTTGCAGCTGGGCATTTGCTAACCCCTCTCTATGTGCTGCTTAGTTTCCCTCTCTTGTATTATTAGAACCAGGTTTCCCATGTTTCTACTCTTACAGTTCCACTACATTCCACTCTAGGCAGACATTGCGCTTTCCACAGCCACCCACACTTTCTGCAGTCTGCAACCATTCTCTATAAACCCTATGAGGACATCCTTTTTTTCCTTGCAACCCTCTCTTCCCATGGCCTCTCCCAGAGTACTTCATTCAGAGAGAGCAGAATAGTCCTGGGCCACCCTGGATTTTTTGGGTAGGTGGGTATTGATACGCTGAGTGCCATATGTCTCTCGCTAATACTTCCTTCTGTTTTTGTCTCTTTGTTTGTGACCTGTGGGGACCACTGCAGTACGAAGGACCTTGAAGAGTGGCCTGACTCCAGAAGAAGCCAGAGCCCTGGGCCTGGTTGGCACGTCTGAACTGCAACTGTGACGTTTGTAGGCCCTTAGGAAGTGTGCCGAGCAGAGCGCCCACTCTGGCTAACCCACCCCCCTTCTCAGCAGGGGCAGGAGACTCGAACATCTGATGGTTCAGGACCGAGAGCTCATTTCTGGGTGTTCCACTGTTTGTGTCGCCACCGTGCATTGACGTGGACCCCCCCAGGAATCTCCTGCATGTACTTTCTTTATCAAGTCAGCTGTGTTTCTCTTGTTTCCTTGATACCTGGTTTATTAGTTCCCAGTGTGACACCTTTTCTAGGAAGCAGCAGTCCTTGTAAGGAACAAATCACTTCTGTCACAGTTGTTATGATAACACGAGGCAATGTGATTAGACTCGGAACCTGGGTCTCCTTGACAACAAAACGTCCAGATAGAAATGCCAATGTTGTACACAAAAGCACAGATTGTTTACCAGTTGTGGATTTTAGATGTACTAAATGTTTATATAAGCTCATAAATGTACACCATGTTTCAACTACTAAATAAACAGAGTTTAATGTCATCACAAGAAACTTTTATTTCATAGATGAAGGATCTTAAGTAGCTACGCAGGTTCACATCCTTCCTAATCAGCAAGGACTCTTGATTGGCATGCTCTTCAGGGTTGTGTTTTGTTGACTGAGTAGCCTCAAAAACATGCTTTTTAACATTCTTTTATTTTTAGTTAACATTCTTTAACATTTTAGTATCCTCCACTTGTTGCAGGAAATGTCAACTGTTGTTAGCCTTATTATGCTCTCCCTTCTCCATGATGCTTGATGTGGGTGAAGCTAAAACAGAGACCAGGATAGCTTGCCACACTATTCTGAACTATTCTGGAAACAACATATTTTGCCTTTTATTATAAAAATTCATTTTCTCAGAAACTTTACTGATCACTTAGATGAAGTAGAACTTAAAGTGCTGTCTACAGAGAACCTCATGGGTTTTACATTCACTTGTCTCAGGTACAAGTGATCAAGACCTACAGTGTTCAAAACAGCATTAGTGCTGGGGTCTTAGGGGTTTCAGAGTGACACTGGGGCTGGCAGGTGCCTAGGAAGAGACTGGCCAGGTCTCCCCCATGAAAAGCTTATCTCCCAAACCAGGACAAGGTAAACCATTTACAGGAGCTACTTTAAGCAGCTGGATGAATATTCCACCTTTCAAAACCTTTGTGCACCCCTATCTGGGACGGTGATTTATAGACAAGGTGCAGCAGATGTTAGCTATAAAAAGATGACATATTCACACCTGCCCCTTTGACTGTGCCCTCCCTAACCTGTGTTGAGCACTCTTTCAAGCAGGCATTTGGGAGAGGCTACCTGATGGATGTGAGTACTGCATGAGAACCTGGGAATGTCAGCGGGTTTGTAGATTACAGACCAGGGAACTGATTTAATCGCCCCTTTGGAAAGGAGACATAGGACATTATAGTCATTTCCCTTTTGTATGTGAATCATTTAGCAAGTGGTTTACTGGCTTTGAGGGCACTGGCTTATTGCCCCAGCACCGAACTCAGGCATGGGCTATCTATCACACAGGACAGGAATGTATAAACACAGGAAGCTGCGTTGTTGTCACGCTGCTTGGTGAATGGATACTTCGGTGCCCTTTGGGAGGCCCTAGTATTCTGCTGAATTCTGTTGTTTTAGCATAGGTCACAATCAGAGTGACTGGGAGAATATAACATTAAGTTTAGGGATCAAATGCTTCTGAGAAGCAAGTGAGGTTAGCCAGTTTCTTCCTCTGCTGCTAGGCAAGGAGAGTCTTTAATTTAGAGCTTCATTTGAATATATTCACTGCAGTATGGGACAATGCAGCAGGCCAGAGATGCCCATCAAAGTCTGTGGATGGAGCTCACCCGGTGTACTCAGAGCTACTTGTATCTTTAGCTTCCTCTCTTACCCTCCTCAAGATGTGATTGAGATGGTTTAGAGTGTGGACTGAACTTGAGAACATTTAAAAGATCATCTCATTTCTGCCCCCTATTTCTAATGTGAAGATGACTTTGAAAGCTACTGAGTTGCAAGGAATTTTAGTGTGTGTGTGTGTGTGTGTATGTGTGTGTGTTATATTTCTGTATGCACCATAGTAAAGGATGATGTGAGGCATCTTCCTCCATGGCTCTCTATTGTTGTTGTTATTATTATTACTATTAATTATCTAGAAGATTTTTCATTGAACCTAGACTTGCTGGCCAGTAAGTTCCAGGCCCTGCCTGTCTCCAACCTGCCCCAGTGCTGGGTTACATTGGTAAGTGGTTAAGGCTGGCTTTTGCGCGGATACTAGGGATCCACACTCATCATGTTTGTATAGCAATCATTTTACTCACTGAGCCATTGCACCAGTCCCACACGGTATTTTTTCTTTCTTTATATGAGACTTAGATAAAAACAATAACAATTTTCCCAAAAAGAACTTTTTCGTTACCTCTGACAACCTAAAAGCAGAAAAAGGGCTGAGTTTGTTTGTTCAGGACTAGCAGGGATGTTGCAATCCAGGGCATGGCATGTGCTATGGTGAACTATGGTACATTGCTAGGTGTCTATGGAGGCAAAGGGGAGCTTTTAGACAAATTAAATGTGTAGGTTGCAGGAGCTTACTCTAGGGGGTGACATCAGCTTAGCAGTGGAGAACGTCAGGTAAATATCCTTGCCCAATTGGCTGGCTGTCTTCATATGACTCCCTACTATCTCTGTGGGCTAGTATCCTTGTGCGACCTAGGTAGCATAGGTAGCAAGCTGAAGTTGTGGTGTGCGTGCATGTACGTGCATGAGTGTGTACATCCTGTGATTCGTTTTATTTAGGAATAGATAATGTTTTTTGTATCGACAACTCTCACACTAGAAAGGAACTGATCAATAGGACATGTTTGAGCAAAGCCTTCTTCACAGTATGTGCCTAGTGAACTATGCTTGGCTTTTCCTGCCCTGAAAGCCAGAAAAAAGACAAAGATTCTCACCAGTTTTCCATGTCCTATCACGTGGAATAAACAAGATTGTGGTACAAGAGGTCAGCTCTTGAATTCTCTTTTATTTACCCAGAGATGCTTGTTGAGGGAGTATTAGTGTAGACATGCTGCAGGAGGTAAACTGAGGTCCTTGTTGGGAAGTGTCAAAGGGTAGTTAAAATACACCAGTAAGTCTTCCAAGCCTTCCTTTCAGGATAGCTCTAGAACACTGTTCTGTGTCATTTCTTTTCCTTTTGGATTGTTCAAGTCTACTGATCAAACAGATACATTAAAAAAGCTCAAAAGAACCTCGAAAAAACCATTTTGTACCTTTAAGCTTAGTAACATTATCTTTTAGTGAAACTGGAGGGTTTTATTTCCTGTCCTTGTTGCCACTTTATAATTTATCCCCCTCCATTTAGCAATTTTAAAGTGTGTGTGTGTATGTGTGTATGTGCGTGTGTGTGTGTGTGTGTGTGTGTGTGTATACATCTGTAAAATCCATAAGAGGCATAAGATCCCTTGGAATAGGAGTTTTAGATGGATGTGAGCAGCCTAATACAGGTACTAGTAACTGAAATCTGGTTTTCTGCAAGAGCAGCCTGAGTCATCTCTCTGGGCCCTGTATTAGCAATTTTTATATTCTAAATGTCTCTATAAGACCTTTGTTAAAGAGTGTGCTACTTTACCTGTGTAAGATGTCATTGCTAATCTTTCAGGTCATTATCATAGGTCCTACTGTGTCTATTGTCACATGCTGGAATGTGATGAGAGGTAAATGTTATTTTGTTGAAGATAACTGATTTTTTTCAGAACTTTAAGGCTTTATTTTCTGTTTAAAGTAACTTAAAGGGAATTGGGGATGAAGGAAACTGTGCATAGAGCCTGGGAAGGCTGGAGATCTAGTCTTTGTCTTCTTCCAAGTTCATTGTTGAACACAACGCAGGGATGAAGAGCAGGGGCACAAGTAGCAGTTTAGTTTCTCAGCTCTTAAGTTGCTTCTAGATCATCTGTGGCTCTCAAAACAAAAATTTACATCATTTGTGGTCCCTTGAAGCGGTGTAGTAGCAAACACTACTGTGGCATATTGACTCATGGCACCTCTGGGACCTCAGGTTCTAATCTCTGAAGTCTAACATTCCTTTCTAAAGAAGACATTTACAGGTGCGGGCAGATCATTCTGCAGTGTCCAGGTGTGCCTCATATCCAATCACAAGTCCTTATGAAGGTCAGCCAGAAGAGACTTGAGAAACACAGAAGAGAAGGTGAAGCAGAAGCAGCAAGAATTGATGTGCCCCCAAAGTAACATCTACTGGAGGAGGCAAGGACAGGCTCTCCAGGACAGCCTCCCAAGAACAGTTTTAGTGACACCTGGATTTTGGCTCTATGAAACTGATATTGAACTTTTGGATTCCAGAAGTACATGAGAGTAAATTTATGTTCTACTAAGCCATCAAGTTTGTTGTAACTCATTATGGCAGTCCTTAAAAAAATGGTATAACCATACAAATTTGCACAGAGAGCCAGGTCTGGAGGTAACTGCATGCCAGGGCTGGGCAATCAATTGGGAAAGGGAGAACCATGATCCTTCTCCTTAGCAGGCATAACAGAAGCCGTGGGAGGCTGTCATCGAATTAAATTTCAGTTATCCACCATTCTTTCGCTATTTCTAGTTTTGATTAGAAATCATTTCATCAGAGAGCTAACTACACCACAAAAGTACCAAATTGCTTAAGAAATGAAATGTCTTTTCAATTTTAAAAGAAAGCTAATGACTTTGAAATAGACAGTGAAGATATGTATTAAAATAGATCATCAATTTTCTCAAAATATCATCCGGTAGAGTAGTCGGTTCTGTTGGTTAGGTAATTCATGGGGAGAAAATGGACTTTCTGAATGCTATTTAAAAAGCTGTTGCTTATTGAAACCATCTCCTTGTACTTGACTTGCATTATTTAATAGAGTTTTACAGCCCTTCCATAAATTTTCATTTTACATCCGAAGAAATGGAGCATCAACGCTGTTGAAGAACGTTTCCTAGACACAGGATAAGATTGGTACATCCCAGCATGTCTCACAAGTTACTTTTTTGTTCTTTAAGAGTCTTATCAAGATAGCTGCTGGTGGGATACCCAGTCAGCTAGGCTTCTGAGTAGAGAATACGTGGTGCAGAAAAGATGAGGGGCACTCGTGGCTTCATGTGTAATGTATTTCATTATGACAGGGTTTTCTGACAAACACAGTCTGTAAGCTAGACTAAGGGTATCCAGACTCTAAAATAAGGCACTTACTGTCGTCTCAATTTTTAAAAAGCTACGTAGTTTCATAGCTTTTTCTCATTAATTCTTAGTTTTAAAGAATTTAAAATATGACACATTTGACTTAATGCAAAATTTTGTATAACCAACTTAAATTTTATATATTAATGGTCCATGGGACTTCATAATGATTAGGATATTTTTCCAAAGTAGCACAAAACCCCCTGGTCTTAAAAATCTGCTGGAACCACAGAGGTCAGGTAAGATGACCAAAATTCACTAAATGGTAATCTCCTTAAAGGAGAGCTGGGGCTTCATCAAGCTCTGAATAGAGGCACACTCGAGCTGAGCTGCAGGAGGAAACAGGCACAGGGGAGAACCAAACTGGTGTCTTGGAACAAAGAGTGAATGGCTTAGGAGAGTACAGCTGCTAGCAGACAGTCAACAGTTAGAAACAGTGGGAACACATTAGAAAGGGAAAAGAGGAAAAGCAGCAACTGCCTTTTCTGAGTACTGATTCTATGCCTGAACTCATTTAGCAGCCACAACTCCATTATGGAGGCTGTGTGGGTTTATAAGAAAATGCTTGGCTGGTATTCTTCATAGGTCGACATATTTGAGTAGTGGGTCCCTGATTGGTGGTGCTTGGGGAAGCCATAGAGTATTTAGGAAGTGTGGCCTTGCTGGGGGAAGGGGGTGAGCTTTTAGAGTTATAGTATAGCCTTGCCTTGCTCCTGGTTTCTCTGCATCATGTTTGCAGGTGAATATATGCTCTCAGTTTCCTGCTCTGGCTGCCCGCAGCAGTGCCTCTCCTGCCATTATGGATTCTCCCTTAGGAACTATAAGGCAAAAATACTATCTTCTATAAATTGCTTTTGGTTATGGTACAAAGTGGGATTGACTGAAGCCAAGTAGAGGATCTATCTACATATTCCAAATTTAAGAGCACAGCCATGGTTTGCTATCTACCTGTAGTCCATTCAGCTGTAATGGTCAGAATTATTGCACAGATAGTGCGACCAGGGACCCTGTGTGAACTACTGCTCTAAACAGAGAAAGGAACATGCATTATAACTACCAGAGCAACCTCTAAAACCTAAGGAAGACATATGGCTTAAAAACTAATAGGCTGCCTCTGTCTCTGTCTCCTTTCATCGCCTGATGAAGGTTAATATTCAGGAGGATGCCTATATGTTTTTCTTTGGGTTCTCCTTCCTTCTTATTTAGCTTCTCTAAGAACCTGAGTTATAGGCTCAATGTCCTTTATTTATGGCTAGAAACCAAATATGAGTGAGTACATCCCATGTTCCTCTTTTTTGGGTCTGGCTTACCTCACTCAGGATAGTGTTTTCTATTCCCATCCATTTGCCTGCAAACTTCAAGAAGTCCTTGTTTTTTACTGCTGAGTAGTACTCTAATATGTATATATTCCATACTTTCTTCATCCATTCTTCAATTGAAGAGACCCACATTGGAGCACCGGACTGAAATCTCAAGGTCCAAATCAGGAGCAGAAGGAGAGAGAGCACGAGCAAGGAACTCAGGACCGTGAGGGGTGCACCCACACACTGAGACAATGGGGATGTTCTATCGGGAACTCACCAAGGCCAGCTGGCCTGGGTCTGAAAAAGCCTGGGATAAAACTGGTCTTGCTGAACATAGCGGACAATGAGGACTACTGAGACCTCAAGAACAATGGCAATGGGTTTTTGATCCTACTGCACCTATTGGCTTTGTGGGAGCCTAGGCAGTTTGGAAGCTCACCTTACTAGACCTGGATGGAGGTGGGTGGTCCTTGGACTTCCCACAGGGCAGGGAACCCTGACTGCTCTTTGGGCTTAGGAGGGAGGGGGACTTGATTGGGGGAGGGGGAGGGAAAGGGGAGGCAGAGGTGGGGAAGAGACAGAAATCTTTAATAAAAAAATAAAAAAAAGAACAAAAAAAACCCTAATAGACTGCAATTATTTAAGAGACAAATTTGGAGAAATAGGAGTATAGCTAAAACTTTAGCCATGAGACAGTAACTATTGAAACTGTGATGGGCACTGTTGTATTCATATCTGTAAATGTTTAATAGTCTCCACAACACTTTAGGAAAATACATTATGCAAAAGTGAAAAACTGTGATTATTCTTTTTTTGATTTTTCAGGACAGGGTTTCTCTGTATCTTTGGAGCCTGTCCTGGAACTAGCTCTTGTAGACCAGGCTGGCCTTGAACTCACAGAGATCTGCCTGCCTGTTCCTCCCAAGTGCTGGGATTAAAGGTGTGTGCCACCATCGCCTGAATCTATTCATTATTCTTTAAAAAAATTTTTCACTTATTTTATGCGTATTGGTGTTTTGCCTGCATATCTGTGTGAGGGTACCAGATCCCCTAAAATTGGAGTTATAGGTAGTTGTGAGCTGCTTTGTAGGTGCTGGGAGTTGAACCTGGGTCCTCTGGAAGAGCAGCCAGTGCTCTTAACCTTTAAGCCATATCTTCAGCCCCTCTATTCCAGGTATTATATATGCTTTACTGGATTACAAAAAGACTTTTTATTTTTCATGAAATTAAAACCAAACAACTCAGACCTTAAGCAGAATGTTTCAGACTCAGTATTACTGTCAAATTGACTAAAATCCCATAGTGGGCATAGTGGTGTACGTCTGTAACTAAAACATTAGTGGCAGGGTGTTCTGTATGTGTAAGGCAGGAGACTACATAGCTGTAGGCCAGTCTGAGATAGATGGCGAGGTCTTGTCTTAATAAAAAAAGGAAAGAGAATCCTGATACCTGGAATCTTCCTTGGCAATTCTGATTTTGTAGATCTGAACTGCGATCCAAGAATCTTATTTTCCATGTGATACCAGTGCCTTTGGTGCACATTTGTAAGTCTAGAGATCACAGCTTTAAGCATTAGATTCTAAAGGCTATTGTGTGCATACTAGCTGGACCCTTTCATCCTTGTCTTTGGCCTGGCTGCCTCCCTACAAGCAGGGTGACGTGACACTGTGTGTGGTATGTGATACTAGCTACATCAGTACAGCATGAGGTGTTCAGTTCTGTTCTCATTTTGTGACTCTAAAACAGGGATTTTTTTTCCTGGGCAGTTAAGTTTCTTGTATAGCATATACTAACATTTTACCTGCACTTTTTAAAAAGTTTTCTTTTTTTTTCTTTTTTTGTGTTTGAGATAGGGTTTCTCTGTATAACAGCCTTGGCTGTCCTGGAACTCAATTTGTAGACCAGGCTGGCCTTGTACTCTGAGCCATCTGCCTGCCTCTGTCTCCCAAGTATTGGGATTAAAGCCATGTACCACCACCACTTGACTTAACTGCATTTTTAAAAACATCAGTCTCATGGGGGGTTTCTCCCACTTAACTCATTCATCTTCCATGTTAAGACTCTGCTAGAAGTGCCCATTTTTCTCTTCGAAGAGCCAGTTTCCTGGGTGAGTAGCCTATGTGTATAGCACCTATACAGGGCTTCACTTGATTTACTGCTCTGCTTAATTCTGGCCTCGTGTGTTCTTTAAGGGTAGTATGATGAGAAACATAAAAATACACATGAGCAGAGATGTGTGTGTTGCTCACCACTCCTTTGGCGCTTCATTTGTGCTATCAAACTCAAGAGCTCCACAGATACCAAGTGAAGGATACCTACTACATGGAGATTATGTGATTGCTTCTAATTGTAACACAAAAGCAGACAAATGACGGCCTGGTACTTTTGGATTTCCTTGGAACTGTTACACATTTTTAAATGTTCAAGTGCAATAAATCATTTAAAAAGGTTCACGTTATCTCCTAAATTATGGATAATCTGCCACAGTCACAACAGTCATATCATCAAGTTACACATAATTTTTTTTTGCCACGCTGAATGTTATACTGTTGGTTTTAAAGCTGCTTTTGCTTCAGAAGATAGATTGATGTCGTTTTAAACACTTTTCCATTGGAAGTGGACAGGTATGGTGGTATGTGCCCTGATTCCAGCATTGGAAAAATGGAGGCAGGACAGATGCAAAGTTGAGGCCAGCCTGGGTTATAGAGACAGACCGTGTCTTGAAACATAAACTAGGATCATGTATCAGCATGTTTTAAAACATTGGAATACACTGCTAACATGGAGCTCTTACCTTTCAGTATCTGAACTATTAAAAGATGTGGATGCAGCCGGGAGATGGTGGCGCACGCCTTTAATCCCAGCACCCGGGAGGCAGAGGCAGGCGGATCTCTGTGAGTTCGAGACCAGCCTGGTCTACAGTGCTAGTTCCAGGACAGGAACCAAAGCCACAGAGAAACCCTGTCTAGGAAAAAAAAAAAGATGTGGATGCAGCCAGGCAGTCTGCCAGTCCTTGATGACTAATTCTTAGATTTCCTGGCGGTATGGAAGTGGTAGGAGGAGAAAGACTGTGGTAGTTTGAATGTTACTGGCCCCATAAGCTCATAGGGAGTGGCAGTATTAGGAGGTGTGACCTTGTTGGAGGAAGAATGTCACTGTAGGGGTGGGATTTGAGGTCTCCTTTGCTCAAGCTACTCACAGTGTCACAAACCACTTTTTGTTGTCTTCTGATCAAGAGGTAGCCAGCACCGTGTCTGCCTATACACCGCCATGCTCCCCGCCATGATGATAATGGACTGAACCTCTTCAAGTGGAAGTGATCCATCTCAATGAAATGTTTCCTTATAAGAGTTGCCATGGTTATGATGTCTCTTCACAGCAACAGAGATCACAAGACAAAGACTGAAGACCCCATCCCCTTTCTGAGTATCATTATAATGAACAACAACAACAAAAATACGTTTTTCAAGTCTTTTTATTCTTTGTGTGTGCATAGGTTCCTGTGAAGGCCAGAGGGCACTTTGGGTCCCCTGGAGTTGGAGTTACAGGTGGCTGTGAGCTGCTTCATGTGGGTGCTAAAGATGAATTTGGGTTCTCTGCATTATCAGTGCATGCCCTTAACTGCTAAACCATCTTTCCAGCCCCTCAAACAAGAATTTGAAATGTTCATAAATATTCAAAGTGATGTCAGAGGAGTGCAGGGAGAGAGAGAGACCTGTAGCTCCCATCACAACAGAAAAGAGAAGCCTAGTGTGACTAGTAGGAAGAGGCAGCACACAAAGCCTGGATGGACAACCACTGGTAGAAAATATCAAGAAAGCATATGCTAGCCAACGGTAAAGGGTGTGTGCAGTCTCCCCTTCCTCAGAACTCTTTATTTTTCTACCTCTGGAATATCAGTACAAAAATTGTAGCCATTAAGAATATTGGAGTTGCCCACTGCCAGGACTACAGAGGAAGGAATCAGATATTCTTAATTGAAAATCAGAGTAATTTCTTTATAGAAATTTTGCTATATGCCTAATATTTAACAGAAGATAAACCTGTGGGATGGCTCAGTGTCTAATACCATCATGTTTCTTCTGAATTACAGGACATGCTTACAAAGGCCTCCTGGCACCCACACTGTTCCAGGCAGGGTACTGCTTAGAACAGAGGTAGATGGGAGAAACAGCTCCCAGCTGTGAATGAGCAGAACAGCTAAAAGTTCTTGTGAACAGACTGGCTTTAACAGATAAAATACAACACGAGTCAATCTCTTAAAAAGTTGGTTTTGGCAAACGTAGAAATATCCATACAAAGCTGGAAACAGGAAAATGATCAGGAACATGGGTTTTTACATTAAATTAAAAAAGAAATGACTTAAGTGAGATGTGTTTGTGGTATAGATCATAAAAAACACAAGACTGTGTCTTTGAAAGTGTCTTCTCAAAACATACAGCGTCTAAAGCTAAGGTATTAACATTATGCATTGACAGTATGAAAGTGTTCGCATGCAACATTTCCAGGACAGAAATGCTCCCCGTCTCCGTGCTATCCCATATGGAATCCACTATCACGTGCATAATCGAAATGTGGCTAATGAAACTGAGGGTATAAAATTTTCATAACTGAGATGGTCACATGACTAGTTGTTACTGATGATGATGATGAGTTGAGCCATGGGTTTATTTGGGAGGACCTAATTACTGCTAAGACATTAAGAATTGGGTATAAATGTAAAAACAAAACAAAACATCTCTAGACACACCTGAAAGTCTTAGCTGGTTTTGGAGATGGGGTTGGCACAACCTGTGAAGGAAAGGACTCCTGGGGAGAATTTATGTGGTCTTCCCAACACCTGGCTAAGGCTTTGGTCCCCAGGAGAACGCCTGCAGTCACAAAGTGCCCGCGGATGGGGCCACCCCAGGGCATCTGTGCATTGATATCACTGCTGTGAAGCTGATGGGATGTTTATTTTCGGACAGGGTTTCCAGAGCCAGAGGAAGGTTTAGCAGAAGGAGGCGCTAAGGGCCCGGGTCCTTTCTGGCCACTGGCAGGCTGCACAGGCCCTTTCTTTTTGGGGATTAAGATCTTGTTCTTGCTCTTGAACACTTTGCTGGGGTCCAGCTTATTCACAAAGGAGTCGGTCTCTTCTGTGAGCAGGCTTGTGTTGTTGTAGGTGATGGGTTTGTACATACTGAACCATTGCTGTAAGGCAGAAGTGAGAAAGAGTCACAGCCTGAAGGGGAAATGGGCCGAGAGCAGGGGCACATAGGACAGACATTACAAACTGACCATCACTAACCCACATTTTTTTTTAACTGTCAGCTGGTAAAGTATATGTGATTATTTCAAAATTCAAAAAGCTATAAAATCTAATACATTTCTGGTCTACATATCCAGTGACATAATGCTGATTTTATACATTTTTTTTTTAATGAAAAACTGCCTTAAAAACTAACAGTAACTGATGAAAGACCCCCTCAGCTCCTGGTCAACATATCTAGTGCAGTATGAGAACTACTGAGCTCACCAGTGGACAACGTCCTCCACTTGCCATCAAAGCAGACGGTGCCCACCATGGAAATTCCAGGTGGTGTGGCAGAGGTGCGTGCAGAACTTCCATATGGGAAGCTGTGCGCTGGTGCTCTAGACCTAGAGTTGCTCAGAAAGCCATCGAAAAAAGGACAGCCACATTTCCTTTTTCTTTTGTGCCACTGTTTGACTGAAACACTTCACAGCACTGATTACATGGAAGCTGTTCTTATGAAAATAGGAGAAGAATGAGCCCATATCTAGTAAAGCCGCAGAGGAATGCAGTCTCTAATTTTTTGCTAATTAAGTCCTATAAGAAATCACTATGATTTTTCTTTAGGCAAGACCAGTTCATTCCAGTAAAAGTTCTAGCCACCACTTGGTATTTTCAGGGCAGGCTGTATAAGCCTGGCATCCCTGTTTGAAATGATGCCCAGTCTGCATGCAGAAGATAGTTCTATATGTACCTATATGGGATGCTAAGTGAAAAGATAAAAGTGCAGAATTGCCACATTTGTGTTAGCACAAAGATTAAAAAAAAAACCCAAAACAAACAAACAAAACCAACAACAACAACAACAAACCCCATGCATTAATGCTTAACATGTAATGAGTCTCTCAAGGAGGGCATACATACTGACAACTGTGCCTGCCAATGAAGATGTATACCAGGAGCAGAGGGCAAGTAGAAACTTGTTAATCCTTCTAAGGGTTTGTATTGTTAATCAAAAAACAGTTATCTGGACCCAAGCCCTCAGTGACATTTAATTAAAAATAACACCCCAGTTGATCCTGATTACTTAATTAGATGCAAATCATGTGAGGCTATCAGCCAACAATGGAAGCACTGCTTACTGAAAATCTGGGTTCCACCCCTTCATTACTATTACTGTGGATGGATTCTGGAATGTAACACTTTCACAGGAAATTCTTGATACACAACAGATTTTGGGATGGTGGTAGTCTCTCCTTACCTTGGCCTGTGGGCTAATGCCATAGCTGGTGAAGGCATATTGCCACTGGGGCAGGCCCAGGTGGGTGATGAGCAGGCGGTAATAGGCAGTAAAGGTATCTGTGAGAAAATGCCAGTATAATGCTCTGTCCAGGAACCAGATCTCAGTGTCATGAGCTAATCCTAAACAGTATAAGAAGAAAGGGACAGCTTTATGTTTTTCCTTTTAGCTAAAATGTCAATATACATAGAAAGTTAAGGGAAACTCACAATAGAAAGGTTTTAAAGCACAAAATAAAACTCTCCTTCTATCCCCCCAGTTCTGCTCTTTCATGGCTGCTTTTTCTCATTAATATGATACTCATGGATTCCCGATTGATCACACAATGGCTTTGACCATGAGGCATTTCATTAAGGCTATCTCAGTAGACGCTTCTGTTCTGTGTGGACTCAGCACTCCCTCCTTTTTTGATGGAAAGAAACTGTAAGGATCAATCTTTTAAAAAAGAGGTCTCTAATCAAAAGTGCTTTGAAAGCAAATAATAACAAAAATCCAATGTAAAAGAGTCTATACTAGTGGTTTTCAACTTTCCCAATGCTGTCACCCTTTAATACAGTTCCTCATGTTGGCGAACTCCAGCCATAAAATTATTTTTGTTGCTATTGTTATGAATCATAATGTAACTATCTATGTTTTCCGATTATCTGAGGTGATCCCTGTGAAAGTCATTTGACTACCAAAGGGGTTGTGACTCACAGATTGAGAAGCACTGGTCTATACCATCTCACTCCTGCAATCCCGCTCATATGATATCCTATCCTAGGTCAGCTAATCCGGGCACTATTATGCCAGCTCCTATCTTATATCCATCTGTGACCTTCCATTTCTGTCACCTTTAGCCTATTCTGGCTCATTAGCTTTCTAGAAAGCTGTAACATCTTCCCCTAGGTGTTTCCCACCTACTCTCTTCCTTCTCCAAAACTACCTGACCATTTTCATTTGAACCTTGCAACTCTCCTAACCAGCCTTGAACAACTCTTTAGTCTTCTAGACTGTCCAGGCCTTTTTGCTCAGAGAGGAAAGCCTGCCAAGCTCTGCATGAGAGGAAGTGGCTGCATCTCTTTTGAATGAGATGAGCACAGGCTAATCACTTAAGCTCATTCAAAGAGAACTGTCATTACCACAAATCAGTTGAACTTTTTCATGATAATGACTTCTAGCCATCCGTCCCTCTGCTTTGTTATCCCTTTCACTCCTTCCTCATATCTAATTCCAATCATTGTTTACAATGCACCTTCAAGTCTTTCGCTACAGCAGCTTTACCTGGAAACAATCTCTTCTCCCCAGAGGTAATGTCTAATCTTTATGCCTCTTCACACTACCAGAAGAGGTAAGAAGAGCGCTTAAATGTGATCAGCTCTAGATTCAGTCTGTAGGAGCAGGCAGTGGTTTCTGTTTAGGTGTTCATAGTCTCTCAGTAACTATCATTTAGCCCTGCTTTCTCTTGGCTTTCAATGTGGGGACTTGAGGTCTAGTAATTCAGATTTCTATTGCTCTTAACTGGCCTACATATAAAAGTATTAAAAAAAGGTACCACATTTCCTGAATGCTTATCAAAAGCACAACCATATGAACAGAATGAGTCGTTCCTGAAGCTTTTCTCATGTGTCCCACGGACTGTTCAAAGTGACTCACACAAGGAGATGGAATATAGAAATTAGCTTAGTGGAAGATGTTCAGAGGGGATCAGAGGGGCTGAGTCTTGGCACAAAGAAGAGATATGAAAGCATCTCAGAGAGCTTTTTGTTCACTGATAGCTGACAGGCAAGTTCAGGGAAGACCACACCCATACTGTAGAATCACACTTTGGAAATGATCTTTACCAGGTTTCCCATGTTTGTAGACGAGGCAAACCTTCCCATTACCGTTGCATGAATCCAGTTCAAATATCACACTGCGACCATCAAAGTGAGGCTTCTCTGGCTGGTCTTCATTGGCTGTAAACCCAGAAATCAATAGTAATGTTCAAACAAACTCAACACAGATACAGCACTATACTACACAGCATTATATATAATTGTGCAAAGATGAAAAAATGGTGAAAGATTCTATGCTCTAAATGCCGTGAGATTCATTGACGGATCAGGCCTTCTTATCACCAATAGAAACTGACAGAACACTGAATGGAGCCACATTAAGGCAGAGCAATATGAATGTTGGGGTGCTGAAGAAAGCCTCTTCCCTTTCCTAGGTTTACTGTGTTAAGAATAGGATGCATGGTCTATGGGGGTGGATGAATCATAACTTATTCCACCTTCCAGTGATATATATACATCTTATCCTCTGGTGCTGATTCCAAAATGTGCGTTAGTTCTGGATTTGTTCTAATTAACCTATTTCCACCATCAATACTGTAGTTTCCTGACTGGTAACCTTTGATTAGATGCCAGAAATTACTGAGTGGTAGATGTTTTCTATTTCTATAAATATTCTTGAGCTTTGTTAAATTACTTAGACACAAATACTTTGGCCCTACTTTTAGGATTTCTCAGGCAGAAGTTGGGTATGATGGTTTACCCTGTAATACTAGCACTTGGGAGGTGGAGGCAGGAGAATTAAGAGTTCAGGGTCACCTCAGCTATATAACTTACAAGTTCAAGACCCTGCCAGAAAAGAGAAAACATGAAGAAGTTAGGAACAGTGGGACTGTCCTCTGCCGTTACCAGAAGCATAAGGTTAGTGTTTGGATGTTGTCCCAAGTCTACAGCTTCAATCGTGTGTTCCTCCCTTGAAGCAACACTGGGGAGAAACCTCAGTGTTCATCATGCTATTTATAATTTAGGTTGGTTCTTGTTCATGGGGTTGAATTTCTTCAGGTATCTACATAGTTTTTATTAAAACTTACTTTCTGAAAACTTACTTATAAAAAAAATTCAAGGCATTGGGTAATGTCACCTCCTTTTTATATGAAAGCTTATTTGGGTTATAATTTATCTACTATACCACTTATATAAAATATAGAATTTATAGCTTTTAGAATATTTTACAAAGTTACACCATAATCATCATAATTAATTTTACATTTTTTTGAGTGAATTTTTGTTTGTATCTGCCAGGATACTGAGACCATAAACCTAGGATCAGTCCTTCCCTTCCTGTCATACTGCTATGTCCCAGCCCTCAACCCGGGTGGCCAGCTCTAGGCAACACCTGCTAGAAGACCTGGCAGGCAGTCCACAGATCTCCCCCGGCCCCACTCTCTCTATTATCCCAATTCTCAGTGTTGCCCCTAGAGCTGCAACAGAACACCAGTGGTAGCCCCCACCACAACCCCATTGATGCTTCCTGTGGATCCCTCAAACCATTTCCTCCCGACCTTCCACCCCGCCATGCATACACCAGCTGAGCAGGCCAGTAAAACAGGCAACACTCAGCCTGTTTTACTGTTTCTAGAGAGGAAACAAAAACCAAGGAACAAAATTCTCATCAAACTGAGACAAACCAACCACCCAAAAACCCAGATGCCTAGATAACATGGTAAGCCACTGCCATGTGGTGATACACAGATTAATGGAGATGGGTTGAACTAATATGTAAGAGTTAGCCAATAAGAAGTTAGTTTTAATGGCCAAGCAGTGTTTTAATTAATACAGTTTCTGTGTGGTTATTTCAGGTGTAAGTTAGCTGGGTGGACAGGACAAACAAAGGGCCCTCTCTCCTTGCTTGCAATGAGAGAGAGAGAGAGAGAGAGAAAGGGAGAGAGAAAGAGAGAGAGAGAGAGAGAGAGAGAGAGAGAGAGAGAGGAAGAAGGAGGAGGAGGAGGAGGAGAAGGAGGAGGAGGAGGAGGAGGAGGAGGAGGAGGAGGAGGGAGAGAATATCAGGTATTTAAGATAGAATAGAAAATTCCTGACACAAAACATCCAGGAAATTTGGAACACTATGAAAAGACCAAGCCTACAAATTAATAGAAATAGAGAAGGAGAATACCAGTCAAAGGCTCAGAAAACAGGTTCTACAAAATCATAGGAAAAAAAAAATTCCTAACCAAGAGAAGGGGAAGCCTATAAAGGTACAAACAGCATACAGAATACCAGATAGATTGGACCAGAAAAAAAGTCCCCTCACTGTTGTAAAGAGGCCACTTGTTGGGGGCTGGAAAGATGGCTCAGCGGTTAAGAGCATTGCCTGCTCTTCCAAAGGTCCTGAGTTCAATTCCCAGCAACCACATGGTGGCTCACAACCATCTGTAATGAGATCTGGTGCCCTCTTCTGGCCTGCAGACATACAGACAGAATATTGTATACATAATAAATAAATAAATAAATATTAAAAAAAAAGAGGCCACTTGTTCATCCCGGCTGCCCAGAACCAAAATAAACACATAGAAACTGTATTATTTGGATCACTGCTTGGCCTATTAAGTCTAGCTTTTTATTGGCTAACTCTTATATCTTAATTTAACCCATTTTTAGTAATCTGTGTATAGCCATGAGGCTGTGGCTTACTGGGTAAAGTTCCAGTATCTGTCTCCGGTGGGGCTACATGGTTTCTCTCTGACTCTGTGTATTCAGCTTAGTTTTCTCTGCCCACCTCTATTCCCTGCACAGGCCCAAGACAGTTCCTTTATTAACCAATGGTATTCACAGTATACAGAGGGGAATCCCACATCACCTTCACCCCATAATAATCAAAACACTAACTATACAGAACAAGTGAAAAAGACCAAGTAACATATAAAGGCAGATCTATTAGAAAAATACACCTGACTTCTCAATAGTACTGGAGACTCTAGTAGACCACAGATACCAGCCCTATTTACTATACCCAGGAAAACATTCAATCACCATAAATGGAGAAAACAAGATATTCCATGATAAAGTCAAATTTAAACAATATCTATTTACACACCCAGCCCTACAGAAAGTGCTAGAAGGAAAAAATTCAAACCAATGAGGTTAACTGCACACATGAAAATGCAGGAAATAATTTCACATCAGTAAAACCAAAAGGAGGAAGGCATGTGCACACACACACACACACACACACACACACACAGATAGAGAGACAGACAGACAGAAAGACAGACAGACAGACTGTGACCACCACCACAGACAACAACAAAATAACAGGAATTAATAGTCATTGTTCATTGATATCCCTTAATATCAATGGCCTTAATTCCCCAATAAAAAGACACAGAATAACTGAATGGCTATGAAAACAGGACCTTTTCTTTTGTTACATACAAGAAACACCTCAACATCAACAATGCCTTAAAATATATGGTTGGAAAGAGATATTATTCCAAGCAAACAGACCTAAGAAGCAAGCTGGTGTAGCAATCTTAATAGCTAACAAAATAGATTTCAAACCAAATCAATCAAAAGAGATAGAAAAGGATACTATATGTTCATCAAAGGAAAAATTCACCAAGATGACATTTCAATTCTTATTATCTATACACCAAACACAAGGGTACCCCCCTTTATAAAAGAAAAACTATGACAGCTTAAATCACACATTAACCTTCACACACTGAAAGTGGGAGACTGCAATACTTCATTTTCATCAATGAACAGGTCATCTAGACAAAAACTAAATGGAAAAAATGCTACAGCTAACTGACAGTACAAAGCAAATGAACATAACTACAGAACATTTCACTCAAACACAAAAGAATACACCTTCTTCTCAGCATCTCATGGGACTTTCCCCCAAATTGACCACATATTAGGACATAAAAGCAAGTTTCAACAGATACAAGAAAATAGAAATAATTCCCTGTATTCTATAAAATCACCAAGGATTAAAACTGGGCATCATCAACAACAGAAACAACAGAAAGCTTACAAATTCATGGAAACTGAACAACTCCCACTCAACGAAAAATAGCTCAAGACAGAAATAAAGAAATTAAAGACTTTCTATAATTCAATGAAAATAAATACACAACATACCCAAATTTATGGGTATAAAAGTGGCACTAAAAGTTCATGGCACGAAATGGCCACATAATAAAAGATTGACAAGCTCTCATATTAACAACCTAACAGCATACCAGAAAGCTCTAGGACAGAAAGAAGTAAGCATACCCAAGATGAACAGATGTCAAGAAATTATAAAAAAGAATGCTGAAAGAATCAATGAAACAAAGAGTTGGTTTTTTTTTTTTAGAAAAATCAACAGGACAGACAAACCCTTATCCAAACTAACTAAAAGATGGAATATCCAAATTAATAAAATCATAAATGAAAAGGGGGACATAACAGACACTAAGGAAATCTGGAGAATCATAAGGACATACTTAAAAAACCTATACTTCTCTAAATCGGAAAATCTAAAAAAAAAAAAAACAAATAACTTTCTTGATAGGTACCACTTACCAAAGTTAAAATCAGATAAACAACTTCAACATGCCTATAACCCCTAGTGAAACAGAGTAAGTCATTAAAAGTTTCCCAAGTTAAAAAAAAAACAACAACCCAGGTTCAGATGGTTTTAGCAGAATTCTAGCAGACTTTCAAAGAAGAGTTAATGCCAATACAAATTATTCAACAAAATAGAAACAGAAGGAACAGAATTTACTTTATGAGTCCACTGTCACCCTGACACCCAAGCGACATAAAGACTCAACAAAGAGAATTACAGAACATTTCTTTTATGAATATAGATGCAAAAATACTTAAGAAAACACTTATTAAACTGAATCCAAGGAAATGTCAAAAAGATCATCCACCATGATCAAGCAGGCGTCATCACAGAGTCACAGGGATGGCTCAACATATGAAAATGAGTAAATGTAATCCACCAGATAAATAAATAATGATCATTTCATTAGATGCTGAAAAAGCCTTTGACAAAATCCAAAACCCCTTCATGATAAAGTTTTGGAGAGATTAGGGATACAAGGGATATATCCAAACATAATAAAGGCAATTTACAGCAAGCTTATAACCAACATCAAATTAAATGGAGAAAAACTCAAAGCAATTCCACTAAAATCAGGAACAAGACAAGACTGTCTACACCATATCTACTCAATATTGTACTTAAATTTTAGCTAGAGCAGTAAGACAACTAAAGGATGTTAAGGGGATATAAACTGGAAAGGAAGAAGCCAAAATATCTTTAAGATGATATGATAGTATACATAAATGACCCTAAAAATTCTGTAGGGAACTCCTATAGGTTGGTGCAGGAGAATTGTCTGTATTCTGTCAATCATGTTTTAAATAAATGCTGATTGGCCAGGCAGGAAGTAGAGGCGGGTCAACCAGACAGGAAGTAGAGGCAGGGCAATGAGAACAAGAGAATTCTAGGAAGGAGAAAGCCCATTACCCCCGTCCTGCCCAGACACCGAAGAAGCAGGTTGTGATTTGCCCCTCTGAAAAAGGTACTGAGCCATGTTGCTAACACAGATAAGAATAATGGGTTAATATAAGCTACAAGAGCTAATAAGAAGCCTGAGCTCATGGGCCAATCAGTTTATAACTTATGGAGACCTCTGTGTGATTTTTCTTTGGGGGCTTACCATATGTGGGAACTGGGCAGGACATAAACCCCAACTAAGCAGGTCCTCCTGTTACAAGAGGTGATAAACATGTTCAGTAAAGTGTTTAGATATAAGATTTCCAGTTAGGAAAAAAATCAGTAACTCCCCTATATACAAATGACAAACAAAAGGAACTAAGGAAGAAACAGGGAAACAACACACTTCACAACAGCCTCAAATAATATAAAATATCTTGGTGTAACTCTACCAAGCAAGTGAAAGACTTATATGATAAAAACTTCAAGTCTCTGAAGAAAGAAACTGGAGAAATCAAAAAATGGAAAGATCTCCCATGCTCATGAATTGTTAGGATTACAGTAAAAAAATGACCATCCTACCAAAAGCAATTTTCAGATTCAATGCAATCTCCGTCAAAATTCCAACACAAGTCTTTACAGACTTTGAAAGGACAATTCTCAACTTCTTATGGAAAAACAAAAAAACCTAGGATATCTAAAACAATTCTGTATAATAAAAGAAGCTACATCCTAACACAAGGACGCTTTCTAAAGGTATCACCATTCCTGATTTCAAGTTGTACTACAGAACTATAGTAATAAATGCCACATGGTATTGACATAAAAACAGACATGTTGATCAATGGGCCTGAATCGAAGACCCAGAAATAAGTTCACATACCTACAGACACCTGATATTTGATAAAGAAGTCAGAAATACACACTGGAAAAAAAAACTTCAACAAATGGTGCTCTTCTAACTGGATGTTGGCATGTAGATGGATGCAAATAGGTCCATATTTATCACTCTGTACAAATTCAAGTCCAAGTGGATCAAAGACCTCAACACAAAATCAGATACACTGCAACTGATAGAAAAGAATGTGGGGAGCAGCAGCCTTGAACATGCTGGAACAGGAGACAACTTTCTGAACAGAGCACAGATAGCACAGACACTGAGCTAAGCAATTAATAAATAGGACCTCATGATACTGAAAAATTTCTGTAGGGCAAAGGACACCATCAATTGGACAAAGAGGCACCTATGAAATGGGAAAAGATTTAACCAGTTCCACATCTGATAGAGGTCTAATATTAAAAAAAACCCCAAGAAACTAGATATTAAAAAAACACAATTAAAAATGGGATACAGATCTAAACAGAGAATTCTCAACAGAGAAATCTCAAATGGCTGAGAAGCATCTAAAGAAATGTTTAACATCCTTAGCCATCAGTGAAATGTAAATCAAAACTACTTTAGGATTCCATCTCACACCTGTTAGAATGGATAAGATCAATAACCCAAGTGACAGCTTATGCTGTTGCAGGTGGGAGTGCAAACTTGTACAGCCATTGTGGAAATCAATGTGGAGGTTTCTCTGAAAATTGGAAATCAACCCACCTCAAGATCCAGCTATACCACTCCTGGGCATATATACAAAAGATGCTCCATCCTACCACAAGCACACTTGATTAACTATGTTCACTATAACTTTATTCATAATAGTCAGAAACTGGAAAAAGCCTACATTTCCCTTAATGAAAAAATGGATAAAGAGATTGTAGTACATTTACACAATGGAGCATTACTTAGTTGTTAAAAAAATGGCACCATGAGACTTGTAGGGAAATGGATATAACAAGAAAAGATCATACTGAGTGAGATAACCCAGAATCAGAGAAACAATATTATTTGTTAAGTAAATCATAACTAAGCTACAATCCATAGACCCAGACAGGTTGGAGAGGAGAGCTATATGGAAATCATCAATCTCCCTGGGAAGGGGAAATAGAACAGATTCTGAAGACAGACTCGGGATGAGTGGGAATGGGAGCATGGGGGAGTCAGTTGTGTGTGTGTGTGTGTGTGTGTGTTTGGGGGATGGAGGGAGAGAGAGTGTGGGAGAGGCAGCTGGAACTGGGGGCATTGTGGGGGTGGTAGAAATACCTAGTGCAGTAAAAACTTCCTGGAACCTATGAGGTTGATCTTAGTGAAGACACCTAGTAATCAAGGATATGGAATTTCAATTGGCCGTATTTTATAGCCAGGCAAGGCTTCCATTTGGTAGAGTTGTTGGCTGAGGAGGTCCTGTGGAGATCTCTAAACAAACCATGCTGATGTTAGGACAGAAGTCACCCTCTAAAACTGATAGTGGGTTGGGGGCATCGGCAAGGACACTTTCACTCAGCTCACTGAACACAGAGAGGTTGAGCTGGTGTGGGCTTGGAGCCTTCACCCCTATATTCTAGTGTCTTTGGCGTGAGAAGGTAATGTCTAGGCTGTGCAAAGAGAAACCTGGATACCAACCCAGCCACAAACCTCTTCATTTACTACCTCTCCTCCCTGCAAGATGTGCTGGTGCGGTGGTGGCACAGAACATGTGGGAGCAGCCAACAATTGTTTGCTTTAACTTGAGGCCCACCCCACGAGAGGGAACACATGCCCTACACTGCCTAGATAGCTAGGAACCAGAGACTGGATAGCCCAGAAACCAAGGATTAGCGCCTTGTCCAGTTGTCATCAGAGAGGCTTCCTCCAGTAGCAGATGGGAGCACATGCAGAGATCCATCGTCAGATATTACATGGCGGGGGGAGTAAGGAGGCAGAGAGTGTTTAAATTGGAGGCCTCCATCAGGTCTGTCCCTTTGGAGATCGGGAAACCCTGCAGAAGAGGAGTCATCAGGGATGGAGGACACTGGGAGAACATGGTTCACCAAATCAACTAAGCAGGGCTCACAAAGACTAAATAACATGACAAGCATGGGGCCTACACGGGTTTGCACCAGGTCCCCTGTGTTTTATGTTATGGCTGTTAGTTTGGTGTTACTGTGAGACACCTAACAATGGAGGTGGGTGTATATCTCTGACGATTTTGCTTGCTTCTGGGACTCTTTTCCTCCAATTGAGTTGCCTTGTCCAGCTCTGTATGAGGGCTTTCACCTTGTCCCGTCTCACCATCATCTCTTGGAGACCTGCTCCTTTCTGATGAAGAAAAAGAAGTTGAGTGGATCTAAGGAGAAGGGAGATTGGGGGGGAGGGGAACAGGAGGAGTGGAAACTGAAGTTGGGATTATTGTATGAGAGAAGAATCTAATTTTAATAAAAAAAAAGTTAGCAAAAAAGAAAATAACTACAGAAAGGTTGGCCCATTTGCTGACAATCACATTTCTCATTTATCATGTTTATGTGACACCTGATCAGAGATGACTCTAGATAACAGAAATATTAATTTTTATTGTAGAATTAAGTGACTTTTTTTTTAGAAATTACAAATCCGTTGCAAAATACAATTATATTAAATAGAACATTAATTTCAATGAAAAAACTAGAATTAATTTAATATAATTTTGGGGCTTAACATTTTCTTTGAACTCTCTGGCTGCTTCAATATACAGATGACTCACACTTGAGCTTCAATCCATGTGAAGAGTTGTTTCTTCTAGTTCATGCTGCCTCCTTGGGTACAGCATTTTGCAGTGGCAACCCAAAGAGTAGAGTGGTTTTTAATGGAGACCATCTTTCACAGGCCCTGGAATCCATCTTCTCCTTTGGCTCAGTAAGGGGTACATGTTCAGTTTTTCAGTTGCATACTGTCTCTTGTGAATAAGGACAGTGCACCCTGGGCAAAGCCAATCTTCACTGTAAGTATCTCTAGATTCTCTAGCTTCTTCCGGACGTTGCTTTGATGTTTTCCTTCATCACGTTGGTAGCTCTTAGATGTTTTTAGGAAGATGAGTTTTAAATGCTGTCCCACTTTGCAGCTTCAGCAGGAAGGCTGTTCTCAATCACCCACTTGCCATTACCTCAAGAGAAAGTATCTTCACCAGTTTAAGTGTGCTCCTAAAAAGTAGGATGCAGGTAAGTTCTGCTTTTTATTTTGGTCTAATAGAATTTTTTCAAAAGAGAGATTCAATTTAGTATTACTTATTACAATGATTGATCTATTTCATTTTATTCCATTATGTTTCTCATTTTATGTTTTCTTCCTTTTCCTCCCCTTTTAGACTGGAGATGCCAATATAGTGTTTTATTTCTTTACTGTATCAAAGTTACTTAAGTCACTGTCCACCCCAAATTAGAGTTGGTAGGTCATAAAGAAGTGGGAAGCTTATGCTTGTGTCTGAGGTACAAACTATTAAAAAGGTTTCTTCAAAGTCAAAGGTGTTCTTCTTATACCATCTACATGCATCTCAAGCATGCTTTATTTGCACACTCCCTTCATTTTACGTACATTACATTTTTTCTGTATTATTTTTTAAAAATAAATTCTTTAAGACTGCAAAAATTCAATAGAGAATTTCAATGGCTATCTCTATCAATGTTTAACACCAAGTCTGCAATGGCCTTCAACCTGTTTCAAGGCAACTTACGTGAACTTCATTTTGTCTTTCAAAGCCCCTCCTTCCTGGAACTCTTCTGGGCATACCTGTGGCTCTGTTATAACCACAAGCCAGACTGGAATTCTATTCATTCCCAGATAACTTTTTTCAAGAGCCACTCTCTCTGTTGTTACTTTAGATGAATAAATATTTAACTTATTTTTTTCTCACATAATTAGAACCATATGACTACTTTAATCAAAAAGTGCCAGGGCGTTTAGCTAAGAAGAGAACTCAGCTACCTTGTAGGTGAATTCTTAACTCATGGAAACTGTTGAAAAACAAAACCAACAATGGATTTGTATAGTTTCAATTCATTAAATTTGTGGTAATCTGTTAGGCATAGAAAACTGACACATTAAGGCACTGTTGCCCCCCATAAGGTGTAAGACTTCATTCCTACAATAAAGGAAACCTTTTACTTTGCCAGCTTTGTCTCCATTCTCCTCTCTGAGGAGCAAAAACCACTGTTTGTGAGGGCTTCGGTTATAAAGTACCACCAACTCAGTGACCTAAACGGTATTCTTGTCTCATAGACTCGGTGGGCACAAGTTTGAAATCCAAGTGCCTAGAAGTCACTCCGCCTGAGGGCTGTGGGGAAGAATCTGTTCCAGCTGCTTTTCTAGCTTCTCATTTCTTGCTCAAGTGTGTGTGCACGCACACGCTCTTGGCTTGCAGAAAAATCACCCCTAACTTTGCCTTTATCTTCAAATGGCACTCTTCTTACATGTGCCTGTCTCCAAATTTCTTCTTTTTATAGCGTTCGCCCTGTTCCAGCAAGATCTCATCTTAGCCAATTCAAACTGCAGCTTGAGAATGAGGTTACACTGAAGAATTGGGATCTATGACTTGATATTGTTTCAGGGAATGGGCTACAAGTTAACCTACAAGACTTTAACTTAGCCTCTCTTTATAACTTTAGGGTTAACTAAAACAGGATAAATGCTTTAAAAATATTCCTTGTATTTTCTTCAAAAGTTATACACAACAGTCCTAGAAATTATGACTTTCTTCTTATAACCCAAAAGGTACATTTACTTTGCGTATACAGGACTTTCAATTTTCATTATCCTCCCCGTAACCACTAAATGTTTCTCACCATTTTCTAATTTCCACTACCACACACAAGAAACTCGATTAGTGTGTTAACATGATTATCATTTCTTCACAAGTATAAAAGCTTGTCACCCTCTCCCCAGTAATCAGGGTGTACAGATGTCTTTTCTTTTCTTTTTTTCTTCCTTCCTTCCCTCCCTCTCTCCTTCTCTCCCTCCCCATTTTGGATGAATCCTTTCAAATCTGTAGATACTTTCTTCTAAAGATCAAAAAGAACTCCGATTTATTGAGTTTAGTTTATTTTTATTAGTATTTTTCCTGAATGTGTGTCTGTGCACCATACACATGCCCTGGTGTCTGCAGAATTCAGAAGAAGACATTAGGTCCCGAGAACGGAAGTTAAAGTTGGTTGTGAGCCTAGCATGTGGGTGCTGGGAAGCAAACCCAGGCCCCTACAAGAAAAAGTGCTCTTATCTGCTGGGCTATCTCCCTAGCCCCTAACCAACTTACTTCCTTTGTGTGTATGACTGTATAATTTTATGTGCACCCCTTGCATGCAGGTGCCTGCAGAGAGCATTTGAATCCCTGAAACTAGCATTAGAGATGCTTATGTGAGCTTCCTGATGGAGCCTCAGTCCTCTGTACGTGCACTCTTAACTACCACCGAGGCATTTCTCTAGCACCAAAACATTCTCTTTTACTAGTGTTTACTTAACATGTTTCTTTCTCACGTCCTATAGTGATACCGAAGTCTAGATTACTGTAAAATGCATACACCCAGCAGAAAACAGAAGGCTGAGTGTTTTTATATCCATAGGTATATAGGCACTGTGGTCTCTATTCCTTGTTCAAGTCTTTTGTGAAAATATCTTCTCTAATCTGATTCATGTCTTCTAATCTCAAGGAGAGTATAACCCTAGCCTGTCTATTTAACTACATCTTTGCCTTTTAGAGAAGACTTATCATACATATATTAAGCCAATGTAACCAATCTCCCTATCCTTGGTAATCCTATAGCTCTCTGAGTAACAGTCTCTTTTTATCCAGTACCCATGACTTAACCAGTCTGTCCCTTGACCACTCTGGTACTATTATTTCTCGATCAATTGGTTATGAGTGAAGCCTTACATTATTACCCTTACAAGGACTTTGGCAAACCTTCAAGGCTTAGAAACAAGTTGTCTGTTTTCCTTTTCTTAATTCCCAATTCCACTGGAAGAAATAATTCTTTACAAATCAAAATATCCTCAAGATTCCCCTGCTTTAACAATGATCTGGTCAATGGCTTTGGAGAACATGGTTGTTCTGATAAGGGAAAAATGGCAGATTTTGCCAAGATCCTTTCCCCTACCTTGTCTTTTCTTCTTTCCCCAGGAGCAGAGACTTGAAGCCCATAGGAAGAGCCTATATATATCTTAACCACGAAGAAAAACAAAACACAACACACTATCCCAAAAGGCTGGTGCAGCAGGAAGCCTGAAGACTGCCTTTCTCAATCAGGCCACAACGGTCTGTCTAGTCTCAGATTTCTACTTCAGAAGACGGTGTAACTGACTCTGTCATAGCAGTTAAACACAGTTCTGACTAAAGAACTCCTTACATGCCACCTCTGCTCTTGGTCTCTTCCAGTTATTCGGTCTGTAAGCCATCTCATTCTCAAGTGGCAAAGTGATTAGAGCTCGGAATGGGGAGGAAAGTAGCTGTATTTAGACTTCCCTATTTCTTGAATCCTATTGTTTTAGAGATGGTCACACTATGTAGTTGGCTGAATTCAAATGCATTATTCTCCTGCTACAGTCTCCCAAGTACTGACATTATAAGGCTGTGCTACCATGGCCGTCCTCTGAATTGAGAGAATTTTAATCCCTAACACTGATTCCTGCAGTAACTACTTATTAAGTGCCTCCACTACTACATCACTGGCACTAAAATGGGTACAAGAAAAAAAAAATAAAAGACACGACCCTAGAATTTCCTTCATGAAATTTTTGTTTGTTGATATTTGTTTTCTTCTGTTTCAATCTTATTTCCAGAAGCTATGAATGAAAAGAGTTGCAGGTTAGTGGAAGACAATTCTACAGCGTGTTCCTATAGTTCTCTGTATCATAAAAGTGAGCCAAGAGGGCTAAGTTCTAACCAGGTACCTTCGTCATCGTCCTCTAGGTCTGCCAGAGTTGGTGCATTAGGAAGTGAATACAGAGAAGACTGGATGAGCTGAGTCAGTTTTGAAATACCATTAATCACCATGCTTCCCAGTGGAATGATGTGTTCTATGGGAACAAAAAGAATGACAAGTGGTAGGTTAGACAATGGTGACCATAAGTGATTTTGCTTGGCTAACCCAATAAACCCACTGAGAGTGGCTCCATGGCTGAGAAACCTGAGAGAGGGTCACAGAAGAGGAACATTCACTATATATGCCCCACACACTAGCTTTTTATACAAACAAACTGAGGAACTGGGCTCCAAAGATGATGAGCAGTTCTCACCATGTTTATTATGGCACCGTTGAAAAGTTTTTAATGGGATATTCACAAGGGCTAGAAAATTTACTCAGTAACTCTGTTTGAAGACTAAATGACTTAAAACATATTCTCACTCAATTCCCTTGTATTAGCCAGAACTACTTTCTTTTTTTCTTTTTGTTTTTGTTTTGTGGGAGACAGGGTTTCTTTGTAGCCTTAGATGTTCTTGGTTGTCCTGGAACTCACTCTGTAGACCAAGGTGGCCTTGAACTCACATAGATCCATCTGCTTCCGCCTCCTGAGTACTGGGATTAAAGTACATGCCACCATTGCCTGGTAAGAACTAAAGTTTCCAATGGAATCGTGGCTTTATGTAATAGACACTTTTTTTTTAATTATAAACCTTCATGATGAAAAATAGCTCTCCTTCCATTTGTCATTTTCCCTTGATATAGAGAAGTTAGCACCCTTCTTTTTTGTTGGGTCTGGTCTTTTATGAACAGAGTATAACTAAGAAACAGCATACTACATATTGCCTTTTATTATATAGAAATGAAAATGAAATTTATGCCCTGGCAATGCTGAAGCACACATGGGCAGCCTATATATGGTGGTTCTGTTGAACTTGTCCATATTGGGTTTCATGGTCTAATTGATGAGGACTGCTGACCAGGTCTCTCCCTCAAGAGGGCACCAGATCTCATGAAAAATGGTTGTGAGCTACCATGTAGTTGCTAGGAATTGAACTTGGGACTTTTGGAAGAACAGGCAGTGCTCTTAATCACTGAGCCATAATAAAACCCTGTTGATATAAGATGATGGATAAAGAGTGGCAAACAAAAACTCAGAAATCTAAAAAAGGCTAGAATGAGCAAAGGAATATAGATCATTGAATACCAGGAAAGATAACTAAAGTAAATATTAAAGGCCACCTCTGCTACCTTTAATTAATTTTTATGTGTATGTGAGTGTCTGGCATATGTATGGATGCTCATGGAGGCCAGAAGAGTCACTGGGTCCCACAGAGCTGGATTTACAGGTGATTATGAGTTACATGGATGTTTAGGAACCAAACTCAGACCCTCTGGAAGAGCAGTAAATGCTCTTAACCACCCAGTCATCTCTTCAGCTCTGTTGCCTTTTCTGTCACTGCATTAAGCCATTTAGTAATGAGGATAAAAAGACCGTGATTGAGAAATAAAGTAACAGAAGAAGATATTACAAGTATAAACAAGGTTTTTAGTCCACTGAATAGAATGATTTTGGTAAAAGCTAATATCATACATTCATTAATAATCTATAAAAAGTACCTCTGGCTAGGTACAAGATACAGAAGTTTTAGAAATCATCAAAAAAGTCAACACAGATGTGCTAGCAGGAGGCAAAGATATGGAAGGGAGAAGTCAGTTGTGTGGCTTTTCTGTGTAACAGAAGTCACTCCTCCTTATCAACAGCAGTGGGGAGCTATAGGTGCTTCCCTAAGCCCAAGAACATGTAGAGATGTAGCTAGAGCATAAAGAAATAAAGGCTCCTTTGAGGGCACATCTGGTAAGACTGTGCCAGGCACATGCTGGGCCCCAAAGGGTACTTCAGGACTTCCTAACTTATGAACCTTTTGAAGAATTTTCATATACATATGTAGTGTCTACCACATTTCACATTTTACATACTATCTGAAATCTCTGGCATGTAACAAGCTGGGCTTCTACATCTGCAATGTAAATATTTAGGTATAGATACATGGCTTAGATAAAAGCCTGGACATAGGTGTTTGGTGATGTAGGCTGAGGTGATTGATGTAAAAAAAGAAAGAGAAGCCCTGGTTCGAGGGTTAGAGCCTTAAAGTTGCACAATGGTAAGAATGGCATTTGGAGCTTGGTCAGCTGTTTCAAGGAAAGTAGAAAGTACTGCTGTAGCTACAGAGTTCTCAGGCGCTTTATGTTTGAGTCGGTTGGGTTCTCTATGTGGTGACTATTTCCTCTAGCAAGATGTCTCTAAACTGGGCTTCTAGATCAGGACAATTCAGTCTCAAACACTGTAAGAGTAGGGAAAGCACTGATAGCATTGATTACCATTGGAGGGGGAGGGGATCACAGCTTCTGGATTTGACACTTGAGACCCACAAGAAGAGTATAGATGAAAAGATCTTACAATTGTAAGGACCTTCAGAGCTGCTCATCTAACCTCTACCAGGAGAGTGTTCTCCAACATCAAGGAGGCTGACTCACCATCCAGCTTCACACTCCATGTCATATGAAAACCATTGGTCATCAGATAGAAGTTTCTCACATCTTCAGGCATTACACAGTTGTTTTTCTAGAATCAGAAATTGCTTGGTGTTAGGCCAGGGCTTGGAGAGCAGATGAAGGCATTGTCTCAGAGTTCTGCATAGAATGTTAACCATCTTCTTTATCCTCCATGTAGAAAGTTGGATATTACCTATAAAATTACTAGACAGGTACTAGGTCTAGCAAACAGTTACCAGTGTGTGTCCAGATAAAGCAGATTAGGTCTCTGTTGTGTCATGATATGTTAGCTGGAGAGGTGCTCAAAGGGAGTAAAATCTAAGAGGGGACAATAGGATGTAGCAAGAGGATGTTCCAAGTAAAGTGTGACATTATCAGAGCAGATCGCCATAAACTGCAGATCCATGTACATGTATTCTGAGACAAATTATTGGACAGGAAAACACCTTAAAAGTGTGCAAGTACTGGCTTTGTGGGAGCCTAGGCAGTTTGGATGCTCACCTTACTAGACCTGGATGGAGGTGGGTGGTCCTTGGACTTCCCACAGGGCAGGGACCCTGATTGATCTTTGGGCTGACGAGGGAGGGGGACTTGACTGGGGGAGGGGGAGGGAAATGGGAGGCAGTGGCGGGGAAGAGACAGAAATCTTCAATAAATAAATAAAATTAAAAAAAAGACATAAGAAAAAAATCTGAAAAAAAGTGTGCTGTGTATGTTATTTCCACAGCGTTTACTAACATGATTCTCTTTTGATAGTTCTTAACACAAAGATTACAAGAGGATATACAAAAGTATTTCATATGGATAAAAAAAGTCACCCAAACTGGAGGTGTGGAGAATAAAGGAACAGCTTAATGTTTTTTCAGGCAGTAATAGGAGCAAGCCTTAAAATCTAACTCACTTACACCTATGTACAGGCCTGATCAGTCATCTCTACTTAACTCAAATCCCTGAAATGCAGAGAGAGGTTAAGTTCTTCAGGTTCTTTCTGGAATCTTTTCCAGTAATTTCTGACATGGTTACGGAGGCAAAAAGACAATATAGTAGCAACTTAAAGCTTCTGGCTTTGTGGATCCTTATAAGGTGTGATACCGACCACTGTGTACATCCTTCACTTTGGGTCATACTGCCAGTCCTAAATACTAAGTGTGGTGTTCTGCAGCAGGATAATCTGGGTTCATTTTCCAACTCAGTCATTAGTTGAGTGACCTTGGGCACTATCGTTTAAATGGCTAATCTAGGTTTAAGAATACACTCTAAGGTGAAATCTACAGGACACTTGAGGTGGGGAAGGCACAACCTGATAGGAACAAAGAGGACTGAGAAGTTATGGCAACATCTTCAAGAATTTTATGTGAAAACTTAGGCTTACAGGTGATTTTAAGCAGCATTTGTCAGTTAGAAAAATGGACAGCAGTTTTCATTTAAGTGAATTAAGTTTTTAAATTTCCTTTCTGTTTCTTGTTGTTTGTTATGTGTGTGTGTGTTTATTTTTTAAACCAAATACTTCCCAATCACACTTACAAGATTCTAAGGTTTTATTTCCTACTTAGTATATTAGCTTGAGCAGGGCTTGATTTTAGTGTCTTCTGTTCATTCTTGGGACTTTCAATAGGACACCTGCAGTTATGAATTGTTAAGATTCTAACTTCTGAGAGAGTCAGCAGAAAAGAGCTACTGGAAGAAAAAAGGTTAGCATCAAAACCACAGAGCTACAAACCCTTGTGACCTACAAAATAGTGACTTGTCTACAAGATATACTGGTATAATAGTGGCACAAATGTTATGGAAGTAACCTTTTGACTTGATTTAATGAGATGGAATCTGCACCTCATGTTGCTAAGATGAACAAGAACCCAAGACTAGACAGGTTATGGACCTAAGGGAATACCCACTACTTATTCTGCTAAAGGAACATAGTATGCATATGACTCCTAATGGCACACAACTATACCCATAGATCAGTGCCTTGCTCAATCCATAGCAGAGAAGTTTCTTCCTCTTGCAGTAGATGGGAATTATCAGAGACCACAACTGGACAATGAGCAAAGAGAGAGAGATGAGAGACTTTGCAGCACTCAGTCTTAGAGGGAATATCTTTATCAGCCTCCCACCCCCATCCAAGGCTCAGAGAACTATGAAGAATAGGAGTCAAAAAAAATTGTATGAACTCCAAGGAAATAGTGTCTTCAAGATACAATAGGACTGAAGAACTCATCAAGACTGTAGTAGCACACATAAGACCTGCTCAGGTTCAAGCCAGACAGTGTCTGGGCACTCAGAAGGGAAAGTAGACACAGGGTCCTATTTCTAGCCAAGGAGCCATCTGTAATTGATACTGGCTAACAAAGGGAAAATCAGTGTTCACAAGTGGAATCTCGCAAGGTACAGCAGTCACACTCTAGGGTAGGCCCTGAGCACAGGAGTAGTTAGCCAACACAAAACAAACTCAATAGGATCTTTGTAGACTTTTTGTTTCATTATATTTTGCCTTGGCATTTTTTTGTCTTATCAATCTTTTGATTGTTTTGATTTTCATTTTTGTAGGGTTTCTGCTCCTTACTTTGTTTTGTTTTCTGAAACAGACAGAAAAAGGAAAAGAGTGTGGAGTTGGGTGGGTAGATAGGGAAGTAGAGTCTGGGACGGACTGGGGAAGGAGAAAAACATGAATAAAATCTATTGTGTGAAAACAAAGTTTTCAATTAAAAAAATGATTACTTCTGTAGCTCTAAGAGGCTAAGACCTACTTACAGATTTTGGCTGCTGGTGCCATCTACTGACAGAGAAACACAAACTTGAGACTCTAGCCTTTTTTATTTTGGACCGGCAGAAAAACCAGGATGGTAGGGGCATAGTTTATATATACACACTTATACATACATATAGTTTATATATACACATTTATACATACATATAACACACACGTATATAGCATATAATATATACACACATGTAACACGTATATATGATATATGTATATACATGTACATAAGATATATTTATACACATATGTATATCGTATATATAGCACATATACATGCATATACATATATGATGTGTGTGTGTGCGCACACGCTTGCCTGTGCCTTGTTCTGTAGCTCAGGTGGCCCTCCACCTCTTGATTCCTCTGCTTCAGCTTTCAGAATCGCTGGGATTGCAGAGTGCACCACTATGCTCAGCTCTTCCAGCTATTCTTTTTTTTTTTTGTTTTTCGAGACAGGGTTTCTCTGTAGCTTTGGTGCCTGTCCTGGAACTAGCTCTTGTAGACCAGGCTGGCCTCGAACTCCCAGAGATCCGCCTGCCTCTGCCTCCTGAGTGCTGGGATTAAAGGTGTGCGCCACCACCGCCCGGCTCTTCCAGCTATTCTTAATAAACAGTTTATGCGATACCTGCAGAAAGGGCTGGTAGAATTCCAGTAGTACTAATTACTCATTTGCTGATGTAATATATTTGTCTCACCAAGAAAGACATTACTTTATACAAGCAGTGTGTGTGTGTGTGTGTGTGTGTGAGGGAGAGAGAAAGACAGAGAGAGAGAGAGAAAGAGAGAGAGAGAGAGAGAGAGAGAGAGAGAGAGAGAGAGAGAGAGAGAACACAGTATAAACCTATATGCCCATGGATGCTAGAGGCCAACCTTGGGTGTCATTCTTCAGGTGCTGTCTACCTTTTTGCTTTTTGATACAAGGACTCTCACTGAATTAGGGTTACAAGTGCATCCACCACACTTGGCTCCCCCCACCCCCATGGGTTCTGGTATCAAATATAGGCCCTCATGCTGTGTCAGTACTTTACTGAATGAGCTAAATTTTTTTAAAGAATTATTCAAACTTCACAAATCAGAGTAAACTATCAAAATAAAATATTTCAAGTACTAACCTTAGCACATAAATTGTGAAGTAAACCAAACTTCATGAAACACACTAAGTCTTCACTATCCTTCTAACAGTGACTGGTGGGTCCTTGCCTGGCCTTTAAGGTAGCTTTGCTACAGGTCTTTCTGTCCCAGGCACTCATGGTCCTGACAGGGCCTCCTGTCACAGCGAGCTCTATTTAGTGAAGTTTTCAGGGTACTATATTTAGGTGGTTTATCTGCCCTGGCTAATGATTCACTTGCTGATATTTTATTTTCTCTTTCAGCCAATATAAAGTTGGCTTTTCCTGGGGTGGGGAGAACAGCCTACCTACTTCAGAGGGCATCTTCCCACAACAAATACATACTCACTCTTTCCTTTTGCTCCCCACCTTTGGTGGCAGAAGATGGGAAGGAACGAGAAAGAAAATAATGGACAGGAAGTGAATGAAAAGGGGACAAAATGAAGATTGGAGGGAGGAGCTAAAGAGAAAGTCAGGAATAACCCTGCAGACCAGCAACACGGAAATCATGTATTCCAGCGCAAGGTAGGGTTCTGTAACACAGCTCTCCACTTTCAATGCTTTCTCCTCTAACCACAAATTTCTTTAAACTACACTAAAAACGGAACCCACTAGAAACTCTACTATTACACAGTCGGTTTTAGGAACTGAATTTCTAGAAACTCTTCATCGGTATTGTCTATACCTCAAGGTAGGGGAGGAGCTGCTCACTGTCTCTTGCTCACCTGCCTACTTCTACACAATCTTGTATGCTACTGTTCCCTCTACCATTGAGGTACTTTATCTGGGAAGGGCATAGGACAGAAGATACAAAAGGGCAGGGAGGGGTATTAATTTTGAAACAGGTACTTGTCTTTGCTAAGCTGACAATTTTGAGTTCCTGTTGCAAATACAGCCAAATAAAGGGTTTCTCATGAAGCCCACCAAGAAGGCACATAAAAATAATACTGGCACTCTGAAGCAATGAGTACAAATCTATCTACTTAAAGTCTTCTTCGAGAGGACGTTCTCTAGTGGAGGAAAAACCTGGGTCGTGGCGTGATGGTATGAAATTCCTAGGACAATTCTCAAAAGCATCTTCAAAGTTCTTCCTTGAAAAAGGCAGAGGAGGTGGTTTATTGAAACCTTTTTGGTGAGTATGGTCTAAGAGTCTCTAAGAGTCTGGAGCCAAAGATAAAGTGCTGAAGACTCTTCTGTACACAATTAAAAACAATTCTAAAATTTGTCTTATCTAGGGGTCAATACTTGCATTGCTGAGGCTCTGACAAAACTCAGCTAAGATAACCTTCAGGTCAATAATGCCCAATTAAGGCTTACCCAATTAAGATTCTTAAGCAGGATTGTCAGGGAGGTCTTTGCAAAGGCAGCAACCTGGCTTCAGAGCTCTTGGTGTGGTACCTTCTATTTTAGGACTCTGCATAAACAGCCAGGCTATAATGCCATAGTCTTATAGTCTCCTGACTTGTTTTATCTAATTCATTCATTAATCCATCATTTAATAAATATCTATTATGACATTACTATAGGTTGGGCACTAGAAACTGTGAATGAGCCAAGAGGAGTCTGGGTTATACATGGACTGCTAATGCAAACCCACCTTCCTCTTCATCCTTGACAGAACACTCTCTTAACTAAAGAGCACTGTATCCTATTAAACACTTGCTTTTTAAGACTTCTGCAATCCAGGCTGCCGACTGATGTAAACACAGTTCAAAGAGGAGGTTTTTGAGCAATCTTTCACTTTTCTGGTCAAAAGTGACAGACATGGAATCAGCTTTTCTTCTTGCCTTAAGCTCTAGGTGACAGGTGTAAGTCTAGCAGTCATCTAGCTAGCACAAACGAAAAGGGCACAAGAATTTCAGAAACAGTGGCTTAATACTGTCTGATGAAGCAACTCAAGCTGCCCATCACAAGACTTCTTACATAAAAACAATATTCTTTGTCTAAGCTATTGCTAGCATTATACAGAGAAAAATGAACAACATGTGTGGATCTTTGATGGACAAAGAAGACCAGGAAGGGTCCTGAGGAGGAGGGGAGGTCAGAAGATAGTGGCGCTTTAGCATCCAAAAGATTTATGGGTAGCAAATTGGCCTGGAAAACTACCTTCTAACTGGAGACACAAACAAATGAACAAACAAAGAAAACACCAATAGCAGCTATCTCACTGGGTGTCTGAGGAAGAGTAGAGATGCCGAAGAGCTCAGGAAAATGTAATGGCCTTCTTGGAGGAAACTAAGAACACATCTACCATTCCATCTCTAGATCAACCTAAATGGACTGACTGGTAAGAACAGAGTAGTAAGAAGAGGCTCATAATAAATCCTACTCATACCCCAGAAACCAAGGTATCTGCTGTTAAAACAGTTTAGTTCCTAAGCTCAGTTTGGAGAGTTCCCTGAGTACCATATGCCATCACATCACAGCGATACCCAGAGAAGGAGTACTGCACAAACTCTGCTCTCATCCATTCAGCCTCCTATTGAATAGCAATACCATGGGACCTTTCCCACCAAGGGTACCGGGAAATAGCTAGGAAGCTGTCCCAGCAGCTTAGGAGACTTTAATTGTTGACTCTTAGCTCCCCAAATAGCTTGGCAGCCACCTTGAGAAGTTCAACCTACAAATGCCTTGGGAAGCGGACAGGTGGTTCCACTCATCTGGGAATTCAAGGCTGGTGGTAGGGATGATTGAGCAGCATTCTTTGAGTGGCTTGACTCAGTGAAGCCCAGGGAAAAACCACAGTTATTTTTCAACAGACAAGAGGCAGCTGAACACCTCGACCTTAGAAGCTTGGCCTGCTGATGCCTTGAAAAATGAAGGCGACGCCCTGCTCATCACCCTTGTTCCTGGGAAATAGCTGGGAAGCCTGTCTGCAGAAGTTGGCACCAGATAACCTGCAGACAACACCTCTGGAGCTCTTGGACACTGGCAAGTAGTTGGTCTGAGCCCAATGGATGTTCTAGTGAACAAGAATCTCTCATACTAACAGTGTATTCTACTGCTGGGCATGCTGTGATAGTACCCCACACAATGTGACCTATAAAAATCGACAGGTACCCCACACCTAGCTTGGTGCATCATGTCCAGAGCTGTAGTAAACCTGTTGCATCTAAAAGACCTGTATCTCAGGTGTTGTGAGAATTTGGCAACTACTGCAGCAGAGATCAGGGAATTACCTGCAGATATCACCAACTTTGATTACTGCTGAAGAAATCACATAGAAACTGAAGTGTCAACGTGTAGTCGAACTCAATGTAGCATATTTAGCCAACATTCTAGAACAGAACTATAAAATTTTTATTGTAAAAGTCATTCTATAAAAATTAGGGTAAGCAACTGACTTACCAGATGCAGAACAAAACAAAACAAAAACTCTAGAAAAAAAGCCACAAAAAACACATGAAAAAATAGACAAGAAACATGAAATGAAGCAAAGCAAAGTAAAATAGCTCTAAAGAACACAATGATCTAGCAATAGATTCCAAAGAAAAGAAAAGCAATTTACTACTTAAGAAAGAAGTCAGCTGCATAGTTTTAAAGGGAAAATTTTAAGATGTAAGATAAGAATGAACAAAGAAATAAATATTATAAGAAGGCAGCAAACAGGAATTCTGAAGCTAATGAGCTAAATAATAATACAGTAAAAGTCTCACCAGCAGAATAGATCAAACAGAAGGAAGATTTCCAAGAATTAAAAAAAGCTTTTCAAATGCACAGGCCACCATCAAGACTGAAAACTATTGTGAGAATTCAGAAGAAGGGAGAAGCAAAGAAAATGTATGCAAGGAAGTAATTGCTGAAAATAATTGGCAATTGGAAAAAAATGCCAAATCTTGGTACAGATACTCATAATTCAGTCTAGGAAGCTCAAGGTCTTGGTGAAGAGACTAATATTCCCAGTCTAGGAAGTTCAAAGGCTGAAATAATGCAGTGGTTCTCAGCCTTCCTAAGGCTGTGGCCCTTTAATACAATTCCTCATGTTGTGGTGACTCCCAACCATAAAATTATTTCATTGCTACTTCGTAACTATAATTTTTCTACTGCTATGAATCATAATGTAAATATTTTTTGGAGACAGAGGTTTGCCAAAGGAGTTGAGATCCACAGGTTGAGATCCGCTGTCCTAATGTATTCCAACAAGGAATGAAAAGTGAATCACATGGTACAAGAAAACTATCTAAAGTATAAAAGTAATTTAAGAACAGAAACATTTTTATCAAACTAGTGAAGTACCTAGATCAGTAAAACATACATCTGGATATGTATGCTAGAGTGTTCCTAGACAGTATTACCAGGCAGAAGACCCATCCTAAATGTGTGCGTGGGGGGGCAGTATCCCATAAGACCAGGTCCTGGTGGAGTACAAAGCAGGAAAGGAGAATCCCAACAGCACCGGCAATTCTCTTTTTGTTTCCTGGCCACCATGATAGAAGCTGCTCTGCTTTGCCATACCCTGCCTGCCGTGATTGATTAAAACCTCCAAAATTGTAAGACAGACTTGATTTGTTTCTCTACCTTAAACTAAAGTAAAACAGAAGAGCTTAACAGCATACTTCTTTAAATGTTTCTAACTGGAAGTCTTAGATCACTGGGAGCATGTCCTTAAAGGGGATAATGGAATTTCAGCCTCTCCCTTTCCCTCCTCTGCCTTTCAGCTGCTATGAAGTAAACAGCTTTCTTTACTGCACGCTGCAGCCAGGATATACCATCTTTACAAATGCCCAAAAGCAAACAGCTAAGAAACTATAGATTGAAATCTCCAAAACCATGCGTCAAAACAAACTTTTCCTCTTTTCAAGTTGATTTATTTCATATATTCATTATAGTAATGGAAAACTGAACACTATGACATACAAAAAGAAATCAAAAGTGAATAGGAGTAGCTTGTTAACTTGTATCAGATAAAATAGACTTTAAGTCAGAAACTGTACAAAGAGATGAAGGTCACTATATAAAAGAAAATGGATCAATTCAACAAAAGGAAGCATATAAATATATATGCATATGTGAGTGTGTATATATGTATGTATGTATATATGTATCGTAGGGTTTCTATTGCTGTGAAAAGACACCATGCCCATGGCAACTCTTACAAAGGACAATATTTAATTGAGGTGTCAGCTTACAGTTCAGAGGTTCAGTCCATTTTAATCATGGGCAGTGTGCAGGCAGACATGGTACTGGCTCCATCTTGATCGGAAGTTACTATGACACCAAGCAAAGCTTAAGCAAAAACTACCACAAAGTCTGTCCCCGACAGATACTTCTTCCAACAAGACCATATCTACTTCACCAATGCCAACCTCCTAATAGTGCTATTCCCTTTTGGATTATGGGGGCCAATTACATTCAAACTACCATAATACATAATACCAAATATTTAATAAAGACACTTACTCTAACAGAGGAACAGATTCTAAACTAACAATAGCCAGGCACTGAAGCAATTTTATTAATAGATGATTTTTACCAGTGGACAAATCATTCATAACAATCAAGAAAAAAAATCAGAGTTAAACTATACTTCAGATCTTATGGACATAACACACATCTATAGTTCATTTCAACAAAAAACTGCAGAATAACATTCTTTTTATTAGCACATAAAACATTCTATAAGGAAATTATGATAAACTGTAAAACAAGTCTCATGAAATTTAAAGAAAATTTTGACCACAATGGAAATCAGTAAGAAGGACTTAAGAAAATACAAATATATCAGTTAAACAACATTCTCTTCAGAGAAAATCGAATGAATAAAGAAATCAAAGTGAAATGTAAATATTTCCTAAAACAAGAGTGTCTCAGCTAAGCACTGGGCTGAGCTCCCAGGGTCCAATCGAAGGGATGGAGGAGCAATAATATGACCAAAGGGGTCAAGTCCATGATGGGGAAACCCACAGAAACAATTGACCTTAGTGAGTGGAAGTTTACTGACTCCAGACTGACAACTAGGAAACCTGCATAGGACTGAACTAAGCCCTCTGAATATGGGTGACAGTTGTGTGGCCTGGGCAGTTCATGGGGCCACTGGCAGTGGGACCAGGATTTTCCCCTAGTGCATAAACTGGCTTTTTAGAACCCATTCCCTGTGGAGGGATACCTTGCTCAGCCTAGATACAGGGGTGAGGACCTTGGTCCTGCCTCAAAGTGATGTGACAGACTTTGTTGGCTTCCCATGGGAGACCTCTGACAAGTGGATGAGGGGTGAGGTGGGGAGAAGGTAGGGGGAGTACAAGGAGGGTAACTGGGATTGGTATGTGAAATAAAAAGATTGTTTTAAACAAATTTAAAAAAGGATTACAAAAGGCAAAAGACAAATAAACAAACAAACAAAAAACCCCAAGGGTGTCTTAATTGGGTTTCTATTACTGTGAAGAGATACCATGACCATAGCAACTGTTAGAAACATTTCCTTGTGGTAGCCCACTTACAGTTCAGAGGTTTGCCCATTATCATCATGACAGGGAGTATGGCGGCATGCAGGCAGACATGTTGCTAGAGAAGGAGCTGAGAGTGCTTACATCTTGACTCACTGGCAACAGGAAATGGTCTGAGTCACTGGGTAGTATCTTGTGCCCACTACCACAGTGACACAATTCCTCTAACAAGGCCACACCTCCTAATAGCACCACTTCCTTTGGGTGCCATTTTTTCCAATCCACCACAAAGGATAACATAAAACTTGAAGTATATTACTAAAAAAATTTACAAGGTATAACAAAAGCAGTACTAAGAAAGACATTTATATCAGTCAGTGCCTACACACACATACAGAAAAGACTTCAAATACAGACTCTAATAATAAAACAGGAATGAGAAAAATAAGAATAAAGCTGAATGGCTAGAGGAAATTTCTTACTAAACAAAAAATTAGAACCAGGAGGACACATAAAGCACGAATAGACCAATAATGAGTAAGAATAGAGCAGTAATAAAGTCTCCCAATAGAGAAAACCCAGAATTGTATGGCTTTATTGCAGACTTTACCATATATTTAAGGAAAACTATTTTTATTTCTTCTCAAAGTATTCCAACATATTGAAAAGAGGCTACCCTTTCAAATTCATTTACAAAGCCAGCATTACCCTGACACTAACTTAGACAAGGAAACAATGTGACGGAGTGGTGCCAAGGAATGGCAGAAGAGGAAGAAAGGCTGCAGAGAGTTAGAGAATAATTGGGGGATGGAAAAAAGGACACTTGTTTAGACCAGGGCTTGGAAAACTGTAGCACAAGGTCCTCTGCACAAAAATTATTCAACAAGTCACAGACTTGTATATTGTTGGTTGCTTTCAATGTTTGTTCCCACAGCAAAAATGAGTTGCTGTGACAACTGAGATGCCACAGAGCCTAAACTATTTGTTCCTTGAACAGAAAATACTTTCTGAATCTTGACTTTGACACATTTTCTACATGCTTTGCATGCAAAGGAGAGATGACCAAGCAGCTAGAAGGAGAAACATACTGAAGATTTCGCTTTGTCTTATTTAGATGTTAAAGAGATGAACAAGCCCCTATAAGGAAGTTATCAGTGTACCACAGAGGGAGAAATGAAGCACTAACTGGAAGAGTAAGAGCTTGGGGGGCCGAAGAGGACGTCACTTGTCACTTGGTAAATGCTTACAATATATGTACAGCAGGAGTGTGTGAAGGACTTATCTGCAAGAAAACTTAGAATCTATGGCCATGATCTAAATAAGGCTGAAAAGAAAGGTATTTTGCCAAATTGTTGGGCCTCTGTGAGCCATAGTTCCATCATCACCATACTGCACTGGAGAGTCTAACCCAAGAACTGTCAGGGACTCTGTAACTATGCAATGTCACCAAGACACTTAATAATATTGTGGTTCTCCTGGCCCCGGGATGGTGTGAAAATTCAAAGGCAGATTCTTTCTTTATATACAAACCATGAAAAGTCCAGATAATGAAAAGCATTTAGGTCTGATAAACTTGCAGAGGGAAGCTGGGAAGTATCAGCCACAGATCTGTTAGTGGTTTCTGCAAAACTTAACCATTTTCTGTCTAGCATGATGCATACTAATAGGCACCTTTCTCTTCCACAGCTGAACTCGTAGTTTTGTTGTGTATATATACAACCTAAACATCCATTGCTTTAATAGATTCCCAGGGTCCGAGAAAACACTTTGCTGGGAAAGTGGAATGGAATAGAAGCTGTGATCTAACTGATGATAATAAGTTTCTTGCTCTAATCATTCCTTTCCAGGGGCATTTAAATTGACCTCTCTTTGTTGAAAGATGAAGATTCTACACAGAAACTTACTTGTTCCCATGAAGAAATCATATGACGTTCAGCAGGTAGCTTTTCTATTATGCTTACTTCTGTCACACCTGGGGAAGATTCTGGAAGAAGAAAAAATATGGTATAAAGTTGTAGTTGGCCTGCTCACACATTCTGTACTTTAGGTTGGTTATGTGTTGATTACTACTCTATGGCTGTCCAATCCTTCTGATGAGCATTTACATCCCCTATGAGCAAAGCAAAGCCCCAGTACCATAACCTGTAGGACCCAGCATACCCCAAAGGAAGACCATAACTAAATTGTCTCTACCATCTACATTTATCTAGTTGAATAACATACAGAGATTCTAAACTTTCAGTGATTTCACACTGGATCTCTTGGCATATACACAGTTAAAAGGAATAAGGAATAGCACCTCTTTAGGTTTCTAGAAGAAATACAATTTATCCAGGCACGGTGATACAGTACTTTAATCCAGCACTCAGGAATTAGAGGCAAGCAGGAAGGTATCTGTGAGATTGAGGCCAATATGGCCTACATATAGCAAGTTCCAAGATAGCCAAGACAACCCTGATTTAAAAAAAAAAGGACTTGGTTTCTAATTTTCTTCTGAATAAAATTTATCTACTGGACATGTTATTCTACTTGATGGAGTTCAGAATTTAAAAGCTAGACTAGGCTAGGCTAGGCATGGTGGTACCAAACTTTATTGAAGTGCTTGCCAGAATGAGGGAGCTGGGTCTAACAGAAGTCAAGGCTATACTGTAGTAGTGAGTTTCAGGTAAGCCCAAGCTGCAAATAATGCCTAAACAAACAAACAAATTCAAAGCTGGGGTTGGGGAGATGGCACAATGGGCAAAACTGCTATGCAGTTTTGATGTGTGGCGTGGGAGGTCCTTCTGTCTATGATGTGTTGCTTTTATTGGTTAATGAATAAAGAAACTGCTTTGGGCCTATAGCAGAGCTATAGGGGAACAGAACTAGGTGGGGAAAACTGGATGGAATGCTGAGAGAAGAAAGGTGGAGAGGGAGATGGAGGCCATGGAGCCGCCTCCAGAGTTAGACGCTGGAACTTTAGCCCGTAAGCCACAGCCATGTGGTGATACACAGATTAATGGAGATGGGTTAAATTAATACGTAAGAGTTAGCCAATAAAAAGTTATTAATGGACCAAGCAGTGATTTAATTAATAGTTTCTGTGTGATTATTTCGGTTCTGGGTGGCTGAGACAAGCAAGCATCTCCTCCTACACATATGTAGAGGATATGAATCCTCGTTCATAAAATAAAGGACAAGACCACTACCAGTCAACTATCAGGAAGATAAAAAGAAATGGTTTCACAGTGCCCTGTTAACATCCTTAATTTCAGGCTCTAGGCTTCTAGAATTCTGAGAGAGTAAGCAGCTACCATTCAAAGCCACTCAGTCTATGGTACTTTTTATGGCAGACCTAGTAACTAATGTAAAGTCTACCTACTTTCTGCGATACTGCATGTATCATTCTCACTGCCGTCACCCTTACATCATGGCTACTGCAAACCATGATAAAAAATTACACCCACAAACCCTCTTCTTGTTCTGATCTGTTCTTGATATGCTACAAATCTTGTTCGACACGTTTGGTTGGCAGAATATCGGTTTTAATATATTTTTGTTTGATTTTATCTTTCATCGTCCGAATTCTTTACTCCAGTATCAGTTTTCTCATTGCCTTTATGTCTCTAATCACCCCCAAACTAAATCTGTACTCATATTCAATTATGTTGTAGCTGCTTTCTGATACACATATACAAGTGTGTCCATGCTTCTGTTTACATATATTTCATGTTCTACCTCCACCACAAAACCACTTTAGATTACTCTGGTTTGCACTGATCTCTAATTTTCCTGATATAATTTCCCATACTATGTATGGTAAATACTATATATTTATATTTGATGATATGATATTTTGAGCTATAAACTATTTTGAGCTATGTTTTTTAATATGAGGTCTAAGCATCATATCAAAAAAATGTAATAAAATGAGTGTTTTTATTTGCTCATATATGTGTGGATGGTATACATGTGAATGTGCAGCTCAAAGTTGACAATAGTCTTCCTTGATCACTTTCTGAAACCTTCCTATAGAAGCATAAAATTTTCTATTTTTACTCAATGTTCTAAAGTACTGAAAGCATGGTACTAAAGACAGAAAACATGAGTGAGTCATTCTCCATCCTGGGATGCAGGGATGGAAGGTGCTGTCTTCCTTCAGTGGGAGCTGAATAGCGATGTTTGCTGACTTCAGAAATGGGCTAGTCTGGTGTCTACAGCTACAAGAGGACACATACAATCACCCAGTGTTTCAGCTCCCTGCAGTCACTCATTCTAAAATTGGGTGGTATCAGTTCCTTTCTTCTAACACCATTTCTCCACTGTAAGGTAGTCTTATTTCCACCTCCTTGAATTTGTGGTTGTTTTGTAACTGTCTCAACCATTAAAATCAATTATGACACACTATGCCAGTTTTGAACTTAAACTTAAAACAGAAAGTTTCCTTTTCCTTTCTTTCAATCTGGAGCCAACACACAATAAACCCAAGCTAGTCTCTGGAAACAGAAGCCACGAAGAACATTGTGGGACAGCGGTCACGTGAATGCAGATGCCATTAGGTAATTAGAGTTGCTATTTAATTGCAAACATTTGAGAGACCCCAAATGAGAAGAATCTCAGTTAAACCTCAGTCACTGCTGGACCTAGAAGAGCATTCACTAATTTGCTTCAAACTACTGTGTATTTGGAGTAGATCAGCAATAGATAAGTGGAATATACTTCAACAGTCAATGATTCAAGATTTAATTAGGATCTGCTATGGCCTCAAATTGGGAAAATTACTATTATGTAATAAAAATTTAGGTAAGAAACACTGTTTGAAGAAAAACTGCTAGTTAGATACACAACACAAATGTTTAAAACCACGAAAGCCTCAAGATAACGCATAATTATGTTAAACTTGGTAAAAATGACTCTGAGTACCATAGTAGTTAGAGGCAGGAGGTCTATGAAGACTGAACACATTAAAGATGTTAAAAATAATGTCCAGTTGATCTGGATCTTGTGGAATGATGTGGCAATTTCTGCATTTTGGTTCAATGGAGACCTACTTTGTTCCTTCCAAGTTTGCATTCTTGTGCTTTAGAGACTGATCAGCTAATGACTACAGTTTTCAGAATCCAATAAAACTAAAGTCTGCCAGGTGAAGTCAATTCCTCTATAGAAACCTACTCTTATAAAATCTGGACAAGTAATTAGTAGGTGAGACAGCAGGCAAATAGACAAACTCGGTTTTCTTGGAAACATAATTTGATTTCAAGGAGTCACTATAGTGGTGATAGCAGTAGCAAGAGTGACATAATTTCTTTCCCGCCAGCTTCATTACACTAATTATAGGTATTTCCTATTCAATATCGCCTTTAAACAGTAGGTTTTTCACTTTACCTTTCCTAAAGATTTCGTAGGTCCATGCCCCTTAGTTGATCCTTGAATAAACTGTAATTTTAGCTTTAATCTAGCTACACTACGTTCTATCATTTGCAATTAAGAATCTTAAAAAGTACTAATAGTTTGAGGGCTCAGAAAAGGTGACTTGCTCAGAACTGAGATATACTTACAGGTGATGTAGGCAGGCTACATTCTGTCTATGTGTTACTTTCATTGGTCAAATAAAGAGACTGCCTTGGCCTCTGTTAGGACAGCAGCTTAGATAGGTGGAGAAGACAGAACAGAATGCTGGGAATAAGGCAATGAGGCAGTCGCCATGAAGCTCGGGCCCAAGATGGATACAGGTTAGAATCTTCCCAGTAAGCCACCATCTCGTGGTGCTACACAGATTATTAGAAATGGGTTAACCAAGATGTGAGAATTCACCAGTAAGAGGCTAGAACTAATGGGCCAGGCAGTGTTTAAATGAATACAATTTGTATGTTGTTATTTTGGGTGTAAAGCTAGCTGTGCGGGAGCCAGGTGGGATGAAAAGCTTGTCTCATCACTACATACAAGTCTGAAAGATGTTGTTTAAATGACAAGAATTGTGGCCAACAAACAAACAACTCTGGAAGGCTTTGTAATACAAGAAATGACAACACAGTCTGTAAGAGCCAGAGGAAGAAGATAAAGACAATCTTTAGATAAGAATATAAAAAAAGTCAACAGTTCATTATATAAACTAAAGTGAGTTAGGCAAGAGTATATTTGAATCCAGGAACAAAGTAATGTCCCCATTAGAGGATGGGGACAGACAGTACAGGCGTAGAGGTGGTTGGACAACATAGAAAATTAGTTAACAAAGAAAGCTCAAACTAATGTTAGTAATATCACAGGAAGACCAGCTTGTGAGTCTGGTCAATGGGAACTCCTCCATCCCTGCCACACACACTTTTTAATATTTATAAAGCTACTGTGCTCATATGTGGCACTGAACCACTAACATGTTATTCTTTTGGGAATCTGAAATCTTGATAGATGTGATCAATTGCTTTTCCTATAGGACTAGACCCCATTACATCACTGGAATTTTGTCTTTCTGTGTGTGTACTTGTACAGACACTGGAGATTGGATATAGAATTTTGTGTTTTCTAAACTAGTGCTGTTACTAAACTACATATCCAGACAAGAATTTTGGGTTTTTAAGTAGCCTTCCTTGTATAGAAATACTACACACATACTGTAGCATCTGACTAGTTAAGAAAGGAATATATTCTGTGTGACCACTCATTGCAGGAAAAACTTCATAAGCTTGTGCAAGACTCCTCTTGACTCAACTCTACTTAATATGTCTTTTCTTCTTACTGATTAATAACATAAAAAATACTGTGTGAGTACTACTGTCTTTGAGTCCCCATCAATGGCTGATGTAGACATGTAAAAATCTTTCATTAGCAGTTTTGATTCAGCCTGCTTTGTGTACGCTTTTGGAAACTACAAATAGCTGAACTGGGTTTTGACCTAGATTTAAGTCTTTTGTCAGTATTCATTTATGCTACACACACATACACACACACACACACACACACAAGCATAACCCAATATACATATATGTGTATGTTTATATATATATGTATGTACATATATATGTATATAATTTTTATTATTCATTTTTAAATTCATCTATTTATTTTACATCCTGGCTGCAGCCTCCCTTTATTGTTCAATTTTATTTATATGGTTGTATGTATGCATATATGTCTGTGCACTGCATGTATGCAGGGCCCGTGGAGCCTAGAAGAAGGCATAGGATGCTCTAATACTGGAGTTATAGGTTATTATGAGCCACTATGTGGGTGCTGCAGACCTAAGTCCTCTGGAAGAGCAGTTAGTAATCAACTGCAGAGCCATCCCTACAGACTATCATGTTTGTTTGCTTATTTGTTTGTTGCTTAAAACATTTGGGGAATATATTGGTTTTGCATTGGTAAGCAATCAGCATGAATCTGCAGCTTTAAATACCACTCTATTAGCTCACAATTCTGTAGCCCAGAAGCCTGGCATGGTATGACTGGGTTCTACACTCAATTGTTTCGCTGATTGCTCAGTTGTCAGCCATTATGCTTTTGTTTGGAGCATGGACTCATCTTGTTGCCTCATTTATGTTTTTCAAAGAGCTCGGCTCTTTATAGTTGTAGTAGGGCTACAGTTTCCATATTCTTAATTGCTATGAAGACCAACGTTACTGCTGTGAAGGCCTTTACTTCCTGTCAAGTGGTTCCGCACATCTTTAAGCAGACAAGAACATTACAAACTATCCCATATTTCATATCTCTTTGGCATCCCTTTTTGTTAGCAGCCTGTTTTAAAGGGTATCTTTGGCTTAATTAAGCTTACCTGAATAAGGTCCCTTTTATCATTTTATCCTTTAACATATCAAAGGTTTATATTTCCTAGGCTTCATAATATTGGTGTTCAGAGTAAGAATTCTTGTAAGGGCTATTTTTTAAAAATTCTTCTTTTTAAAATTAGTATTATTAAGACATAATTCCCATACCATAAAGTTTACTCCTTTAAATTACATAAAATTAGTGGGTCTGGTGTTTTAATGGAATTGTGTACATCATTATACTGAGAAGTAACATCATATCTATTAGCAGTCACGCCTCTGAACCCTTTCTCATTAGGCTCTAGCAACCCTTAATATACTTTAGACTCTACAGCTTTGCCTGTTTTGGGCATCTTCATGTAAATAGAATCCATCAACTAAACAGAATCATCCATGATATAATACTTTGCACCTGACATCTTTCATTTTGTTTTCAAGCTGAATTCATATTATAGCATGTATCAGTTATCTATTGCTTTGTATGACTTAAAATTTTTCTATTGTCCCCAGTCAGGGAAGCCAGTAGGTTAACTGCAGATCTTTGCCTATCAGTCCTCTCCCCCAATCTAATCCCCCAGTCTCATCCCTGACCACCTGCTGCATCCTCCCTTACTCCCCAAACCCCATCTTCAGTAGATCAACCAGATCTTCCCCTAACTTTTATCCCCGACCCTAACTCCAGTAGGCAATCAATCCCTGGAAAACCAAAGGCTGCTCTGACCAGGGAAGAAGGCTAACTGAAAATCTTCACCCATTTGTCCTTCTCCTCCAAATTTAATCCCCTACTTGGCATGGACTGCATGGCAACCACTGCTGCTTGAGGAAGTTGCAGCATTTTGACTTTGGGGATCACAATTCTCCAGTACCCTTTTATTTTCATTTTTAATAATTCTCACTATGTGTTATGGGTGTTCTCTTATGCCTTTCCCTCTGGGAAATTTTGTGTGGGGTTGGAAGGATGAAAATGTGTACAATGATATCCTGTTTAAACAAAATAATGTTTTGGAAAAAATCCCTGCCACTGTGGAACCATATAGCATAACTAACTCTGCCTACTCCCATACAAGTGAATACTAGGTTTCTAGAAAATTTAGAAAGTAAAATATGCTTGATAAATATGGTATATTTGATAATCAAGATTTATAAATTCCCAAGGTCTACTTGTAGGGCCCAGGGCAGCTTGGCTATACTGCTGCCACAAAAGGCTCAATAGAGATCAGCCAAAAAGTAGGCCTGAGTTTCGATTTACCCTAAAGCAGCACTTGATTTTAGGAAAGCCCACAAACTGAGACCACTCAGGAATGGACCAATTGGCACCCAAGTGGAAAATATCTAACATTCCGAAGGAAATATCTAAGTTTCAACCATTGAAGATAGGATCGCCAGATGTCCCTTAACCCAGCACAGAGCCAACCCCTTTCACCAAGACACCCCAAGACTAATGTCAGCCAATCAATTTGAACCTTAGAAACTCCCTAACCCCAACCTCTGCTATGATAAAAACTCCACCCCTATTGAGTTCAAGGCTCTCTGATCTCTTACCACTGCATTGGACACACAGAGGGTCCAAGCTCAAGTTTGAATAAAGGCTTTTTGCTTTTGCATACAGATGCTGACTCTTTGGTGGTCTTTGGGGGACTCTGTCATCTGGGCATAACACTACTCTGGTTCATAGTAATATTTGTCTAGTTTTGTCTTTGTTCACTTTTAAACTTTAGCTATTTTGATAAACTAAGCCTTATAAAAAAACCTTCAATATTCAATAATGGAATGTCTGATATCCTAAGAAAGTCCTTTAACCAAGGTCAAGCATTTAGACAAAAACTCTCATTCTCCAGAGGCTTGGAGAAAGTTTCTGTTTGCTAATAAATAGAAGATATTCTTATCTCTCCTAAGAGTAACTTAGGCTCTTACATTACAAACTGCCAATATTGGTGGAACTGTCTTTGAAATTTTTTGCTTCATGGGAAAGTCTGCCAGATACTATGGGCCAGAAGGCTGAAGATGGAGTGATACAGAAGAACTTTGGTTGACTATCCAGGCAGTGAGATGTCAATTCAAGAGCTTTGGAAGTTGCTTACAGTACACTTCCTGTTTTCTTAGGTAATAGTATATCCTTCTGGAGTCTTTGATGGAGTTGAAGAATAGTTATAGTTTTCCTTAAAAATGATAAACAACAAAGTAGATTCAAATATTGTAACTATAATTCTTGCTTGATAACTGTTTTGTTATATGTAATTTTACTATGTTAAAGTTAAAACCTTCTTTTCCATTTAGACAGAAAAGGAAATATATGTGTTGCTTTTATTGATTAATGAATAAAGAAACTGCTTTGGCCTGTGATAAGGCCAAATAGAGCTGGGTGGGGAAAACTAAACTGAATGCCGGGAGAAAGAAGGCAGAGTCGGAGAAGCCATGGAGCTGCCAGAGGGGAAAGACACAAGGTGTTAGGTGGAAGCTTGCCAGTAGGCCACAAGCCTCATGGTAAAATATAAAATAAAATAATAGAAATGGGTTAATTTGAGGCATAAGAGTGAGCTAGAAATATGTATACGCTAATAGGCCAAACAGTGTTGTAATTAATATTGTTTCTGAGTGATTATTTTGGGCGGCTGGGAAATGAACAAGCCGCCTCTGGCAACACCCATTGCTTTTCATCAGGACACCTATAAACAAATGTCAGCCAATCAGAGATCCTGAACCTTAGAAACTATATCCAACTCCAACTGAGTGTGGGACTCTACGATCACTCCAATACACTGGACACATGGAGAGTCCGCGTTTACAAATTTGTGTAAGAAAAAAGGCTCTTCGCTTTTACATACAGGACTCAGTCTCCTAGTTTGTTTTGGTGGGACTCTGTGATCTGGGCATAATAGAAACAAAACAAAACACCCACCGAACAAAGACAAGACCAGATATCAGCACCTACATCCTTCCTCCTGCTTCATCCTGATATAATCAACTAATATGCACTAGCCTGACTCAGAGAAGGAAAAAGGAGCAGAGCAGATCCTGAGTGGTTGCCAGTGTAATGGGAAAGAACACTCAGGAGGCTGTGGCAGAGGACAGCTCATTTATTTGAAGGGGCAGTTAGTTATACCCTAAGAAGAATGGCCAGTTAGATCCATGTGGTAGTATATTACCGGTTAGCGACTCAAGCCTTTTCCTGTATCTCTAGGGGTAAAGGCACAAACAGTTAATTTCCAGGGCTATGGTGTTATGTTAATTGAAACCAAGGTGAAGGGTAAATACAGAATATTAATAGCTTGTTAGGGTAGAGCAAAAGGCTAACAGATTACACCTTCCTGAGTCTGCTGCTAGAGAATTCAGGGCCACTCAGAAGTACTGTCTCTCTGCTCAGTGCCTCCTGCTTAGGGCTCCTTTCTTTGTGGAAGTCCTGTTAATAGGGTAGATGGGGGAGACTAGTTTTATGTAGATTTGACTATGAGAACAAAGGTTTGGCTTAGTGAATGCTCTCACAGCAGGGCTCCATGGTGTGAAAAAAGGAAGAAGTCATCTCAGTGAATGATTTATATACTGGGATATTATAGAAGAGAGAAACATCATGATTTCATAAGATTCTACAAAATTGACAGTGACTGTCCAAAAGATAAGTGCTCCTGAAGCTTTGCAAGTCGGGTTCTCCATACGGAGTGTCCACACTCCCATGGACTGGCCTAATAGATCTGTCAGCTGTCTATTTACTGTATAATACTTGTGGACGCCAACATTAACAGAACATTTCCCTCCAAACATAAAAGATTATACCTTCTTCTCTGCACCTCATGAACTTTCTCCAAATTTAACCATAAAGTAGGACACAAAACAGAACTCAAAAAAATATAAGAAAATAGAAATAACTCCCTGAATACTATCAGACCAACACAGATTAAAGTTGTATAACAACGACATCAGAAAGAAAAAAAAACAAGAAGCTTATAAACGCTTGGAAACTGAACAACTTGCTAATGAAAAGTGAGTCAAGATAGAAATTAAACATTTCCTAGAATTCAGTGAAAATGAGCACACAACAAGCTCAAGCTTATGGGACACAATCAAGGAATTTCTAAGAGGCAAGTTCACAGCACTAAGTGCCCACATTAAAAAAAAGGAAAGAAAATATTGGAGATCTTATACTAGCAACTTAATACAACACCTGAAAGCTCTTGAACAACAGCAAAAAATCCAAAAAGAGTAAACAGGAAGAAATTGTCAAATTCAGGTTTAAATCAATAACATAGAAACAAAGAAATAGTATAAAGAATCAATGAAACAGAGTTTTTTTTTAAATTAATGAGTAAGATCAACAAACTCTTAGCCAAATTTACTAAAAGGAAGAGTTCCCAAATTAACAAAATCAGAAATGAAAAGGGGGAAAGAACAACAGACACCAAAAAATTTCAGAGAATATAAGGACTATAATCCACAAAAGCGAAAAACCTAAAATAAAAGGATAATTTTCTTGATATACCTTACCAAAGTTAAATCAAGATCATATGAACAATTTAAATAGACTATCACCCCTAGTGAAATAGAAGAAATCATTAAAAATCTCCAAACCAAAAAAAGCTTAAGGCTAGATGGCTTTAGTGCAGAACTCTAATAGACATTCAAAGAAGAGTTAATGCCAATACTTCTCAAATTCCACAAAACAGAAACAGAAGGAACATTGCCCAATTCATTTTATGAGGTCACAGTTATCCTAATCTCCAAGCCATATACACACCCAACAAAGAAAGAGGATTACGGACCAATTTCCTTTATATGCATAGATGCAAAATACTCAATAAAGTACTTGTAGGGGGCTGGAGAGATGGCTCAGTGGTTAGGAGCATTGCCTGCTCTTCCAAAGGTCCTGAGTTCAATTCCAGCAACCACATGGTGGCTCACAACCATCTGTGATGAGGTCTGGCGCCCTCTTCTGGCCTGCAGGCATACAGACAGAACATTGTATAAATAAATAAATATAAAATAAAAAAAAATTAAAAAAAAAAGTACTTGTAAAATAAATCCATGAACACATCAAAAAGATCATCTACCATGACCAAGTAGGCTTCATCCCAGAGATGGAGGGATAGTTCAATATATGAAATCCAACAAATGTAATCTACCATATAAATAAACTCAAAGAAAAAACCACATGATTATCTCACCAGATGCATAAAAGGCCTTTGACAAAATCCAACAACCCTTCATGATAAAAGTCCTAGAGAGATTAGAGACACAAGGGACATATCTCAACATAATAAAGGAAGTTTTTTTTTTTTTTTGGTTTTTCGAGACAGGGTTTCTCTGTGGCTTTGGAGCCTGTCCTGGAACTAGCTCTTGTAGACCAGGCTGGTCTCGAACTCACAGAGATCCGCCTGCCTCTGCCTCCCAAGTGCTGGGATTAAAGGCATGCGCCACCACCGCCCGGCAATAAAGGAAGTTTATAGCAAGTCTATAGCCAAATCTACTTAAAATGGGAAGAAACTCAAAAACAATTCTACTAAAATCAAGAACAAGACAAGGCTGTCCACTCTCTCCACACCTATTCAATCCAGTATTTGAAGTTTTAGCTAGAGCAACAAAACAACTGATAGAGATCAAAGGGATACAAATTGGAAAGGAAGAAATCAAAGTATCTTCATTTGCAGATGATATGATAGTATATACAAGGGATCCTAAAAATGCCACTGGGAAACTTCTACATCTGACAAAAACACTTTTAGCAAAGTAGTTAGATGCAAAATTAACTCAGAGTAATCATGTTGATCAGTGGAATCAAATTGAGGTGAGTCTACTTGGCTCAGTAAGGTAATGATGGCCTGTGCCACCCATTTGAATCATAGATGAACTTAGAGGAAAAGTGATGGTAAACAGCCAGGGAAGCAGTCAGCCCTGCTGCTCCAGTAGCAGCCTCAGCAGTTATACCCAGGACTGTGAGAAATGGTGGATCTGAGCTGCTCATTTGTCATGCCAGGCCACTACATATAAACCCCATGATGGGAACTGGCAAGGTTGTTTACCAGGTACTGTAAGCATTGCAGCTTGGATGCAAAGGTATTATGGCAGTCAGGAGCCAAGGAATATCACATAGCAGCTTACAACTCTGCTCCAGGGAAAGGTTTCTCCAATGCAAGTATAACAACTCTGCTCTGGCATGGGTTTCCCCAGAGAAAGTGTTATTAGTTCTGCTCCACTCTGTCTCTTTCGAAGTGTCACAGCTTTGCTCAGGTCTCCTGAAGTGCAACAACTCTGCTCAGCTCTGACTCCCATGAACGTTGTTAGAGCTGGGCTCTGCTCCAGCAAAAGTTTCACACCACACAACAAACATCACTCAAGAGCTTTACTGAGAAGGAAAAATACAGGAGGGTGGCTACTTCTAAGAGTGAGAAGCAGCTGCAAACTGAACAGAGTACAAAGCTTATATAGGGTGTGTGTGTGTGTGTGTGTGTACGTGTGTACGTGCGTGTGTGTGTAAGCAGAACTTTCCCCAAAACTGGTGGGTTTTTGCAGCTGGACTCTGAGGCAAGCTCAGGGACTGGTGGGACTTTGTGCTCAGGGATCTCAAGGATTGATGGAATTCCACGTTCTTAGATTAGTGGGACTTTGCAGCCTAACTCTAGGGCAAGCTCAGGGATTGGTGGAATTTCAAGTCCAGGTCCTGGAGTTAAGTCAGGGTCAAGCTGTTTTTCCATGGCCCTGGTCTTGGGCCAAATCAGGCACAGGGTGTTTATTATGTGGCTCTTTTTACCATAGGTACCATTCCTAATTCTGGAAAAAGGAACATCAGGGAACAAGTCTCAGACCACCTAGCAGGTTGGCAGCAGTAAACTTGAATGTCACAGAGGATGAAGATGCTGTGAGTGTTTGGACATAAGGGCTGGGTGGCAGTGCTCAAAGTCAAAGCATTATTACAGTCTGAGAAATTCAGTATGCTCATAAAATATATCCCTGAGTGGGGGGAGGGAAAAAAGAGGGGGTAGAGAGAAACAGAGACAGAGAAAGAGAGAGGGAGAGAGAGAGAGTGAGAGAATGGAGAGATAAGAAATACTAGTGATATTTGGCTCAGAGCAGTTAGTTAATGAGAGGCAAGGTGAGAGAATCTAGTAGTTCAATGGGTGAGACTATGAATGGTGGTCATGAGCTTGACTTGGGATGGACACATAACTAGCACTCTTCAAAGTGGCCAGAACGTTATCTAGTTGTTGATACGCAATTAGGACTGTACAGATTTGTCCAGTCGCATTTGCTGGACCAATACCTCTTTTAAGTTTCTGACCATCTTTTACAGTAATCTTCCTTTTGTTCATAGAGAAAACAGGCATGGGGGTAAGCCCTGGTCAAAGAAAGATGGATAAGGGAGTTGTATGGGACTGAATCAGTCTTTGATAGACTTACATACATCAATTTCTCAACCCTAGTAGGACAGGCTTTTGCGTAGAGACAGAGATCTCTTGGACATTAAACATCCATATATAAGAGCTGCCTCTGACAGGTGGAGATGTGGAATTCCCCTCTGTTTGCTATGAATATGTTTTATTATCATTGGCTAATAAAGAAGCTGCTTGGGCAGAATAGAACTAGACAGGAAAACTCAACTGAATGCTGGGAGAAAGAAGGCAGCATGCACAGAACCTGCAAAAGTTCACACCAGGTCTTCTGTGTATATATTATGGCTCCCAGTTTAGTGTTTTTATAGGACTCTTGAGTGTGTGAACAATTGGTGTCTGATTCTTGTGTCTTCTCCTGGGCTCTTTCCTTCTGTTTGTTAGTCTTGTCCAATTATGATGTGATAGTTTTATTTTATCTTATATATTTTAGTTGTATTTTATTATACCTTAGAAGCCTGTTTGTTTTCTAATGAAAGACAGAAAAGGAGTGGATCTGTATCAGACGGAGGTGGGGAGGAACTGAGAGGAATGGAGGAAGGAGAAACTATAATCAGGACACATTACGTAAGAAAAAAAATCTATTTCCAATTAAACAATTTTTCCTAGTGTATGATTACACATTTTTTACATCCATTCATTAGCTGGATATTTCAGTTGTTTTAAATTTATATTACTACCAATAATACTCGGAACAATTCTGGAAACAAATATTTGTTATAAATAATTTTCTTTCTCATGGATAATTAAAGAGAAGTATAACCAACTTCATATGGAAAAACGGAAAACCCAGGATAGCCAAAACAATCCTGTACAATAAAGGAACTTCTGGAGGCATCACCATCCCTGACATCAAGCTCTATTATAGAGCAATAGTAATGAAAACATCTTGGTATTGGCATAAAATCAGACAGGTTGACAATGGAATCGAATCAAATATTAACCCACACACCTATGAACACCTGATTTTTGACAAAGAAGCTAAAATTATACAATGGAAAAAAGAAAGAATTTTCAACAAATGGTGCTGGCATAACTAGATGTCAACATGTAGAAGAATGAAAATAAATCTATATCTATCCCAGGCACAAAACTCAAGTCCAAATGGATTAAAGACCTCAATATAAATCACACTGAACCTGACAGAAGAGAAAGTAGAAAGTAGCCTTCAATGCATGGCACAGGAGACCATTTCCTAAATATAACACCAGTAGCACAGACACTGAGAACAAAAATAAATAAATGGGACCTTCTGAAACTGAGAAGCTTATGTAAGCAAAGGACACAGCCAATAAGACAAAAAAGCAGCCTACTGAATGGGAAAAGATCTTCATCAACCCCACATCAGACAGAGGACTGATCTCCAAAATATAGGAATTAGACATCCAGTTAAAAAATGGTATACAGATCTAAACAGAGAATTCTCAACAGAAGAATCTCGAATGACAGAAAGACACTAAAGGAAATATTTAAAATCCTTAGCTATCAGGGAAATGCAAATCAAAACAACTCTGAGATACCACCTTACATCAGAATGGCTAAGATCAAAAACACCAATGATAGCTTATGCTGGAGCGGATGTCGAGTAAGGGGAATACTCAGCCACTGCTGGTGGGAATGCAAACTTGTATAACCACTTTGGAAATCAGTATGGTGGTTTCTCAGAAAACTGGGAATCAACCTACCTCAGGACCCAGCAATACCACTCTTGGGCATATACCCAAAGGATGCTCAATCATACTACAAGGACATTTGTTCAGCTATGTTTATAGCAATATTATTCTTAATAGCCAGAACTCTCAAACAACCTAGATGCCCCTCAACTGAAGAATGGATAAAGAAAACGTGGCACATTTACACAATGGAGTACTATTCAGCAGTAAAAACAATGACATCTTGAAATTTGTATGCAAATGAATGGAACTAGAAAAAAACCATTCTGAGTGAGGTAACCCAGACCCAGAAAGATGAACATGGTATGTACTCACTCATATGTGGATACTAGCTGTAAAGAAAAGGATAAGGAACCATAGTCCATGGCCTTAGAGAAGCTAAGTAACAAGATGAACCCTAAGAGAAATATATATAGATCCCCCTGGGAAGGCGAAACAGAGATCTCCTCACATGGGAGTGGTGCGAGAAGGGAGGGTTAAAGGGGAAGGAGAGAGGAGGGGAAAAAGGGAGGGGAGAAGAGAACTTGAGGGAAAGGGATAGTTGAGATGGGGGAAGGACAGAAGAGAGCAGGGAAAGAGATATCTTGATTGAGAGAGCCATTATGGGGCTAGCAAGAAACCTGGCACTAGAGAAAAACAAACATGACCCCAGCTAATACCCTTAGCAATAGTGAAGAGGGTGCCTGAATTGTCCTTGTCCTGATTCAAATCGAAAACTATCTTAAATGTCACTATAGAACCTTCATCCAGCAACTGATGGAATCAGAGGCAGAGACCCACAAGGGAGTACTGGGCTGAGCTTCCAAAATCCAGTAGAAGAGTGGGAGGAGTGAGAATATGAGTAAAGAGGTGAAGACCATGATGGGGACATCCACTAACAGCTTACCTGAGCTAATGGGAGCTCAACAACTCCGGCTGGACAGGGAAGGAACCAACATAGGATCAAACTAGGCCCCTGAATGTGGGTGACAGTTGTATGACTGGGACAGACTGTGAGACCACTGGCAGTGGCACCTGGATTTATCCCTACTGCTTGTACTGTTTTTTGGAAACCATTTTCTTTGGATGGATACCTTGCTTGGCCTAGATATAGTAGGGAGGGCCTTGGTCCTTCCTCAAAGCAATGTGCCTTATCCTCTCTGAGGAGTAGATGGGGGATGTGGGGGAGGATGTGGGAGATGTGGAGGGGATGTGGAAGGAATGGGAGGAAGGGAGGGAACTGGGATTGGTATATAAAATGAAAAAAAGATTGTTTTGGTTTTTGAAAAAAGTAAAATAAAATAAAACAAAACAAAATAAAGCTTAAACATGACAGCTACTTTTCGAGTTTCAATTCCATACCATTGATCTGTATTTTTTTCTTTATGCCAGTAACCCTTTAAAAAACTATCACTATAATTTTGTAATAAATTATCTTCAATGTAGTAACTATGTTACATAAAATTTATCCTTTTATCACATGTAAGTGTAGAGATCAGCAGCATAATTATTCACATTGCTTATAATCATTAGTATTACTATCTCTCAAACTTTTAGTCATCTTCAATATAGTAAATTTTCAAAAAGAAAGAGAAAAGAATGTACAAGAGGAACTTTGTTCTTCTGTTTCAAGACTGTTTTGGTTATTCTTTGTCTCTTATATTTAGATATTAACTTCTGCACAATTTGTTAGCTTCTGCAATGGAGGCGGTTGAAATTTGATAGCAACCGCAGTTCCTAAATTTGCTGATCCACCTGGGGAAAAGCTAGTCTTCTATAACGATGACATTTCTTCTCACTCATTTTGCTTATTTACTATTTCAGTGCAAAAGTCATGGACTTCTTTTTTTTTACATATTTCTAGTTTATTCCTTTGGTCAGATTATAAACAGCTGCTTTCCTAATTTCATTTTTGTATTGCCTTTTGCTACGTGTGTGCACACATCTGTGAATTCCTTAGGGTTAATATGTAAGGGCATATCATTCACAAACAGAGTTATCTTTACATCTCCCCTTAAAATTTATTTTTATTTTCTGACCAAAATCTCCAGTACAATGCTGAGTAGAAATGCTAAGATTGAAAAGATCAAGCATAGTACACCAAGATTGCAATCCTTTACAAGGCATTTTTGTAAGCTTGGCTCTTGGATGGTATAGGGCCAGGGTCTACCTTGTTCCTGGGGTTCATCTTGAGGACAGTTTCTGGTCAGCTAACTAAAGCATTCTGTTTGTTCCTGTGCTCCCTCTGCCCTGCCTGGTGATTAGCTGTAGGGCATTGTTGACTCCATCTTTGGTGTGGTAATTTCCCACCTGCCTGGGCAGAAATCCTTGTGCAGCAGCTAGGTATATAAGGATTTCCACAAGGTTGAATTAATGGCATTCAGCTGATCTCCTTTCGAATGACCCAGGTCTCTTTGTGTGTTCTTTCAATCTTCAGGCCCTTGCCCGACTCGCATACGGTACAGTGGCGCCCGAACTGTACCGAGGGGGTAACACAGAATCGGGTGTTACAGGATGGTATCTGAGAAGCTGGATTTCTTAGAGGCTTGTTCCCATCATTGTTAAAGGAACCTGGCTCACCATCTCCAAATTGTTAATGCAGCTAAAGTGTGTTGAATAAAAGCTTTTCTTTTTGGGAGACCAGAACTTGGTACATACTAGATAAAGGATGTCCAAATCAATATAACTGCCAATAAATTTTGGACTCTACAGTTTAAGAGCGCTCTCCAGACCTATATTTCAGACACACTGTTATAAACATGTTGCTAGGGAGATGAAGTATGTCCCGTGTGGTTTCAGTTAGAGAACTCTTGAAAACTTCCGCAGGGTCTCCTTATCCTCCATGCCTATACTTTTTTCTTTGTTGATTTTGCTTTATCTCTTTCTGCTGGAACAAACTAAGCCTGGTGCATTGGCAAACCTGAACCAGCGTTGCTAAACTTTGAGCATATTTTGTTGTTGTTCTTGATCTTAAGAGTAAAGCAGGTAGTCTGTCAACATGATGTTAGCTATGGGATTTTTCACAAATGCACTTTATCAAGACGATAAAATTCTCTATTTAATTCTTTTTTGGTTTTAGTTTGAGGGGGAAAAAAATCTCATTAGTAGCACAGCCTGACTTTGTGATTAGCACTATACTCCTTCCCCAGCGACGGGATTGAAGAGGAGTGTCAATATTACTGGAATAGTCTATTTATAAGTTGTTTTTTTTTTTTCAGTCAAAGGGTGCTGGATGTTTCAAGTACCATTTTGGCAGTCAATGATGATGTAAGTGTGTCCTTTATTCTACTAACATTCTATTACATTAGTTCTTACATATTAAACAACTCTCACATTCCTAGGGTAAATCAGACCTGGTCTCAGATTTATATTATAAACAATGGCTAAATAAACACATAATTAAACACAGTGCTAATAGTTGCTGCTAAAATGAAAAAAAGGGGGGGTAAGAGTAACATTTATCAGAGATAATATTAATTTGATCACAAATCTTAATGATGAAAGGGAGACAATTCCAGGCGGAAGGACGGGCTAACTGCAAATGGAGGTAACTAGGAACAAGTTTAGTGTCTTTAAAGCCTCAACAGCAGATCCCACGATGGTCAAAGCAGTGAAGAAGATGGAAACTGATCACACAGGGGCCTTGTGGGTCACCGTAGAGAAATGCCAATTCCTTTCCAATTGCGAGGAAAGCATTTCCAGCACACTTCCTCAACCGGCTTAGGCAGCTTTACCCTGACCCCTCCTTTTATCTCAGAAAATCTAGAATCATCTCTGGGAAACGATTCTCCTTCGCGACCCAGAAAGGCCAGGCACCTCTCGGTCTCTGCTACCTCCGATTAGTCAGGGAAACATTACTGATTCGCTCTGGGCGGTTAGGAAGTGAATGTGTGAGTTTGTCTCACACCCTCAGTTTGCGGTGGTTAGTTCACCAGTGTCCAACAGAAAGAACAACTCCTTCAGCGTGGTCAGCTCCTCTCCAGGGCTCGGGGCTCTGCAGGGAAGCGCTGGCCAGCGGTTGCCCTGGGACACTGGCAGCACCATGACCTCAGTGCACCCTGCGACCACCAGCAGGGCTTGCATTTCAGGGCTACGACCCGGGCTGAGGAAGCCTCCAGGGAGACAAGTGTCCCCAGCCCCCACCCCAAGAGGCCGGGTGCCCCTGTCTCTGCTCCCCCTTGCAGGTGTGAGGCTACCCACCCGAACTCTCTGCACACACTTAGCGACCCGGTCACACACCCCCTTTTCTCCTCCTCCTCTGCGGAATTCGCGACAGCGATGACCCCTGCAGTCAGGTCCAGCTCCCTGCAGCGCACCCAGCCCCAGGCCTCCGCCCTCGTCCTTCCCTAGCCATTGTCCTTGTCCACTCACCTAGGATGCGAGTGATGCCCAGGGTCAGCTTCTCCAGGTGCGGCTTGCTGCCGGCTTGCAGTGGGGGCGGCGTCTCCTCCATGGCACGCGCCCCCACTCCGCGCGCGGCGCCGGCCACAGTGACCGGGGCCGCCGCGGGGAGCCGGCCGGCCGGCTGACGTGCCCGACCCCGCCTCAGCTCTGCGGCCGTCGGGCTCACGGCATGCCGGGAGTTGTAGTTTTCGGCGCCTGACGGCTCGGCGAGGAGAGGATGGGTGGCCCGGGCGACCCTGGCAGCAGCAGTTCCGCCGGGCGCTCGTTCCCGCGACCCTGGCCCGGGCCTCAGCTCACATCTCCGCGACCCCGCCTCGCCTCGACCGGGAGCTTCTCCCCTCGCCAGGGCCGGAGGCGCAAGCGAGGGCGGGCCTCTGCGCCGAGCGGCCAATGGGGACTGAGCCTGGAGGCTGGGGCGTGGCGGCCCCGGCGCGAAGCCTCGAGTGGCGGTTGTTTCAAGATGGCGGGGGCGGCGGGCCCCTCCCTGCCGGGCTCGGCGTTCTGGAGCCGCGACTGTATCCTTTGCCCCGCTGCTAGGGGGCGCCGCGCCGTCCGGGGTGGCGAGGGTGGGGGCGCGAGGCTTTCCTGGGTCAGAGAAGTGCGGCGCGCACGCCGGGCCAGGGACGGGCCTTTCCGCTCCGAGCTGGGTGTCCCCGCGCCTGCCTGGCGACGAGGTGTCGCTAGGTGGGAATTCTGGCTCGTGAGAAATCCGTCCTCCTCGGCTGTGGGTTCCGCAAAGATGGCCTTTAATGGGGACGCCTCAGGCAGGGCTGGAGAAGCTCCTTTGCCAACCCTTGCCGGGGAATCACTGGCTGATGGAGGGTGCGAATGAGTTTGTGTGGTAGGGAAGGCAAGTGGGGGTGGACACACTTTGCTGGGTGGGCAGGGTGTCTTTTTCTCTTGATTTGGAATTAGCCTTAGTGTGCGCCACTGGGAGCAAATCAGGTGATTTTGCTTGCTTCTTGGACTACGAAAGGCCCTTTAGTGATGCTGTGTTTACTCCGGCGTCTTTAAGAGAGGTGTAGGTTTCATCGGGGCTGGATGGATCGCTGGTGCTAGTTAGGGGATGCATTAGGAAGTGCCTGGAAGCAGTGTTGACTTACTAGATTGTGCAACACCCTTGTTGGAAATTGAAGTTTGAGGGTTGTTTTTGCTCAGGAAACTGGAGCTTTCTAGTTGCGCTGTAGTTAGAATCCCCGGTTCAGTAACTGATGAGATTTCCAGGGGTTCATTTCTAGGATTAGATTAGCTCTTGCATCCTAAGCGTTCGCCTTGGTTATGTACTTCCTTGCTGGAGGGACATTAGTGGAGTGAACATGTATTCAGTGTCCCTGAGCGCCCGAAAAGAAGCCAATTGGCTTGCTAGGTGTGGCAACGACATTGTTTTAGGCGTTACTGTTACCTTTGGCAGAATCATTCTGGACATTCTATTCGACATAGCTCCCAGTGAAACTTAGAAAATTGTATTACCAGTTTCCTTTATTGAGTTACTTGGGTTAGAGTTTCGTGCGCGCAGGCAGGAATGCCTTTGCGATCTGAGCTGCCAAGGGTTTAGTGTTGTGCACTGAGTAAACGGAATTACTGCTTGTCTCTGATAGGTGGGCGAGGACCAAATAAAATTACCTCGGGTAATGTAAAAGAAATCATACCGGTGTACTTTCAAAGCAATTTTTCCACTTATTAGAGTTGAAAAGCAAATATGTGCATCAGGACCGCTGTGCTGAATTAGGAACTCAGGAAACTGGGCCAGGCTTGTCCTTAGGAAACATAAAGAGTTATTTCCTTATAACAGCTAATGGTATTTTTCTGATATACAGTAGAGGAGATGACAGCCTGTTTCACTGGGACGAGAATGAGCAGTGTGTGGTCCAAACGTTTGCTTTTGTTGTTGGCTGCCTTGGACTCATTTGTGCAGTCATAACACTCATCATTTGTTATAGAAGTAAAAACATACTCCCTACCTTTCACATTTCCTCATGAGCCGAATAGTTAGTGTAAAACATTCAGATCTATCCACTAGTGATGAGAATTGAAGTTGTATGGGAAAGTGTGATGGTAATTGGGTCCTATAGAAATTCAGATATAAGAAAGGAATTGCAAAGTTATTGGTATTGCTTTTTTCCTTAGCCTATTCCATTTAATAACCAATTAACACTCAGCTTCTGATATTTTCATTCTAAATTTCCAAAGGTCTACAGCTGTGTTAAATGTACACTGTTGCTATTTGCTGAAAAAATGTAATGATAAATATGAACTATTAGGTCTTTGGATCTCCATTTCTTCCTGACACATTGGTGATTATTCCCCAGACCTATCCAGAGTAAAATCCCACTAGGATAAAGTGAAATGGTATGCACCTATGATCTGGTATTCTTTGTGCTTTACTGAATAAAAGATTCTCAGTGCTTCACTTAAATGATTAAATAAATGTAATAGAGAGATTTCTCAATCCTGGAAGTTTTCATCATGAGAGAGCAGATAATTAGTGATAGATCATCACTTTCAAAAAAGTTGTTTATATCTACTGAATATTATGATTCAGTGGTGCTATTTGACACAAGGTATTGGCATCTAATGTGAGGATGCCACATTGCAGTTGTGGGTTAAATCTTCTGGTAAAACACAGGGTTTTTGGTTGTGAATTTTACTCTTGCAAACCAGGCTGTCCTCAAACTCACAAAGATCCTCCTGTCTCTGCCTCCCAAGTACTGGGATTAAAGGGTATGCCACCACCACCCAATGAGTGTGGATTTCTTTACTGTAAATAGAGACTGCTCTTTCGTTCCTGGCCGTCTAGACCCAAATAATCACACAGAAACTATATTAATTACAATATAATTTCCAATCACTTGGCCAATCACTTAGGCATATTCCTGGCTAACTCTTATATCTTAAGTTAACCTGTTTCTATTAATCTGTATATCACCACCAGGCTGTGGCCTACCTATATGGTTTTAGCATTCTGGCATCTGTCTCCTTTGGCAGCTACATGGTGCTACTTTTTTTTTTATATTGCTGTTCAGCCATTGACCAAAAAAGCTTTATTCATTAGCCAATAAAAGCAGCACATATACAGCAGGACATTCCACATCATCTTCTCTTTTCTAATTAAAAGGAAGGTTTTAACTTTAACATAGTAAAATTACATATAGCAAAACTATTATCAAGCAACAATTGCAGTTACAGTATTTCTTTATGAATCTAAAGTTTTATATCTAATTTATCTTTTATTATAACTAAGGAAAACTATAACCATAACTATATGTCTTCAACTCTTCATAGACCCCAGAAGGATATATTACCTAAGTAAACAGGAAGTTCATTGTAAGCAACTTCCGAAGTTCTAGGAATGACAGAGACATCTTGATACCTTGATAGTCACCCAAAGTTCTGTGAATTTGGGAAATCCATCTTCAGCCTACAGGCCATAGTATCTGGCAAACTTGTCGATGAAGCAGGAAATTTGAAAGACTGTTTCACCTATATTGGTAGTTTGTCAGTCACTTTCTCCTGTGTCCTGCAAAATGGCAGACTCTTTCATGAAGCAGGAACCCTAAAAGACTGTCATACCTTTAGGCAAGTTCAGCAGTCATTTCTGTGGGTCCTGCATGTCCAGTTCATACAGCATAACATCAAACAGTCCAGGCAAGAGCAGTTTCTTGCCCAAATGTCTAGCAAAGTCCATAAGGAAACTCTTCGATGTTCATCTTTCTCTTGAAGTAATTGATGCTGCCAGAAGCAGACATGTCTCACTGTTGAGAAAAGTCTTAAGTTCTTAAAACATTTTAAATGCCATATTCTGTAGGTCTTTGAAGTATTGAAGATTACCTATTTAATTTAAATATATCTCTATATATCTAGAAAACCTAACTAACTTGACTACAAGTTTGACTATTATAAATCACTATCATTAATCTTTATTTCTTAACGATACATTTTTAAATGAGCTTCACAAACACGATACCTTAAATGAGCAGAAATACACACACTATAATAAATTGACCTTAAATCTGTGTCAATAAACCAAGATCCATACCAATGCTAAATATTCATCTTTATATTGTATCCCCCCCCTGCTTTTTTAAGAAAGAGATTGACTGTGGGTACTTAGCCATTTATAATCAACCCCCTTTAAATGAAAACAAACATTTACACATAATCATTTTGTGAATTTGGGCATTGATTTCTCCAAACTGCTTCCTGCTGTTTGTAGGGTAAAGTGCTTTTATGGTTCATAGAGACCTTTTGGGGGTATTGTTTTATAAAACCACATAAGCCTGGAAGGAATCTCATGTTCTGTGGAAACAAAAGCAGAACCTCTTTTCCAAAGCAACATATCCTTAGACCCAAATTTTGAAGTCAAGATACCTTTATGTTGATTTAACTTAACAGCCCCCAGAATAAAATGTCTCTCTGCAGTCAAAAATGTAAATAAAATGCAATAATATACATAATCCAGACTCTGTGTGTTTTCCATCTTTACATGACTTACTTTGTTTTACTTTATTACCTTTTAATATTTAATTATCATTACTTCTTTAATCTATGACTTTCTGTACTCTTTCTCATAAGCCCATGTACATTAACCTATACTGTAACCCATTTAGGAGTCTCTTTTTTTTTTTGTCTGAATCTGTTTTTATTGCATAGCTGCAATCATTTTCTGACCATAAGTACCTTCTTTTTTTTTTTAAGTACTTGTTGGGCATGGCTAGGACCAATTCCATGGCCCTGCCTGTTGGCTCTTCCCAGGCCAACATTATGGAGGCATGCTTATCACTCCAGCTTCAGGGACACAGCAGGTCTTTGTGACCATTAAACAATTTGTAGCATGCTGCTCACAAACACAATTTAAGTGCAGGACCTCCTGAAAGCCAGTTCATGGCTGCCAGCCCAAATCAGGAAGCCGGCTCTTAAAGGAGCCTTACAGTTTTTTTCTCCTTTCTTTCTTTCTTTCTTTCTTTCTTTCTTTCTTTCTTTCTTTCTTTCTTTCTTTTCTTTTTTTCTTTCTTTCTTTTTTTTTTTTTTTTTGCTAATGCTGAGCCAGGAAGATTTCTTTTAATGGAGCCATGCCTTTGCTTGTTACCAGCAAACAGAGCCTATCTGGAAAAAAAAAATTACAGCTACCAAGAGGCTGCCTCATGTGGTGGGTGCCATTTTGTAAACAGAGACTGCTCTTTCATTCCTGGCCATTCAGACCCCAAAAAAATCATACAGAAACTATATTAATTATAACATGCTTGAACAATTGCTTAGGCATATTCCTGGCTAACTCTTTATTTCTTAAATTAACCCATTTCTATTAATCTGTGCATCACCACTAGACTGTGACCTACCTGTAAGGTTTTGGCATTCTGACATCTGTCTCTTTCAGCAGCTACGTGGCATCTCCCTGACTCTGCCACTTTCTCTCTATATCTCTGTTCACATTTACCACCTGGCTTTACTCTGCTAAGCCATTGGCTGAAACAGCTTTATCCGTTAGTGAATAAAAGCAATACAGACACAGAAGGACATCGCCTACTAATCCACATAGTTCATAGTAGTGTTAGAAGTGGATACTCTTTCTTCAGTATCTAAATTCAATTACTAATGTGCTCTTGCTGGATTAACAGACTTAATAACAATATAAATAAAGTAAACTACAAAGGAATGGCCCAAAACATTGCAATAATTATCATCTCTGTCATTGAATTTTCAAATAAAAATAGATTGAGACTTTACATTGACTTAAGCCTAATTGACCTCAAAACCTTTGTAGTAAATAATAATTACATATACCTGTGTTGGTGGCAAATGATATATTATTCAAAGTATTAGAAAACAGTAAGCAATATTTAGCTTATTTATTTTATTTTTTAAAAAATGTATTTATTTATTATATATACAGTGTTCTGTCTGTCTGTATGCTTGCTGGCCAGAAGAGGGCACCAGATCTCATTACAGATGGCTGTGAGCCACCATGTGGTTGCTGGGGATTGAACTCAGGACCTCTGGAAGAGCAGTCAGTACTCTTAACCTCTGAGCCATCTTTCCAGCCCTACTTAGCTTATTTATTTCACATACTTGTTCCTCTATACCACTTCTGCCCTGGCTTCCAATGACTACTTTCCTTCTGGGGATATAGGTAGATTGTTATCATCATCAAGAAGAAATTCTTGCTTAATTACTTCTAACTAACAAAATATATAAATAATCTGGCATGCAGTTTTAATATATATATTTGGTATACCCTTTGTCTGTTTGACCTTTCTAACCAGTATAGCTTTGTTGGGAGAGTTTATATAAGTTAAATATTTGAGTTCTTAATGAGACAATAGGTTGTTTTATGTTATTGGAAGAGACAACTTCCAATGCTATTTTTAAAAATGTTTTTGAAATTAATATTTAGAGTTGTTGGACTCATGCCTCAAAAATAAGTATCAATTTTATTCCTTTTAGATGGCTTAGTAAATACTAGGTATTTTTTTTGGAAATGCATACAAAATTGAATATACAGCATGAAAATCATCTTTTTTGGTGTTAACATTTTAAAGAGATAAGGCTATGAATAAATAAAATGCATGCTAATAGTAGATCCTTCAGAGAAAAACAAAGTAGGAAAAGGCCAACGATGAGCAGAGGAATCACAGTTGGAGAGAATTGTGCAGTTCAAGTCCCTATGTGGTTAGGCAATGAAGGCCTCAGCCAAACAGTGATATATGGCCAAAGGACTAAAGATAATGAGTAAGTATGAAGGCTTGGAGGAAAAGCTATGTAGTCAAAGAAACCATAAGTACACCAGCTCTAACATAGGAGCTTTTGTAGTCATTAACAAATTCATGGATGCTAGGAGTGAATGGTAAGTGTATCAAGAAATGAGGAGAGAGATAGGGTGGAGGGATCAGTTCTTGAGCATTATAGACCTTGTACATACTTGGATGTTTATTCTAAATAGGAGCAACACAAAGTTTTAAAATGTTCATTCTGACCTCTGTTTAAAAAGTAAAATGTGGCCAGGCAGTGTTGGCTCATATCTTTAATCCCAGCACTCAGGAGGAAGAGACAGGTGGATCTCTGAGTTCAAGGTCAGCCAGAGTGGTCTACAAAGTAAGTTCCAGGACAGGTAGGACTATTTCACAAAGAAACCCTGCCTTGAAAAAAACAAAACAAAACAAAACAAAGCAAAACAAAACACACACACACACAAAATCATCAACAACAAAAAAGTAGAATGTTGATGAGTTCTGATTGGAAATGAGAGCAATTTGGAGGCAATGGCTATAATCCTGGTGAGAGAAATGGTGATTTGGATTTATGTGCCATTGTTTTGCAGAAGTTGTTGGGCTGTAGGTATATGTTAAAAGTTAAGACAACAGAATTTCCCAAATGTGAGATAGGAAATAAAAGTCAAGAATATCTCCACATTTTGGGCAGCTAGGAGTATGGGAAAGCTGATGGGGTGGCCTTTGAGATGTAAGTAAGAGCTTCAGTATTGGACTTAACTGAATCTGGTATCTTTTATGTATCTGTCAGTGTTAAATTTAGCAGATATGCTTGATTTAAAGATTAATTTGGTAGAAATCAACTTACTTATAGTACTTAAAGATAGGAGAATCAAGATCATCAGTAAAATAAGGGAAGAAAAAACCCTCTAAATTGGGGGCCCTGGGATCTCCAAAGGCCCCCTAGGAGGAGTTGAAGGGAAGGAGCAGGAATTGTTAGGAAAGCAGAGGAATTTATGAGTGTGGTGTCTCACATTCAAATTTTAAGGAGTGGTCATTCATATCAAATGCTACTGATAGATCAAATCCAAAGAAGCTTATGAATTAATTGATAAGTTTACCAATATGGGTTTTAGTTTAGCTTTATTGGATTGGTAGAATCAAAGCTTGATTGAATAGGTTCATGACTAATTAGGAGGGGAGGAATTGGACACTGTGGGATGTCTCTTCTGAGAAGTTTGGCTGTAAAGGGGTATGTAGTGCAGTAGTTGGAGGGGATGCAGGGTTAAGGAATTTATTTTCCTTTTTTTAAAAAATTAAAAGAGTAGTACATCTTTAGATACTAATAGGAATACTTAATAGAAAAAATATGGTAGCTTAAACAGAAGGAGGATCAAAAACATCAGCAGCAATATCCTTGGGAGAAAAGGGAAAAAGTAATTTTGTGTGTGTGTGTGTGTGTGTGTAAGGGCTCCATTTCCTTTATATCAGTGCATGAACACTTCTTCTGTAGCAAGAAGGGAAAATTGGGAAGGTCTTTACAGTTTGTATTCTTAAGGAAATAGGAACATTATTAGCTGAGAGTAAGAATGGTAGAAGTGTCAGGATTGAAGAAGGAGGAGAGAGGGAAATGCTTGTTTGAGCTTCTGAACTGAGTAGGCTCCCAATTCTAGACTCAGGTTTTTCTCTTCCATTTGTGAGCAGGCTTTTTGTGAATGACCTAGAAAATATAATGTGTTTTCCAGGACATCTTTGGAAAACACCCTGCATCTATCTTGTAATTAAAAACACTGCTCTATGGAGTATGTTTTGTAACATTGTCTTGAATTTTTTCCCCTATTTTTGTTTTTGTCAAGTACATTTCAAACATCACACATTTATCAAGTGCCCACTGTGTATAAAGTCTGTGTGTTAATCTTAGAGTATATAAAGTAAAAAAAAATGGTTTCTGTTGCTCAGGAGACCATACCATTTCATTTCATAGAGCTATTTGAGATTGGTTATGGTGAAGTCAAAGTTGGCTTCTTTGGAATAGTAGTAATTCTAGTTCTCCAATACTGTCAGACCTCATCCACATTGCTTGATGAAATTGAAAATTTATGAGTGTTTATTATTCAGTGAACATCTTTTTGTAGGTATTTCTATATTTGAGACAAGGTTTCATGTAGTGGAGGCTGGCTTTGATCTCTTAATATTCTGCCTTCTTCCCCTTAGTACTGGGATTATAGGTCTGTACCACCACCTAGCCAGTCAACCCAAATCTCAGAGTTGTGATAGCACGTGTACTTGTGCTGCAGAAGAAAACACCCAGTAGCTCAGGCGGTGGGTGGCATCTGAGAGTTCTGTTGCTTTTCTGTTACTGTGGATGATAGAACTTAGGGCCTTGCTCATATCAGGTAAGCCTTCTACAGTCCCAGTCCTCACCCAGCTCACATCCCCACCCTCTCCTCCTTGGAGACAGGGTCCTAATTCAGACTGTCCTTAAACTCATTTTGTAGTCCAGGCAGGTCTTGGTCTCTACCTGCTCAGCCTCCCTAGTAGCTGGAGTTATAGGCTTGCATCACCAAACCTATCATATTGTTAGGCAATTCTGATAGTGTTCCCTGGAAAAAGATTCCCTTGCTAGGATTGATACTGAGCTAAAATATGTATCTATTTACTTTATTATTAAATTATAATTTTATACATACACAGCGTGTATTTTGGTGCTTCTCCTGCCCCCAACTCCTCCTCCCTATAAAATCTGTTTCTCCTGTTCAGTAGGTTGGGTTCTTTTAGTAGCCCATAGACCTTAATCTGGACCTTCTGTATGATCCTGACTTCGGAACTAACCTTTATGTTGACCTTATAGATATGTTATGGAACCCGCTATATTATTTTTTCACACAACTATGGTTAATAACTGTGGTGTCTAGAAATCTTTAAAAACATTTTATAAACTAAAAAATTGAAATTTCCTATATAGTTTAGATAGAAAATTGTTTATATGCTTCTTGCCTGGAATGTTATCAAATTGTAGGTTTATATAGGTGTATCTGGATTTAGGCAGAGTTCCTAATAGGATCCTCTAGAAAGAAAGCTTTTTTGTGATGTTTCTTTTTCTCTAGCAAATGTATATATTTATAAACATATACATATACACATATATGTATATACACATCTGTAGCAAATATATGTGTATATACATTTGCATGCACATGAAAATATATACTCATACAATATATATATACATATTTGCAACAGAAAACAAACTATCAGAAGAAAAGTTTATATATGTATATATACACATATATATTTGCTATAGGCCTTTTGAAATTCAAAATAGTTCTTTTTTTGTTCTAAAATTTTTCCCATGTCTTCTATAGTAGGGCTTCTTGGGACATTTCCCAAATGTATTACAGAAGAATAAATACTGCCATGATTGATTTGCCCTGAAACATTGTTTGATCTTCACAGCTAATGCCTGTCTTGGAATTATTTATTCTTTCTGCCTAAAATAACTGTCAGTTCCTCAATGGTGCTTAACTCCCTTTTTCATAAAAGGAAAACAACATAATAGCAAAACATATATCCCAAAAGTATCCTATTTGGGAATAGGTGTGAAGGAAAGATGCATGAACCATGGCTTCCAGTGTCTTCTCTACACATACGGTTATGACTATCCAAAGTTGAACTTTTATGAAATACTCATTATTTTTCTAGTTTTCTTTTTAAGTAAGTTATAACTTCTCAGTTCAAAATAGATGAAGATTTATTACAGATATGCATGGATATTTCGTGATGTTTTAAAGTATTTTCCTTCATGTTCTCCTCCCTAGTTTCTGATGAAGAACAATCAGTAGTTTATGTTCCAGGTATGACATCTACATTAAAGTTCTTGAAACTTCCCTTGTTTCTTAATTGTTAGGAGAAAATTAAATATTGGGACAAAAACCTTGTATGTGCAATTGGATATGGAACAATTCATTTCTATATAATTAAAAACAAATTAAAAAAACAAATGTTTGTGAATATTTGACTATAACTTAAGATTTGAATATTGGTTCTTTTTAGGGTCTGGCTGGGCAAGTCAGCATTTATGGTTTATACAATGTGTCATTTATTAAAGAAAAGAGATTCTTTTTGAAAATTTACATCTCATATCTCAAAAGAAAATACGAAAAGTTGATCCAGATTAAATACAAGTCTTTATGCTTACTGATTGTTCAGTTGGATGAGTAATCAAGCAGAATCATTGAAGGTACTCAGGGTAAAAATCATCTGGTTCCTTGATGTCCCATGTCATCTCAGTATGTTGTAACTTATTGCTTTTAATGTGATCTAAAAATCCTTCCAGTACCTAACTGAATTACTGAATTTTCTATAAGTAACCTTTTTGTGATTGTGTGCACACAAGCACACACACACGTGCACTTTAAATTGAAATTTATAAATTTTTTCTCATCAGGTCCCATAAAGTACATGATACCAAGAGAGGGTTAATGGGGAATGTGGGGAAGCTGAAAAGATTAAGATCAAATCTGAAGTCTTGTTTAATGAACATTCTTAGGAATATCCACAGAAGGAAATACAAGATCAAGACTCAAGTTGATAAATCCAAAAGTTGATGTTAAAGTTAAGGCTTCCAGGGTGACTGATGCTTCCATGGAGTCTTTAAAAGGTGCAGGAGATTTGGTAGCTGAACAGGTCAGTAATCTTATTTATATTTGTTTTTCTGTGTGTGTGTGTGTGTATGTACATGTGTGCATGAGTTGGGGTGGGTGGTAGTGGTGGGTGTGAACACGTGTACATATGTGTGTGCATGTGTGGAAACCAAAGTTAGGTATCCTCCTCATCCTCTACCCCTCTAACACTCTACTTTGTTGGTTTTTTGGGGTGGAGTGGGATGGGGTGGGGTGGGATGGGGTTGTCTTTTGTTTATAACACAGGTCTCTTACTGAACCCAGAGCTCGCCCTGGTCAGTCTCCATCCTTTACAGCCCCCTTTAGTTGCAAAGTTACAGGCAAGTGCTACTCTGTCCTCATTTGAACTCAGATGTTCATGCTTAAGATACAAGCACTTTACTGACTAAGCCGTCTCCTGAGCTTGTTGGTTTTTATACATAATGCGCAATAAGACACAAAAACCTTTAAAAGATGGCCTGTAGAAGACACAAACCTTTTGTGGCCCTTGATAGTGCTAAGTATCAACATAAAGTATCTGGACTTCTTGAGAGTTTTGCTTTAAAATGTATAATAGATGTGCTCTAAGTCTTTGCCAAGAAAATGTATTATCTTACTGTGTCTCAAAAGGTTTAAATTTTCCATGTTCCTCTTTTCTGGCATTCATGAGTAAGTTAAATTCACTATTTTTATGGTTAGGTATTGTTTATGTTTTTATTTCTCAAAATTTATTAGTTGATGGATGATACTTTCATATTAGAATGAAGCTTATATTAGAAAAATCAGTCTGCATTTTTATGACTTTGACTTAGAAAATAATGTCATTAAAATTTTTTTTTTTTTACACAGCAAGTGCCTTTATTCTCCATGCCGTTTTGCCAACCCAGAACCTAAATGTATTTCTTTCTTTTTTTTTTATTGAGAAAAAGAAAAAAGTTTCCGCCTCCCCCAGCCTCCCATTTCCCTCCCCCTCCTCCAACCCTTCTCCCCCTCCCCCCACTCCTCTCACCCTCCCTCTCCAGTCCAAAGAGTAGTCAGGGTTCCCTTCCCTGTGGAAAGTCCAAGGTCCTCCCCCCTCCATCCATGTCTAGGAAGGTGAACATCCAAACTGGCTAGGCTCCCACAAAGCCAGAACTTGAAGTAGGATCAAAACCCAGGGTCATTGTCCTTGGCTTCTCATCAGCCCCCATTGTTCGCCATGTTCAGAGAGTCCTGTTTTATCCCATGCTTCTTCCATCACAGTCCAGCTGGCCTTGGTGAGCTCCCAATAGATCAGCCACACAGTCTCAGTGGTTGGGTGCACCCCTCGTGGTCCTGACTTCCTTGCTCATGTTCTCCCTCCTTCCGCTCCTCATTGGGAACTTGGGAGCTCAGTCCGGTGCTCCTGTGTGGGTCTCTGTGACTATCTCCATCCATCACCTGATGAAGGTTCTATGGTGATATGCAAGATAATCATCAGTATGGCTATAGGATAGAGTCATTTCAGGTTCCCTATCCTCAGCTGCCCAAGGAACTAACAGGGGACCTCGCCTTGGGCTCCTGGGAGCCACTCTAGGTTCAAGTCTCTTGCCAACCCTAAGGTGACTCCCTTAACTAAAAATTGTGCTTCCGTGCTCCCCTATCCAACCTTCCTTTATCCCAATCCTCCTGTTTCCCCAAGTTTCCCTCATCCTCCCCTTCTCACTTTTCTCTCCCCTTCCCCCGATACTCCCATCCCCCCCCCCAAGATCCCAAAATTTCTCCCTGGCAATTTTGTCTACTTCCCTTAGTCAAGAGAATAATTATATGTTTTTCCTTGGGTTCACCTTCTAATTTAGCTTCTTTAGGTTCACCAATTTCATACTCCGTGACCATTATTTATGGCTAGAAACCAATTATGAGTGAGTACATCCCATGTTCATCTTTTTGGGTCTGGGATACCTCACTCAGGTTTTCTATTTCCATCCATTTGCATGCAAAATTCGAGAAGTCATTGTTTTTTACCGCAGCGTAGTACTCTAATGTGTATATATTCCACACTTTCTTCATCCATTCTTCCATTGAAGGGCATCTAGGTTGTTTCCAGGTTCTGGCTATTACAAATAATGCTGCTATGAACATAGTTGAACAGATGCTTTTGTCATGTGATAGGGCATCTCTTGGGTATATTCCCAAGAGTGGTATTGTTGGGTCCAGGGGTAGGTTGATCCCGAATTTCCTGAGAAACCGAAACACTGATTTCCAAAGTGGTTGCACAAGATTGCATTCCCACCAGCAATGTATGAGGGTACCCCTTCCTCCACAGCCTCTCCAGCAAAGGATATCATTGGTGTTTTTGATTTTAGCCATTCTGACAGGTGTAAGATGATATCTCAAAGTTGTTTTGATTTGCATCTCCCTAATCACTAAGGAGGTTGAGCATGACCTTAAGTGTCTTTTGGCCATTTGAACTTCTTCGGTTGAAAATTTTTTAGAGTTTGTTTTGTTCTGTATTTTAGAATAACAAAACTAAACATTTTTGCTTTGTTTTGTTTTGAACCAGTGTCTCAAATATATGAATTAGGCTTTGAATTTGTTGTGTAACTGAGTCTGACCTTGAGCTCATTATTTTCTTGCCTCTGCCCCCCCCCCAATACTGGGATCGCAGTAAAACTCTGGATGTATCACAGATTTATTTTATTTTATGTGTGTGAGTTTTGCCTGCACATATGTTTGACTAGTGCCAAAGGAGCCCAGAAGAGGACATGGGATCCATTGGAACTGGAGTTACAGATGGTTGTGAGTCATCCTGTGTGTGGCGGGAATTGACCTCAGGTCTTCTGCAAGAACACCAAGCATTCTTAACCATTGACCCATCTCTCCAGCTTATCTTTCTTTATTATTCTTTTATTTTTTGTCATCTTTTTTTGCATATACATATGTTGTGCCTATCCATGTATTCATATTTGTGTGTATGAAGGCCTGAACTTGACACCAAGTTTCTTCCTCAGTTCCTCTCTACTTTGTTTTTGAGGCAGGATATTATGTTGAACCCAGATATAGCCAAATCTGGCTAATCTAGCTAGCCAGTTTCCTCAGGGGATCTTCTGTCTTTGCTTCCCAACTGCTGGGAATAGAGGTGGCCACCATTGCCTGCCTAGTTTTTTTTTTTTTTTTTTTTATCTTTTAAAAATATTTTATTATAGCATTTGCTATATTTTTTTTTCTTTTAGTGTATGTTTTTATTTATTTATTTATTTATTAAAGACTTCTGTCTCTTCCCCACCGCCGCCTCCCCTTTCCCTCCCCCTCCCCCAATCAAGTTCCACTCCCTCATCAGCACAAAGAGCAAACAGGGTTCCCTGTCCTGTGGGAAGTCCAGGGACCACCCACCTCCCTCCAGGTCTAGTAAGGTGAGCATCCAAACTGCCTAGGCTCCCACAAAGCCAATACGTGCAGTAGGATCAAAACCCATTGCCATTGTTCTTGAGATCTCAGTAGTCCTCATTGTCCACTATGTTCAGCGAGACCAGTTTTAACCCAGGCTTTTTCAGACCCAGGCCAGCTGGCCTTGGTGAGATCCCGATAGAACATCCCCATTGTCTCAGTGTGTGGGTGCACCCCTCGCGGTCCTGAGTTCCTTGCTCGTGCTCTCTCTCCTTCTGCTTCTGCTTTTGACCTTGAGGTTTCAGTCTGGTGCTCCAATGTGGGTCTCTGTCTCTGTCTCCTTTCATCGCCTGATGAAGGTTAATGTTCAGGAGGATGCCTATATGTTTTTCTTTGGGTTCTCCTTCTTATTTAGCTTCTCTAAGATCCCGAATTATAGGCTCAATGTCCTTTATTTATGGCTAGAAACCAAATATGAGTGAGTACATCCCATGTTCCTCTTTTTGGGTCTGGCTTACCTCACTCAGGATAGTGTTTTCTATTTCCATCCATTTGCCTGCAAACTTCAAGAAGTCCTTGTTTTTTACTGCTGAGTAGTACTCTAATATGTATATATTCCATACTTTCTTCATCCATTCTTCAATTGAAGGGCATCTAGGTTGTTTCCAGGTTCTGGCTATTACAAACAATGCTGCTATGAACATAGTAGAGCATATACTTTTGTTGTAAGATAAGGCCTCTCTTGGATATATTCCCAAGAGTGGTATTGCTGGGTCCAGGGGTAGGTTGATCCCGAATTTCCTGAGAAACCTCCACACTGCTTTCCAAAGTGGTTGCACAAGTTTGCATTCCCACCAGCAGTGGATGAGTGTACCCCTTTCTCCACAACCTCTCCAGCAAAGGCTATCATTGGTGTTTTTGATTTTAGCCAATCTGACAGGTGTAAGATGGTATCTTAAAGTTGTCTTAATTTGCATTTCCCTGATTGCTAAGGAAGTTGAGCATGACCTTAGGTGTCTTTTGGCCATATGAACTTCTTCTGTTGAGAGATCTCTGTTCAGCTCAGTGCCCCATTTTATAATTGGGTTGCTTAGCCTTTTACGGTCTAGTTTCTTGAGTTCTTTATATATTTTGGAGATCAGACCTTTGTCAGTTGCGGGGTTGGTGAAGATCTTCTCCCAGTCAGTGGGTTGCCTTTCTGTCTTAGCGACAGTGTCCTTTGCTTTACAGAAGCTTCTCAGTTTCAGGAGGTCCCATTTATTCAATGAGGCCCTTACTGTCTGTGCTGCTGGGGTTGTACTTAGGAAGTGGTCTCCTGTGCCCACGTGTTGTAGAGTACTTCCCACTTTCTCTTCTATCAGGTTCAGTGTGTTCGGCTTGATATTGAGGTCTTTAATCCACTTGGACTTGAGTTTTGTGCATGGTGATAGATATGGATCTATTTTCATTCTTCTACAGGTTGACATCCAGTTTTGCCAGCACAATTTGTTAAAGATGCTCTCTTTTTTCCATTGTATACTTTTAGCTTCTTTATCGAAAATCAGGTGCTCATAGGTTTGTGGGTTAAAGTCAGGGTCTTCTATTCGATTCCATTGGTCGACTTCTCTGTTTTTATGCCAATACCAAGCAGTTTTCACTATTGTAGCTCTGTAGTAGAGTTTGAAGTCAGGGATGGTAATGCCTCCAGACGTTCCCTTATTGTATAAGATTGTTTTGGCTATCCTGGGTTTTTTGTTTTTCCATATAAAGTTGATTATTGTCTTCTCCAGATCTGTGAAGAATTTTGATGGGATTTTGATGGGGATTTGCCTGCCTAGTTTTATGTGACTTGGGGGCTCCTGACTTTTACAGTGCTAACATTCTTTGTCTACTGAACTACTTCCCCTGCCAACAGTTCTTGCTTTTTATAGGCCATTGACTAGTTTTGCCCTTTTCTTTGTCTTCATAATGGTATCTGCACATTCCTTTGGCGTATGTCTTTTTCCGTTTATTTTAACTGCTGTATTTCAAATGAAATTCACTTTATTGTAATGCTATAACTATTGTTAAATTTTCTTTCCTCAATCAAAGTTTGACATTAGTGTTTGTAATCTAGGGTTCATAGGCAGAATCTTCCTTTTTATGGTGTGTGACATTTTCTGGGGGGAAACTGATCAATCTGTTATCTATCCTAGATAAGACAAGGACAACAGACTAAGTCTAGCTTGGTGAATCAGTGAGTTTACTGGGATGACTTACAAGAGCATGCAAAATTCCAAGGCAGCTACATCACCAAAATGTACCCACTATGGGTGACAACTCAGAATAGTTATGCCCGGGAGGTCCCTCCTCAATTTGTAGGCAGCAACTCTCTCCTCAGGTACTGTGTCCTGCTCTTAGAATTTTGGGAGCAGTAGGACTTTGTGAGGTGCACTTCCTGAGCCTTGGAAGACTTAAGCTTCTTCAGTCTCTCAAAAATAGGGCTTCATTTTGAAGGATGCAGCTATACAACAGCTTGTTTTATAAATACAATTTTTTTAAACCCCTGGGTAGGCTTATGTTTTGAGGTATTGTCTATGACTGCTTTTGTAGAATCACAGAGTAGCTATAGTGACTATTACCCCCCCCCCCAAAGCCCAAAATAGCCCAAACATTTATGGTCAGACTAGTTGGAGAAAGTGTTTTACAATTCGTAATGTCATGCAGACATTTTTGATATGTATTACTAATGATTGTCTGGCAGTGAACAGGATTTGGTGGTGAACAATGTATCTTTTCAGATGGCTTTAGGAGTAGAAATGGTGCATTGCCGTGTTTCTGCTGTTAGTTGATGCTGGTATGAGCACTGCAGCGCACCCAGAAAGGCATAAATGAAAGCCATTAGCTAGTTACGCTTCTTCCAGCTGTCGTATTGTTTCATTTGCATACTTTCCTATTTTATTCTGTAGCTGTGTTTAAACACTCTGACCAAAAGCAACGTGGGGAAGAAATGGTTTATTTAGCACACACTTCCAGGTCATAGTCCCCAAAAAGGGAAAACAGAACAGGAAGTTAAGCAGGAACTTCAAGCAGAGTCTGTGGAGGAATACCACTTACTAACTTGGCTCTTTGACTTACAGACCAAAATAATCCATCTCAATTATGCAACTTTACCCCTGTGGCATGAAAATAATCTTAGGGACTCTGTAAATGATTTACTTAGTGGGTTTTTGTTGTTTTTTAAAATAAATTTTCATTTACAAACATATATAGTAAGCTAATTTTGTCTTTCAGGTGTAGTTTTCAGAACCCTGTCCTACATAAAGCAATGTATTTTTATTTTTCAGCAATGTTTGGTTTTATATGTTTGGAACTTTATATAAATACCCATACAATATTATAGAATTAAGTGTTTTGCTTTTCAGTCTATTCATGAGAATTCTTGATGCTGTATATGGAACTTTTAAACTTCTCTTACTGATGTAAAGTTTCTTTTACTAACATGTCACCACTTGTTCAATCATTTTAACCAGGAAACTTAACTGGAGAGATGGCCAGCGTTTCAGAGCACTGGCTGCTATTTCAGAGGTCCCAGGTTCAAATCTCAGTAACCACATGGTGAATAACGACTACCTGTAACTATGTATAGCACCAAGAATTCTGGGTTCTCCAGTGACTCCTTGAATTTCATGGGTTTAAAGACCCCTCTGAAATTCTTACAGTACTGGAGAAAACCCACTCTACTACAAAAAACACAGTAGCATTGTTGTATGGAGGGTTGTTTGTTGGTTCCCAGCTGCCCAGCCACAAAATAACCATTCAGAAAACCATATTATTTGCAATACTGTTTGGCCAATAGCTTAAGCATATTTCTGGATAAAATCATATCCTAAACTAACCCATTTCTGTTATTATGTAATAATGGCTGTGACTTACCTGCTAAAGTTTTCAGCATCTGTCTCAGGCAGAGGACCCATGGCTTCTCCTTAACTCCACCTTCCTCCTCCCATTCTATAGGCCAAGCCATTTTTTAATTCATTGACCAATAAAAGAAACATATAGACAGAAGGACCTCTCACATCATAGCATAGTGTTTAAGACCACAGCCCATCTTTGCACCCCATTCTGTTATGTGGCTGTTATAACCTTGGCCAATCTGGATACTCTTAAAGAACTGAAACAATGCCTGCCTAATTGCACTGCTATTAAAATAATATGGAGTAACAGGTAAGAAGTACTTATCACATTCTTAGCATGTGATAAACAGTAGAGGTAAATTCCAAGTCTTCTTAGATCTGTCCCTTCCGAATTCTGATTTTTTAAAGATCTACAGCTACTGTCTCCTAGAATGCCTTCATGTCTTAAAACAGTCTTGACTACAGTGTCAGATATTCTCAGTGTCCTCCAATGTCACCCGAGCATTCTTTCTCAAAAAGTACTTAACTATTGTTTTTAGTAAAAAAAAATTAACATGAAGTGTTTTATTCTAGAATTTCTGCAAGGAAGGAACGAAGAGTGCATCACTGAAAGATTTATGTCTTGAAGATAAAAGACGCATTGCCAACTTAATTAAAGAACTGGCCAGGTGAGACAAAACCTTATATTAGATGCATCTATAGATGAGACAGCTCATTTTAAGAGTAGAATATTGCTAATACATTTGATGTCTATGCTGTTTTGAATAAGATCATAGATTCAAATGCTTGGTCACCAGGGAGTGATATTGTTTGAAGGGATTAGGAGGTGTGGCCTTGTTGGAGAAAGAGTGTCACTGGAGCTGGACTTTGGTGTTTCAGAAGTTCAAGCCAGGTCTGGAGGCTGTCTCTCTTCCTCCTTCCTGCAGATCTGGGTGTGGAACTCTCAGATCCTTTTTTAGTACCATGTCTGCCCATGTGTTGTCATGCTGAGAATGGACTATACCTCTGAAACTATAAGCAAGCCCCAATAATTAAATGCTTTCCCTTTTAAGAGATCCTATGGTAATGGTTCTTTTCATAGCAGTAGAGCACTGACTAAGACAATGTGTCATTGTTGCCATTTGTCTTATGGAAATAGACTTTTAAAAAAAGATTTTGTATTGCCCAAACAGTCACCTTCAAGTGATTACTCCCAATGACCTAACACCTCACAAAGGCCTCACATTATAGAATTACTGCCACTTCCTACTAGTAACGTAAGTTGGGGACCACATCTTTAACATATGGGACTTTGGACAATGAATCTTAAAACGATAGTGTTATTGTAGGGGAGATTCACTGGAACTATTCAATGTACCTTTGCTCCGAAATTATCACCACTATAGTAAGGTACATCTAAGGAGTGTGTCTCCATCCTATATTGCATGATACTCTAATGGCTACATTATATTTCCCAAAGTGGTTTCATCTTCATTATCACATTAGAATTCTTATTGAAGAATGAGTTTTTCCTTGCCCTATTTATGTCAGTACTTAATTTCTTATTAGTATCAGACTCGATAAACTTTGTATTTTATTATAATATAGAATTCTAGGAATCACAGAAATAAATGAAGTAGAAAGATGATCTTTTTATTTCTTAAAAAAGAATAACTTTTTATTCTAAGATGACTGTAGATTTTATTGGAGTTGTTATAAATATGTAGAGAACTTAACCACAGTATAGTATTACAACTAGAAAACTGATATTCACAGAATTTGTCTCTTACGTACTACCTTGACTAGGGCCTTGTACCCTTAGGGAAGTGTTATACCACTTTAATTGCTCTTAAAAATCTTTGCTTATGTGCATGTGTATGTAGGTACACTTGGAAGCTGGAAAAGAATGTTGGGTTCCCTCGACCTGCAGTCACAGGTGGTTGTTCTTGATGAATGTCCAAGAGGGCTTAAAAACACCTGTAATTTTAACTCTTTTAGTTTGCAGTGAGGACCTCTTTTTCTTTGTTTTGTTTTCTTGGTGTCTTTCTTTAGTCCTTTTGGATGTAACATTTCATCCAAATTTTTGTTGTTACTCCTTTACTGAAGACAAACTTGCCTCAGCCTGCTAGAACTGGTTAAGACACAAGCTATTCAGCCCACCAGTCCTTCTCTGTATACCTTCTTTTCCCTGTTTATTCACAGATCAGTCCCCGCTACTCTCTGCCTTTGTTTTCCTGTCTCCCCTCTGGTTTTCTTCTTGTTGGCCTTTTCTTTCTATTTGAATGTTTTCTTTCCTCTGCGTGGGCCTTGACTTCATGCCAGAGCATCCCCCGGTGTATGTATCCTCTTCATTCACCACACATTCTGTCACTGTATGCCCATGCCTTCTTGATGATAACTTTGTTCTTTTTACCTGGGTTTTGATACCCCATACAGGGCTGCTGACTGAGTGTTTGTCCTTAGCTTTTTACGGTTTGATAACCTGTTTAAGGTTAATTTGATATGAATACTGTGTTGATTCCTCATTGGCTATGTTTGTCAGCAACTGCCTCCAAATACTGCATAGATCTCCCATCATGCTTGGGATCTGAGTCTCCATGCTACACCACCACTATCTCCTAGTTCATTTCACCTTACTTAGGTCCTATTGTAGCATATGTGACTGGCTTAAGCCCCACAATGCTCTTCTTACCTGCCTGAGTCTCTACCTCCTAATAGACTCCTGCATAGATACTCTTTTACATCTCCCTGGGTTCTGGTCCCCTGCTCTGAGCAACTCCTCTGTGCAGATGTCATCATTATATTCAGATTCTGATTATCCCCAATCCTGCTCAGTATTCAAGAAGAAAATACAAAGTAAAATGAAGAGAGAGGAAATGAAAGCTCAAATTTCATTCTGAAGAGAAAAAAAAATTGTGTTCTTTATAAAAAAAAAGATGTTTAAATGTAGTTGCTTATTTATGAAAAAAATTTGCTTTACAAATCACATCATATAAAATAATACAAAATTGTTGTAAAAGGAGCAGTGGGCCACTTCCCGCCGCCCAGCTAGCTTTACCTGAAATAATTACATGGAAACTGTATTCATTTAAACACTGCCTGGCCCATTAGTTCTAACCTCTTAGTGGCTAACTCTCACATATTAGTTTAACCCATTAATGTGTATTGCCACTTGACTATGGCTTACCAGCATGAGTCTAATCAGTGTCCGTCTTGGAGAGGAGAGCCATGGTGTCTGCCTGACTCTGCTCTTCTTCCCAGAATTCTTTTCTGTCTACTCCACCCACCTAAGGGCTGACCTATCAAAAGGCCAAGGCAGCTTCTTTATTCAACCAATGAAAACAACACATAGAAAGAAGATCTTCCTACACCACAAAATCTGCTGCTTTTGTGCTTAGCTTGTCTTAGTCTAATATATTGTTTTTTAAATCAATAGACTCAATTTTGATTAAATAGAAAATAATGCTGAAGTCTTAATAGGAAATGGTTACACTGTACTTTTAAAAGTTGTGTTAATTCCTATCTTTTTAGAAAAAAAATAGCCGGAAGAGATTGCTTGTACCTTGTATAAGGTCAAATCAAATGGAGAAAAGTGCCAAAAGCATTAAGAAAATGACATATTTAAATACACCTACTTAAGCTTCGGCTTGGATGCAAAGCTATTGGTATTGTTTAAGGAGCCACATCACTGAGATTGGTTGGCAGCTACACTGGCCTTCAGCAGAGTGTATTCAGAGGGATCTAGCATTGAGTAGCTCTCAGCAAGCCTACAGAACAAGAGGTGTCATTTGTTTGTCCTTTTTTTCAGTTGTAGATTAATATATAAATGCATAATGTTTACTTATTTTTCAAATATTACTTTTGATGTTTAAAGCATCTTTATAAGGACTATTCCCAAGCCCTGCATCTCTCCCTTTTTTGAAATATGGTCTTGAGTTTGGTAATGTGATGTGGGAAAACATATTTGTATCTTGGACAGGTCCTCATATAGGCTCTTTATGGGAACCTCCTGTTTAATATCTGTACTGATGCTATGGAACAAGGGCTCAGAAAGATACCTCTCAGCTCCACAGAAAAATAATATTCAGCAGGTCCCATTTATTCAATGTTGCCCTTAATGTCTGTGCTGCTGGGGTTATACATAGGAAGTGATGTCCTGTGCCCATATGTTGTAGAGTACTTCCCACTTTCTCTTCTATAAGGTTCAGTGTGTTCAAATTGATATTGAGGTCTTTGATCCATTTGGACTTGAGTTTTGTGCATGGTGATAGATATGGATCTATCTTCTACAGACTGACATCCAGTTGTGCCAGCACCATTTGTTGAAGATGCTTTCTTTCTTCTATTGTATACTTTTAGCTCCTTTATTGAAAAGTTAAAAGTCCATCTTTTCTTACAAAAACAAAATAAAACAAACAAACCAGATGCACCATTAGTTTCTTATTGTAAAGTAAGTTGATCATTATTTTATATTTTAAAAAAACATTTATTATAACTTCTAGGTAAGAATGAAATGTACATTACTCTACAATAAAAATACTAGACTTTGATTTTTCAGTAACTTAAGAGTTTTCATTTCCTTTTTGGAAACTTTAGTCATTTGGGGTTTGGTGATGACATACAATAGTCCTTATAATTAATTACATAGAAATTGTAAGAAAAGATGGACTTTTAACTTCCTGTAGGTAGAAAGTCATTAATAGTGCAGAAGAGTTGGTATTCAAAACTTCATTTTAGATAGTCCATTCTGAAATCTGTGACTCAAAGAATATGTTTTAAATAATTAATGCTCATTTAACAGTCTTTCTTCTAGTCTGACCACAATGTGCCATCTATATGAAGTTAATTTTTCTGTTAGAAGCACTTTTTCCCTTTTGTGTGACATTCGCACACAGCCCTATGAGTGTGAACAACCTTTGCTCACTTGCGTGTATTTATTCTGACTCATGCTTGACCCACATTTGGTTATGAAAGATTGATGAACTATCACTATAGGTCCACTGATACAATATATACCCTATCCTGTAGCATTTGGTCTTTTCTCAGTTTTCTGTTTAATGTATTTTGTTCATGTGCTTATGGACCATGATTCTCTGCCATAGTTCATTTTGTATACTGTTGTGCCTTAGTTAGGATTTCTATTACTGCAATGAAACACCATGACCAAGAAGCAAGTTGGGAAAGAAAGGATTTATTTGACTTACACCTCCACATTGCTGTTGATCACTGAATGAAATAAGGCACTGAACTCAAATGGGTCAGGATCCTGGAGGCGGGAGCTGATGCAGAAGAGAGCTGCTTACTGGCTTTTTTCTCCTGGCTTGCTTAGCCTGATTCCTTTTTTTAAAAATAGATTTTATTGAGCTATACATTTTTCTCTGCTCCCCTCCTTGCCTCTCCCATCTCTTTCAACCCTTTCCCGTGGTCCCCATGCTTCCAGTTTACTTAGGAGATCTTGTCTTTTTCTACTTCTCAGGTAGATTAGATTCATATATGTCTCTCTTAGGGTCCTCATTGTTGTCTAGGTTCTCCGGGATTGTGATTTGTACTCAGCCTGATTTCTTATAGAGCCCACGATCACCGCCCAGGGGTGGCACCACCCACATGAACTGGGCTCTCCACCATTGATCACTAATTGAGAAAATGCCTTACGTCTAGATCTCATGGATGCATTTCCTCAATTGAGGTTTCTTCCTCCCTGATAACTCTTGCTTCTATCAAGTTGATACAAAAAACCGGTCAGTACTTCCCTTCAATTTAACAAAGCTAGTCATTTGGTCAAGAAACTGCTCTTGCCTGGACTTCTTGATGGTATGCTGTATGAACTAGACATACAAGACCCATAGAAGAGTGACTTCTAAACTTGCCAAGATAAAATGAGATGGTTCTTCAGGATTCCCGCTTCACAGAGGAAACCGCCAGACATTCTAAAGGATGCAAAAGAAAACAACTGACGAACATTGCCAATCCAAGGCAGAACAGATCTTCAAATTTCCTGCTTCACTAAAAAGTCTGCCAGATGCTCTGGACCTGTAAGCTGAAGATGGATGCCCTAACGTTCCAGAAGAACTTTAGGTGATAGTTCAGGCAGCAAGATATCTCTGTCAATTCTAGAGTTTTGGAAGTTGCTTACAATACACTTCCTGTTTACTTAGGTAATATTATATCCTTCTGGGTCTTTTATGTAGTTGAAGACTAGATACTTATAGTTTTCCTTAGTTATGATAGAGGATAAATTAGATATATAGCTTGAACTCACAAAGGTAGACCAGTTGATAGAATATTTTATTAAATTTTGCTAAATACAAATGGAATAAATATTTTTAATATGGTTCTCCCTTGATAACTGTTTTGTTATATAATTTTACAATGTTAAAGTTAAAACCTTCCTTTTTAATTAGACCGAAAATGGAAGATGATATGGGATGTCCTTATCGTTCCTAAGGTGTAACTATGTGTTTTTCTTATTGATTGATAAGTAAAGCTGTTTCAGCCAATGGCCAGACATAATATACCTAGGTGGGAAATCAAAACAAAGATAGGGAGAGAAAAAAAAAAGGCAGGGTCAAGGAGGCGCCTTGTTGCTGCCAACGAAGAGAGATGCCAGCAGCAGCCCAAGAGGAAAGATACCAGAACAGAGGTAATGCCATAGCCATGTGGCAAAACACAGATCAGTAAAAAGGTGTTAATTTATAGGTATAGCTAGCCAGTAAAAAATTCTAAGCCATTGGCCAAACAATTATATATAATATATATATTAGCCTCTGAGTGACTATTCCATAAGTGACTGCAGCGACCCAATGGGCAGAGAAAAATTGGTCCAGTGGAATTGAACAAGTTGAAGAAAAGTCCCATTTATAATTATGGGTTTTTTTTTTTTATTATTCTTCAATCTGTGACAGTGTTTTATTCCTTCTTGACCTCGTCACTTTCAATGAGTAGTAGTCATATGTTGTGGAGAATTTTCCTAAGTATGGATTTGTCTGTTTTCTCTTATTAAGATTCAAGCACTGCATTTATAACAAGAGTAAGAAAGAAGTGTTGTGCTTTTTGCTGACTCTGGATGAGGTGGGGACTTAGTGCTCCATGTTTCTGCATTATGAACTTGGTTTTTCCATGTTATAAATAGTACATATTGTAATTCTGTGGGCTATAATCTAACGCTGATTAATGTTTTGTTATTAAACTTGCTCCAGCTTAGGAAATGGAAAAGAAATTGTGAGAAAAATAAGTGCAAAACCATGAAGGTAAGCATATGTAATTATATAATTAAGTCTAATGACTTAAAGGATATTATTGCTTATCTTACAATAATGAAGATGTAGAACAAACTGAAAACACAGGACTTTAAAATAGAGCTGAGATGGAAGAGTAACAAATTAGCCTAAGTTCTAAGGAGAACTGTGTTGCTCAGGAAAGGCAGCAGTGAGTACTAACATACCTGGACAACCTGGAAACAAATGGGATTTTCAGCTAAAGTCTGTGGGAGAGGTCATCATTGGGCAGGTAAGGGTGGGATTCCCTGGGACAGCAAATATTCCCTGGGACCAAAAAAAAAAAAAACCTTGTTTTGACAGTGTTTGTTCATAGGCTTTATTTGGCAAAAAAACTGATTTCTCTTGGTGCAGGTGTTGGAAGGGAAACAGCACTTGCTACAGGGATGACAAGAAAGTTCTCTTGGTGTGGGAGGTCCTTCTGTCTATGTGTTGCTTTTATTGATTGGTTAATGAATAAAGAAACTGGCTTGGCCTGATAAGGTAGAACAGTGCTAGGCAGGGAAGACTAAACTGAATGCTGGGAGAAAGGAGGTGGAGTCAGAGAGAAGCCATGGAGCTACTGCTGGAGACAGACATGTTGAAACCTTAGCTGGTAAGCCACAGCCACGTGGTGATACACAGATTAATAGAAATCAGTTAAATTAATATGTAAGAGTTAGCCAATAAGAAGCTAAAGATAATGGGCCAAACAGCGATTTAATTAATACAGTTTTTGTGTGATTATTTCGGGGCTGAGGAGTCGGGGACCTACAAGTGGCTCCCTACTACAAATTGGTTCCCACTTGGCCAACTAAATCCACTTAAAAACCTGAGAGAGCTTGAAAAGAAATTATAGACACAAAAATACAGAGTTTAATACAGCTTCTTGCTATTTGATGGCGGCATGCAGCAGTTCCTTTAAAAGAGGTTTTCCTGACTTAGCAGTAGCAGAAAAAAAGCCACGCTATTTTGAAATGCTGACTTTCTGGACTGTGCTACTGGTGCAAATTTTGTCTCTGTCTGGAGCACTTGAATGGGGTTTGTGGGCCTGGGTGCTTGTATGCCCACTTAGGAAAATACCTGAGATCATGCCCACAGCTCAGCGCCCCCTGCCTATGCAGGCAACGGGATCAGGACTGCTAGGAGTGCACAAGCAGGAGGGCATGGTGGATTTCTGCCGCCATACACAGAGATATTTCCAGACTGCACAATGTTCTGCATGGCATATCTGGCTATTACTAAGATAAAAAGGGTTTATGTGCTGCATGCTCATTCTCAGAGTTAAAATGCTGAGCACGGCTCCTACCTGGTGATCCCAGAGCTGGCAGTAATGGTACCTCCACCATTTTGAAAGTGGAGAAAGGCAGAGCCAGCATCTAGAGGCTCTGCTACCAAGAAGGTTACCATTTTAAAAGTTCCTTCAAGACAAAAGAATTTCAGATACACAATAGGACAGATTCAGACAATAAAGACCTCTAAATGGGTCACAGTGTTGGATAAATGTACATAGGCTTGAGAGAGAGAAGAAAAGAGTATGGAGTGCTATAAAAAGAATTGATGGTTTTTTAAAAAAACACAACAAAGTCTTTAAAGAGACAGAGTACAATTAGTCATAGATTAATGGAGTAAAGATAATAAAGAGAGTTTGAATTATCTTTGAATTTTTGACTACAGAGAGACATTTCATTCTGGGGACTGCTAAGCTAAGCCAACATATATATTTCAAAGGTATCTTGAATTCAAAATTTGAGTCTTTGGTTTCCACAGAGTGTGAGAACCTCTGGAATCCTTCCAGACTAATGTGACTTGATGGACTAAGACCTCCTGAAAGGTCACCTTGAACATCCCTCAAAAAATTACTTCGCCCAACTGCTCACTGAGATAAAACTAGCACATAGGATATACCATGAAAGACCTGATTAACAGTGCCCCCAATCAGCAGGAAGTCATCTGTAGCAATACGCCCAAATTCCCAAATATTGTTTATAAATGTTTGTTTATATTTAAAGGGGGATATGCTATAGAGATGGATACTTTGCATTGGTATGGATCTTCGTTTATTGATACAAGTTTTAGGTCAATTTTGTTATATGTGTATTTCTGCTTTTGATTAAGGTATTGTGATTGTGTAGTTTATTTAACAACGTAATGTATAATTAAGAAATATAGTTTAGTAGATATTATCTATAATAATCAAGCTTGTAGTCAGTTACATTTTCTAGATGTACAGAAATGTATTTCAGATGGATAGGGATTCTTCAAATCTTTCAAAGACTACAGAATATGGCATTTAAAATGTTTTAAGAACTTGGGACTTTACATGACAGTGAGACACATCTGATCCTAGCAGTACTAATCTACTTCAAGAGGAAGATGGGCACTGAAGAGGCTCCTTATGCTGTTGGTTGGCCATTTGGGCAAGAAACTACTCTTGCCTGGACTGCTTGATGAACTGGACATGCAGGAACCACAGAGAAATGACTGCTGAACTTGCCTAAAGGTGAGATGGTCCTTTGGGGTTCCTACTACACGAAAAAGTCTGCTAGACATTCTGCAGGACACGGGAGAAAGCGACTGACAAACTACCAATGTAGGTGGAACTGTCTTTGAAATTTCCTGATTCATGGAAAATTCTGCTGGATACTATGGGTCTATAAGCTGAAGATGGATACCCTAATCATGCAGAAGAACTTTGTGTGATTGTCCAGGCAGCAAGATGTCATTTCTAGAGTTTTGGAAGTTGCTTATAATGTACTTCCTGTTTACTTAGCTAATAATATATCCTTCTGGAGTCTTTGATGGAGTTGAAGAACTTATAGTTTTAAATATTATAACTATAATTATTACTTGATACCTGTTTTGTTGTATGTAATTTTACTATGTTAAAGTTAAAACCTTTCTTTTTGTTTAAACAGAAAAGGGGAAATGGTTTGGGAGGTCCTTCTGTCTATGTGTTGCTTTTATTGGTTAATGAATAAAGAAACTGGCTTGGCCTGATAGGGTAGAACAGAGCTAGGCGGGGAAGACTAAACTGAATGCTGGGAGAAAGGCGTCAGAGAGAAGCCATGGAGCCACTGGAGACAGACATGCTGAAACTTTAGCTGGTAAGCCACAGCCACATGGCAATACACAGATTCATAGAAATGAATTAATATGTAAGAGTTAGCCAGTAAGAAGCTAGAGCTAATGGGCCAAACAGTGATTTAATTAATACAGTTTCTGTGTGATTATTTCAGGGCTGAGCTGCTGGGGACCAACAAGTGGCTCTCTCCTACTACATTCTCTGTCTTCCTCTGTAAAACAAAATACATTTTCAGGAATAGAGTGTATGATTCTTAAAAAGCCACCTAACATTGTGGGAAGGAGGCACAAAACTGAATGGAGGCAAGAGTTACATACTGGTCCCCGAATTATAGAAGAAATACAAGAATACTTCATAAACCCAGGTGGGACAAGACTGTTTAGTATAGGCATAATCACAGCAACATCAACCAAAAGTAAACTACCAAAGTCCAGACTACCACATGTATAGTAAATATAGAAATTCACCAGACTAGGATAGTATAAAGCTGAGAATGGGGAAGACATTGAGTAGTAGCTTCTGGCCTACCTGAAGGGAAGTGTTGCCTAGAGGAATAGGATGCCTGTAGTGCACTGAGGATCAAGAGTGCCAGCAAACCTCAAAGCAGTCTATTCATAGTGAGATTAGTAGAATATGAGCCATGGGAAGATTTGCTTAGTTCTGAGCACTGGAATTATATTCATCTTCTTTGTTGAGCTTCCCAAGATATTCAGACATGAGTAAACCATGAGACACAGAGAAAGCAGAGAAATCTGAGAGACAGCAATAGAGACAGATGCAGTTGGGATGCACATACTGCTGAGCAAGCTCATGAGGATTTAAAGCCATTGATTAGCACATTTAAAATCTGTGTTCTCTATGGGTGCCCAGTGCATTACAACAAAACATGTCAGCTGAAAGTACTGGTAAGCTTCTTGGAGGCTTTGCTGTTTGAAGAAATTTTGAGCCCAAACATTAATCTCTTAATACGTCTTTTCTGTTTATATTGAGATACAGACTTTAATTTTTTTAACGCCTCAACAAAAGTTTCAACTTTGCCTTTATCTCTGACACATGTTTTACATGGTGTTATCCAGAATTTAAAATACATTGAGAAGCATATTTTAAAAATTCAGCCTGCCCCCCTCCCCTGAGAGAGGAGGGGGAAAATGTGTGCATTGTGTGTAAAAAATCTTTGAAATCACTAATGTCTTGCTCATTGTAGCTTAATGGTCTCTGTTCAGTTTCCTTTCTCTTCAGCCAGTTTCTATAAGCATCAAGAAGAAGCAGGGCAACACCTTCAGCATTTACTTGACTCTTGACTTCCGTTGGAATTAACAACAATGAGCATAACAGACGTCAGTGTCTTCTGTGACCTAATCTTAGATGTGGTATTTGTGAGTTAGCCCTAACCTTTGCAACAGGAAATGAATACCAGGATAGAGGGTTATAGTTACAGCTTTGAATTTATCACAGTAATACTGTTTTTTAAAATACCTTATTTTGATGTATTTTCTGTAGCTATCTAAATGTTTCTTATAGAACAATGTCACCTGTACATAAAGACTTTGTTTCTTTCTTGTCTGTATGTATTTTCTTTTCTTGCATTGACTTTCAGACATTTCTAATAAAGTTGTAGTTGACAGTCTTGCCTTCTTATAGAAGTACAAGGACAGAAACAAATTTTTCTTTTTGTTCAGCCTTTTAAGTTGATAACTATAAGGAATTTTCCATAGATGATGTTTATTAGATTGGAGGAATAGTTCTTTTAGTACTCAGATTAATGAGATTTTTTTTATTATGGAAGATTGTTTTTAACAATTGCCTTTTCTATACTTATAGATGGGCATATAAAGTTTCATATTTGTTTATCTGGGTTAATTTTTTTATACTTTTATTTTTGCACATGTGTCTATGTATGTGTGCCTTTTGAGTGTAGGTTCTGATGGGAGTCATTGGATCTCCAGAATCTAAAGCAGTGATTATCAAATTTCCTCATGCTGCAAACCTCTGGTATAGTTCCTCATGTGGTGTTGATTTCCAATCATAAAATTAATTCATTCCTACATTATAACTATAATTTTGATACTGTTATGAACTATAATATCAATATCTGGTATGCAGGATAGCTTATATTAGAAACCCAAAGGGATCACGTACCACAAGTTGAGAACCACTGATCTAGGTTTCAGTTGTGAGCTAGGAACTGAAGTAGGGTCTTCTGAAAGAGCAATAAGCACTTCTAGCTGCTGAGTCTTCTGTCCAGATCTTTGTTTTTACATAGATGGTCTCATGTAGGTCAGACTGGCCTGAAAGTCACTATATAGCTGAGAATTTCTGCTGATCTCTCTGTCAGCTGTTATTATTGTACAGGGCTTGTCTTTTTATTTGTAGTTTTTAAAAAGGATCTCCATAAATATGACAAGTATGAATAAATACACTTTTACTTTCTTTTCATAATATGTATCTTTGTGGTTTTTCAGCTATTTTTGATAATTTCATATAGGAATACTGTTATTTCATCATTCCCACCTCTACAACTTTTTCTTTGTCCCCCATTTTCTCTCAATTTTTTGATCTTTATTGATGTTTTACACACACACACACATACATACATATATATGTATACACATATATACATACATATATATGGGTTCATTTAGTGTTGATTGTATGTATATTTGCTTAAGGCTGGCCACTTAGGATCAGAGAACCTATTAGGGGACTACTCATTGGAGAAGAGTAATTCTCTCTCAGCACCCACTAATTGCCTGTATCTACTCATTCTAGGGCTGGGGCTTGTGAGGTTTACCCCATCCATGTAGACATGGCAGCTGGTGGTGGTATTCAGGTTTTGTTAGGCAGCCATTTTGTGGAGATTTCGTGGGTACAGCTTCACTGTTATATTTAGATGACAAAATCTTGCTGCAGCTGTCCTGGGTCTCTGGCTCCCACAGTCTTCCTCTCCCTTTTTCTCAGTGCTCCCTCCCTGAGTCCTCTGTGTAGAGACTGTATTGTAGAGTATCAGTTGCAGTTGAGCACCCCACGGTAAGTTGTTCTCTACTTCTGTAATGGTCTCCATCTGCTAAAAAAGAAGCTTCTCTAATGACAGGTGAGTGTAAGGATAAATATTTAGAATGCAGTAGGAAATAATACTGGTTTATGAAAGTAGTGGTAGTAGATTCTCTTTTAGGGTCCATGATCTTCCTTTCAGCCACAGGTTGTTGGCTGAATTTATGGTCCTAGATACCTACCATTAGGTCCTGAATTCTCTACCATTGAGCTGGTCTTAAGTACAATGTGTGTTGGTTACACACAATAATAAAGTGCCACTACTACATCTTTGGGGATACTTTGTTATAGGGGTTATTATTGTGTTTGTAGGCTCCACAAGTGGGTAGGACTGTTGATTGCTTTTCTTCCTTGGCAGCTTCCACATCACCATATTATATCATGCTATCTAACCCTTGGGAAGAGGCTTATAGGTCAGTTTCAGCTGAATTCTTCCAAGTCCTGTGTCTAAAGTGTGTGGTCTCTGCAGCAACAGTTAAGTCTGGGAGTCAACCAAGTGGAAAAGAGGTAGCCTATATTATTTGGGGAATTTCTTGGATGCCCTGATCAACAACTCAAAAGATTTCCAATTTTGGGCTCAGGGTTCTTGTTATATAGTTTGTGGTTCTTGGGGTGAGTATTATCACCCCAATTGGTGTAAATTAATTTAAACTAATATGGGTGTGTGCATATAGTAGATGTCTAATTGTAATTAATCATAAACTAATATTTCCTTCAGAATTTTTCAAGCAACCTTATTGTCATGTATCCTTTTCCCTTACCTCCGTATTGCCCTCCTCCCCTCCCCAAGTTAAAGTGCCCTCCGATTATTTTCATTATTCCCCTACAAAGCACCTGTGTCCTACTATACTTTCCAGCACTCAATTTCTCCCACTGCTACGGACGGCCTTGTTATACCTCCTTGGTTTCTTCATTTATTCCATCTAAAGATTTAGATCTAGGATCCACAAATAAGCAAGAACACGCAGTATTTGTCATCCTGAGTCTGGGTTACCCTATTCAGTATAAGATTTTCAAGTTCTGTTCATTTACTGGGAATGTCATGGCTTTATTTTTATTTACATTTGAATACTATTGTAAATGTGTACTACATCTTCTTTATCTAGTCATCATTTGCAGGACATTTAGGTTGTTTCTGGTTTCTAGCTATTTTGAATGGAGTGGCAATAAACATGGCTGAGCAAGTATCTGTGGAGTAAGATGTGAAGTCCTTTGGTAAATCTACTTTTGGCATTTTGAGAATTCTCTGATCTTCATCATTGCTGTAATAGTTTACAGTCCGCCAATAGTGGATGAGAGTTTCCCTTTCCCCATATTTTGCCAGCATTTGTTGATCTTAGCAACTCTGACTGGTATAATATGAAATCTCAAAGTACTTTTGATTTGCATTTATTTAATTGCTTGGATGTTGAAAACTTAGAAATCAATAGTCTCTGTGTTCAGATCCATTGCCAAGTTTTCAGTTGGATTGTTTGTATTCTTGACTGTTTCTTTGTATTCTTTCTATATTCTGAAATTAACTCTGTCAGATATATAGCTGGCAAAGATTCTTTCACACTTTCTGGGCCTTTTCATTTTTTTGATTACTTTGCTACAAAGAAATAATATCTTTAGTTTTGTAAGGTCCTGTTTATCAGTTGTTGGTTTTGATTCGTAGGAAAATTGAGTCCTGTTCAAAAAGTTATTTTTATACCTATATCTTATACTTTCTATATTTTCTTCCAGCAATTTCAACAATTCAAATTTTATACTGGAATCTTTGGTCCATTTAAAGTTGATTTTTGTGCAGAGTAATAGATATGGGTCTGATTTCATTCTTAGTACTGTGTCTGAAAATCAGTGTGCTGGAAATCAATCACTTGAAATCAAATTTCAGTCAAAAATCAATTTTGATTGTAAATAAAAAATATGAGACATGTTCTGAACTCTCAGTTTTGTTTGATTAATCTATAGGTTTATCACACCTTCTTCTTCAGTGAAATTGTAAGTTTTGAAATTGAGAGGCCTATCCATGGGCTATGGGATCCAATTCAAGGCCCACAAGCTTGTGAATGGCATGCTTTAACCCTAAACCATCTCCACCCAACTATTGTGTTACAGTAGTTCACATGCTTTCATTTGTTTTAGTCTTTCTTTCTCTTGGCAGTGTTTGCACTTATCAGGCTTGTATTCCTTATGTGGATTTTACCTGATTACATTTTATTCTCATGGTGTAAGGGGAGTTATTTCCCTAATTATATTTGAGTTGTTCACTACTACAATATAAACATACAGCTGGCTTTTGTAATTTTCTGTGGGAGCCTGTATTTTCTATGATCTCCTTTATTACAGTACTTTTTAGTGAATTTTATAATTTTTCCCATCTCTGTGTAATGTCCAGTATCAAATGAGAGTAGGGGATATGGTCACAGACAATTTCTTAGTTTTGTATATGAAGTTATATGATATGACGTAGACATGGGTTCAGTCTTCCTTTAGAGTCTGGATACCAGTCATCTATTGCTTGATTGCCTTGGCTGTAAGCTAATACTGTGTTGAATTCCTGGTTTCCGAACATAAGCAGAATTACCTTAGTATTCCACTACTAAGTAAAATATTTTATAGGTTTATAATCGATGGTCTTTTTCTCTCATTTTTAATTTTCTTAATATTTTTAATAAATTTTATTTTTAAAATTAAAGTATACTTAAAAATATATAACTTTGCCATTCCCTTTCCATCCTCATATACTGCCCTTTCCCTTTCTCAAGTTCATGACTTCTTTTTCTTTCAATGTTTTCTTACATATATATTTTTCCCTAGTATATAAATATCACCTGCTGAATCTGTATACTGTTATGTTTCAGGGCTAACCATTTGTGCTAGATACCCAGTTGGGGGCCTCTTACTTTGGGAAGGTTAGTTCTCCCACTTTCATCATTCCTTAATTGCCTCTAGTGTTTATCTAGGAATGGGGTCCCATTACATTTCCCCTTTCCATGTTAGCATTTTGTTGGTATCATCTGGTGGGTTTTTTCTATTTATTGAATTTTTTAAATTATAATTTTTTTATTTTCAAGTGGTTTTTATAAATCTACTATAGATAATCATATATTTTTTGTCTCTGGTTCTATTAATGTATGGTACATTGCATGAGTTAAGTTTTAGATATTGTACTGACTTTGTATTCCTGAGATAAATCTCAGCTGGTCGTGACATACTTTTTTATATACCTAGATTCTGCTTGCTAGTGTCTTGCTAAGGATTTTTGAATCTATATTCATAATAGATATGTATTTGTAGTTCTTAAAATCTTTGCAAACATTGCTTCATCTGTTATTTCTAAAGTACTGTATTCCTTTAGACAGTACATTTGTTTATTTGACTGCTTTCTTTTAGTTCTTTCTGTGTCCTAGATATTATTATTACTCTGTCAGATGTATAGCTGGCAAAGATTCTCTCCCATTCTGCAGGCTTCCTCTTCACAGGGTCTAATTGTTTCTTTAGCTTTGCTGAACCTTTTAAGTTTCATTAAGTCCCATTTTTCAATTGTTAGTCCTAATTCTTGGGGAAATTATTCAGGAAATTCTTTCCAACACTTATATCACATAGAGTTCTGCCTGTGTTTTCTTCTGGCAGTTTTGGTGTTTCAGGTTTCAGATTTAGGTCTTTGATCCATTTGAAGTTATTTTTTTATGCCAGGTGATAAATACTGTTCTAATCTCTTTCTTCTGAATGTGGACATCCAGTTTTCACATTACCATTTGTTGAAGATGCTTTTTCTTCAGCTTATGATTTTGTTGTCTTTGTCAAATAAATGTCTGAAGTTATATGTACTCGTTTCTATCTTCTATTTTATTCCATTGCTCTTGATGTCAATCTTTGTTCCACTACTTAATGGTTTTTATTAGTATGGCTCTATATTATGTTATGTGTTAGATCTGGAATGGATATCCCTCCAGCAGGTTTTTTGTTCAGGATTGTTTTAGCTATCTGAGGTCTTTTGTGGTTCCATGTGAATTTTAGGGTGGCATTTTATCTTATTTTTGTGAAGAATGAGATGAGGATTTTTGATTGGGATTACGTTGAATCTGAAAGCATATTTCAGTAAAATATTGATTACCACAATATTGTACCAATCCATGAGCCTGGATGTCTTTTTATTTTCTAGTGTCTTTCTGTACTTATTTTTTAAGATGCTTAAAGTTTTCATTGTTAAGTTCCTTTACTCCCTTGGTTAGGCATATTCTTTCATATTTTTTAGGCTATTTTAAATAGGAGTGTGTCCATAATATTCTCTATATGTTGAGTGTATAGAAAAATTATTAAGTTGTGCAAATTGACTCTTTCTTGTCACATTATTGAATTAATTTCTTGTTTTCCTGAAAGTTTTCTGATAGAATTCTTGGGGTCTCTAACATATAGTATCATATTATCTTATAATAGAGATAGTTTGACTTTTTTTTTTTTTTTTGGATTTTTCGAGACAGGGTTTCTCTGTAGCTTTTGGTTCCTGTCCTGGAACTAGCTCTTGTAGACCAGTCTGGCCTCGAACTCACAGAGATCCGCCTGCCTCTGCCTCCCGAGTGCTGGGATTAAAGGCGTGCGCCACCACCGCCCGGCTCGATAGTTTGACTTATTTTTCCCCTGTTTCTGTTCATTTGATTTCCTCCTTTTGTCTTATTGCTCCAGGTAGTACTTTGAGCACAGTGTTGAAAAGGAGTAGGTGTTAGTATCCAGGCACACCTTGGCCCTATCCTTTGGGAACATGGCACAGTGTGTCACACCTTGTCGTTGGGCTCTAATGTCTTCCTTGGGGAAGGGGGTGAGAAGGTGCAGTGTCAACATCTCAGACACTGGGAGTCAGGTAGAAGGCATACAGCATATTCGTCCATTTAACAACAGGAAAAACATATATTCTCCCAGCACCCAGGTGTTCTGATCAGCTGACACTGCATGGTCAAACCTCTTTGGCTAGGCACAGTCAGTACTTCTGACAGAGGCTGTTGCTAGGCCCTCAGGCAACATAGCTTGGTCATCCCTCATTGGCTAGGCATGGTCAGAACCTCTGACAGTGCCAGGCAGACTCCAGGTTTGCTCCTTTGGCCTGGCAGGCCTTAATTTCCTACAACACCTCACTTCTCTGCACATGGCAAGCAGTTCCCTGACTGTATGTAGATACAAAAGTCCCTTTAAGAGACAAACTCCACCCATTCCCAGTCTCTCTCCAGTTTATTCTTCTGATGAGGCAAGCAGACCTTTGACTCTTTCTCTCCCTCCCCTCTCTTCCCTAGTCTCCCCTTCTCTCTTTCTCTGTCTCTCTCTTCAGTTCTCTTTTCCCTTCTCCATTCCCTTTATCTCAATAAACTCCACACTCAAACTGTTTCTATGGTGGATTTGTCTATTGCTCACCTACCTTTAGACCCACCCTCCAAGGGATCCACGGCAAGGATCCCTCTCATACCTAACAACAACAGCATGGATAGTAGATATCCTTCTCTTGTTCCTGACTTTAGTGGGATTGCTTCAAGATTTTACTATTTAGGATTATGTTGGCTGTGGACTTCTTATATCTCTTATGTTGACATATATTTCCTCTTGCTTTACATTCTTTAGAACTTTATCATTAAGTCATGCTGGATTTGGTCAATGGGCTTTTCTGTATCTATTGAAATGATCTTGTGATTTTTTTCTTTAAGTCCATTTATGTATTTTATTACATTTATTGATTCACAAATATTGAACCATTCCTGCACATAAGGGATAAAACCAACTTTATCATAATGGATAATCTTTTGATATATCTCAATGTACTATTTACAAACATTTTAGTGAATATTTTTGAGTCTATATTCATCAGGGATTTCAACTTATAGTTTTTTGTTGTTGTATCTATATCTGGTTTTGACACTAGAATGATACTACTTTTGTAGAAGGACTGTTTCTTTTTTCTTTTTCTTCTTTCTTGAGTAGTTTACATAGTATTGTCTGTGGGTCTTTCTTTGAAAGTCTGGTAGAATTATGCTATTAATCCATTTGGTCCTGGGCCTAATTTATTTATTATTTTTAGCTGAATGCTTTATTATGATTTTAATGTCTTCCTTTGTTATGGGTCTGTTTAGGTTGTTGAGTTCTTTATGATTTGATTTTGGTGGTTTTTCTGAATCTATAATCTCATCCATTTTGTTTAAGTTTTACATATGTGGCATTTTGAGTGAAAATGGCCTACATAGGTCCATAGGGAGTGGCTCTCTTAGGAGGTGTGGCCTTTTTGGAGTATGTGTGGCCTTGTTGAAGTAAATATGTCACTGAGGGTGGACTTGAACTTTCAGAAGCTCAAACTCATGTAACTCTTCTTCCTGCTACCTTTGAATCCAGAAGTAGAACTTTCAGCTACCTCTGCAGGATCAAGACTGCCTGTGTGCTGCTATGCTTCCGGTCCTGACTATAATGGACTAAACTTGAACTGTAAGTCATTTAAATGTTTTCCTATGTAAAAATTGCTATGTCATGGTGTCTCATCACAACAATGGAAACCCTAACTGAGACTGGAATATTGGAATATTGTTCTGATAGCCCAGGCCCCGCTTTCGTTTGGAGGAATAAGTTGCCATGGTTATGGAGTCTCTTCATAGCAATAAAACCCTAAGACAGCAACTTAATGCAATAAAAGGTTTTAAAACATTTCTATGTAATATTTTGAATTTCTTTGGTGTCTGTTCCAATTTTTCTTGTTTAGTTCTCTCTCTCTCTCTCTCTCTCTCTCTCTCTCTCTCTCTCTCTCTCTCCCTCCCTCCCTCCCTCCCTCCCTCTCTCACTTTTTTGGCTAGTTGGGCCAAGGGTCTGTGAATCTTGGGCCACGAACTGTTGCAAAACCAGCTCTTAAGTTTATTGGTGTGTATGTGTGTTCTTTTTTTTTTCTATTTCATTTATTTCCATTCTGACTTTTATTATTTCTTGCCATCAACTGGACTTGGATTTTTTTCCTCAAGTAGGACTGAGGTTTACTAATTCTGTGGATGGTAAGGTTGGTCGTCTCCTATTAATCCCACCAATTGAGAATAAGGCCACTACCACGGTTTAAAGCCAAATTTATATGGCTAGGTGTATGGAACCTGGCCAGATCTATAGCCAGGTTCCTGGGAAATGACCCAGAATCAAGTATGGCAAGGACATAAAAAGGAAAACCCATAATTCATTGCATTTTCATTAGGTCCTACCAGGGGCAAGTATATATCCTGACATATTTCCTGCTTATTTACCTCCTGCCCACATGTGATGAAGCACATCCAGTGCAGATGGGTCAGACAAACTTGTTTATGGGAGTGAGAACATGTGATTTGTTATCTCCCATAAACAACAGCCTCCAGCATGTCAGGAACTATCTGTCCATGGGCAAGGGGCTTGCAGATCATAGGTGTTTGTATTTCACGGATCTCTTATGCATAGTAATTAAACTTAAAATGTAACCTTGACTCTCTCACTTCCTAGTGTTCTTTTATACACACAAGTATGAGTCTACAGTAGAAACAATTTTTCAAAATGAACACCTCCAAATCTGAGAGTTCCAGCTCTTGGGGATGGTGGGGCAAATGAGTCTTAGAAAGACAGAGTTCTTGCCAGAATGGGCTTAAAATATGTCAGCCAAATGTGTCATGCCAGGGTTGCTTTGACATTGGTTTGTTGTTTTGGTGCTGATTAGTCAGTCTGTATCTTTTGATTGGAGAAAGAGGCCATTGATATTTAAAGTTATTATCGAAATATGTGTGTGAATTGTGGTCATTGTGTTGTTGATTTTTGATGATGTTTATGTTCTCAGTGGCACTTTTTATTTTTTTTAATCATTAGAGCGTCACTTTTCTTTCCATAGTATCACTGCAGAGCACATTTCTCCCTTTAGCTGAAAACATTGCTTCCTATTTTCTTTAGGTTTGGTTTGTTGGAGATATATTATATATATACTATTTATATCATGGGAAGTTTTTCTTTTCTCCCCACTTATATGAATAGTTTACTGAGCATATTAATCTATGATGGCTGTCATAGTCTTTTAATACTTGGAATCTATTACTGTAGACTCTCTGGCTTTCATAATTTCCATGAAGAAATAAGCTGTTATTTCTGATGGGTTTTTCTTTATATGTGATTTTTGTTTTTCTTTTACAGCTTTCAATACATGTTATGTATACTTACTGTTTTAGCTATGATAAGACGTGGGGATTTTTATTCTACTTGGTGTTCTGTGTGCTTTTATTTGTATGTTTCTCTTAGTTTGGGGAAATTTACTTCAATGACCTTGAGGGAGATCTGGTTTATGTCTTTGACTTAGGATTCTTCTCTGTTTTCTGTGCCTTTAAATTCAAAGGAATGTTTTTTTCCATACTATCCCACATTTTTTGTGTTTTGTTTATTTTTTCACGCTCTTTATTTGACCTAGATTCTCTCACTTTAAATTCAAGTCCTGAAATTCTATCTTCTGCCTCATCTATTATACTTGTAAGGCTTTTCTTTGAGTTTTTTAGTTGGACTGTTGTGTTTTTCAACTACATCTTTTTTTAAAAAAAATAAATTATTTAATTTTATGTATGAGTGCCCTGCATGTAGATCTACGTGCCGGAAGAGAGCAACTACATCTTTATTTCAGCTTGAGTTCTTTTCTGTGTTTCTGTCTCTTTATTAAATTCCGTTATTAAGTCTTGTATTTGTTAGAAACATTTCGTAACTGAACCTCTCTGCCAGCGCAGAACTACAATCAAATCAGATTAGACTGAATCAAAAATGCCCACGTTTAATGAATGCCACGCTCTCGGGTGGCCGGGAGCATGGCAAGGGGAAGACAGAGGGAGAGCATACACAAAACCCGAAAGAAAGCACATAAGCACATGTTCCTTTTTCTGGCTCCAGACTAAATACCCAGTGTGAGTGCTCCTGCTCCTTCCCAAGGAGGGCTCAGCATTTGGCAGGTTGGGAGTTTGTGTACAAGCTCTTGGCAGGCTGGGAACTGGAGTGCAAGCACTTGACCTACTGGAATTGAAGTCCGGACCAGGGCAGTTCCCAGGCCAGGGGCTGGGGTGACACTTTCAACTCAATATTACATTCCAGACTCTTTGGATTTAGGGATGTTATAGGGCTGGGGTCTCACTTTTGACCAAGCAGTATTGTCTTCATTATTTATGTCAACCTTGGGCATCATCCAGGCATTTGTTTTTCTTAAATTCATTCTTCTTAATTTTACTTAACTCTTTCTTTTTGTCTTTAAATTCCTTGAATTCCTTGATGAAGTTTGATTGTTCTTTTAAATTCTGTGTCCCAGGGTTCATTTTTGTAATTATTATTGGCCTATCTTTTGGGGGGGGTTGTTTGTTTTATTTTTTCAAGACCAGTAGATTTTTGGAGGGAAGGTACTGACTTGATCCTTTTTATATTGTTGATATTTTTGCAATGAAATTTGGGCATGTGGACTCCTTTGTTCAAAGTCTGATATGAACAGAGAATTGGCAAAATATATTATGTGTGAGCTGGGGATGTTGTCTGTGGACTTGTTGGAAATCACTTTCATTATGTTGCTGTATGTCCCCTGTATCCTTCATCTCTCCTGGTCTTTTATCATGAAAGGATATTGGATAATGAGATGACCATGTAGTTTTTGTCAATTCTGTTTAGTGTGTTGTATTTCATTTATCAATTTACGTAAGTTGAACCATTGTGCATTTCTAAGATTAAGTCTACTTGCTCACGGTAGATAATCTTTGTGATGTATTTTTTATTCAGTTTGCAAGTATTTTGAGCGTTTTTGCATTTCTGTTCATAAGGGAAAATAGACAGTAACTTACTTCCTTTGTTGTGTAATTGTGACCTCATAAGAAGAAATATGCCATGATCCTTCAGTTTCTATTTTGTGGAATAATTTGAGGAGTACTGACATTTATTTTTCTTTTGAAAATTGAGTAGAATTCTGTACTAAATCCATCTGACCCTGTGCTGTTTTTGGTTGGGAAATATTTAATTACTGCTTCTATTACCCTAGGGTTGTAGGGTTATAGATTCATTTAAATTGCTCATCTGATCTTTATTTAACTCTGGTAAGTGATATGTATCAAGGAAATTATCCATTTTTTTAAAATTTTCTATATGCAAGGGGTATAGACTTTTAAAGTATGTCATTGTGATTCTCTGGATTTCCTTGGTGTCTGATATCATGACTGTCTTGTCTCTAACATTATTAATTTAGATCATCTTTTCCTTTTACTTTGGTTTGTTAAGGGTTGATCAAGCTTAATGATTTTTCTCAAAGAACCAATTTGTGTGTGTGTGTGTGTGTAGTATGCTGCAAGTTGATTAATGGCAGCAACATAAACCTGCTGCATCCCTGGATCTGGGGCAGTGAACTTGGCTTGCAGAGCTGGTAGTAAATAAACCTCTGACATACTGAAAGCCCAAGAAAGGCGGAGCCAGCATCCAGGGTTGCTCTGACCACACTGCTTACTATTTTAAAATATTCCTTGTTGGAAAGGGATTTCAATTACACAGTAGGACAAATTCAGACATAAAAGACCTCTAGATGAGATACATTATTTTAAAAAAATTATATAGGCTTGGGAGAAAGAGGAAAAAGAGTATAGAGAGTTATAAAAAATAATTTTTTAAAAAATAAAACAAAGTCTTAAAAGAGACAGTAAAAGTAATATAAGAGAACAGACAGTCGTAGATTAAAGGAGTAACGGTAATAAATATTAAAAAGTAATTGAGAGAAAAAAGCCACTCAAAGATGGAAAATACACAGAGTCTGGATTATGTATACTGTGTGTTTTCTTTAAATTTTTTGACTGTTAATGAACTAATTGCAGAGAGACATTTTGTTGTGGGGGTTGTTGCTAAACTAAACCAACATGTATATTTTAAAGGTGTTTTGACTTCAAAATTTGAGTCTGAAGACGTATTACTTTGGAAAAGCATCTGCTTTTGTTTCCACAGGTGATGAGAACCTGTGGGTGCCTTTCAGGCTAATGTGGTTTGATGGAACAAGACCCCCTGAAAGATCTTATTGAACCCCTAAAAATACTTCTCCCCACAAACAGCAAGAAGCAGTTTAGAGAAAACAATGCCCAAATTCCCAAAATGATTGTTTGTAAATTTTGTTTTCATTTAATGGGGGATATCGTATAGAAATGAATATTTACACTGGTATGGATCTTGGTCTATTGATATAGATTTAAGGACAATCTTGTTATTTGTATTTTTCTACTTTTGTTTAAGGTGTTATGTTTATACATTCATTAAAAATGAATAATTAAAAACTACATATTAATAGTTATTTATAATAGTCAAATTTGTAGTCATATAAGTTAGGTTTTCTAGACATACGAAGATGTATTTCAGTTAGACACTCTTCAACACTTCAAAGCCCTACAGAATATGGCATTTAAACTGTTTTAAGAACTTAGACTTTTCTTGACAATGGGACATATCTGCTTCTGGCAGCACCAATTACTTCAAAAGGTTGATGGGCATCAAAGACATTTGGTATGGAATTTGCCTTCAATTGAGAAGGCTAGCCATTTGTGCAAGAAACTGCTCTTGCCTGGACTGCTTGATGGTGTGCTTTAAGAACTGGACATGCAGGACCCACAGAAAAGTGACTGCTAAACTTTCTAAAAGACAGGATGGTCCTTCAGGATTCCTGCTTCACGCAGGAAACTGCCAGACATTCTGCAGGACAGAGAAGAAAGTGACTGACAAACTGCCAATATAGGAAATACAGCCTTTCACATTTCCTGCTTCATGGAAAAGTCTGCCAGATACTATGGGCCTGTAGGCTAAAGATGGATGCCCCAACTTTACAGAAGAAGTTTGGGTGACTGTCTAGGCATTGAGATGTCTCTGTCAATTCTAGAGTTTTGGAAGTTGCTTACAATGTACTTCCTGTGTACTTAGATAATATATATCCTTTTTGGGTGCTTGATGGAGTTGAAGACAGATAGTTATTGTTTTCCTTAGTGATGATAAAAGACAAATTAGATATGAAACTTCAGACTCACAAAGAAATATTGTAGCTATAATTATTGCTTGGATACCTGTTTTGTTATATGTAATTTTACTGTGTTAAAGCTAAAAACGTTCCTTTTTATTTAGACAGGAAAGGGGAGATGATGTGGGATTCCCCTCTGTATGCTTTATATATGTTTTATTTCTATTGGTTAATGAAGAAGCCACTTTGGCACATGGAAGGGCAGAATAAAGCCAGGAGAGAAATCCGAACAGTGATATTTAGAGTAGGAAGAGTCAGAGAGATGCCATGTAGCTGTTGAAGGAGAAAGATGCTAGAAATCTGGAATCTTACCAATAGGCCATAGTCTGTGGTGATACATAGATTAATAGAAATGGGCTAATTTCATATGTATGAGTTAGTTAATAAGAAGCCCGAGCTAATAGACCAAACAGTGTTGTACTTAATATAGTTTATGTGTGATTATTCGGGTCTGGACAGCCAGGGAATGAATGAGCAGTCTCCACTTACATCATGAATCAGAAATGTAGTTTGGGTGAGCTGAAGCTGTAGATATGTGTCTTTATTCTGGTGAACTTTTTATTTTTCCCTCTTCTTTTTTTTTTGTTATTTCTTTTAGAGTAAGTGAAGAAAAGGAAGTGACAGAGGAACGACTGAAAACCGAGCAGGAATCCTTTGAGAAGAAGATCCGGCAGTTGGAAGAACAGAATGAACTGATCATCAAAGAAAGGGAAGATATCCTTTTGAAAGTTTCTTTCATTTTTATGTACAGTAAGTTTGACTCTTGTATGAAGAAATTGTATACTCCAGAGAAATAATTGTTCTAATTTATAACAGGGAATAAATCTGCATGTGCTGCCATTTCTGGGCAATCAGAAAGACACTTAGCAGCATGTGCTGTTGCTTCCTTTGTGCTTGATAAGGCCATCCAGCTGTTCTGCTGCTGTTATTGCTCGTGCAGAACACATTTATCAACTAAAACAGACAATAAGAAATTTGGGCTTTACCACAAAACGTTGCATGTTCATTAAATCCCCCTCCCACTACTATAATAGAGGCTTAACTTCCTCATATTTAGAATTCTTCCTAGGTAAAGTTTAAACAGTTGAAAGGAATCCTGTTCTGTTCTAAACATGAAATGAAAAAAAAATCTAGAAGCCAGAACAACAGCTTATAGTGTATATAGCTGTTGTAGTTGATAAATGCTTACACTATAGTATAAAATCAACAAGCAATGTCATGAAGCAGAAAACTTTTCAATTTAAATTTAAAAGTATTGAGAATGCATGTGTGTGTATATGTACCCATGTACGTAGTGCATGGTTTGTACAAAAATAAACACAGTATTTAAGACTGACTTTTTGTTTAAATTATGTTGCATGTGTGTGGGGCTTTGTGTTTGTGAGAGCATGTGCCCATGGAGGTCAGAGAAAGGATTCCCTGGAGCTGCAGTAACAATTGATTATTAGCCACCCCGTATTGGTGCTAAGTACCTTTGGAAGAGCAGTAAGCATTCTTAACCTCTGAATCATATCTCTAGCCCCAGTACAAACATATTTAAATTAAAAAGTTCTACTTAGAGGGATATGTGAATTAAAATAACCATACTTATGAACTTTCTCTTGGTTGGGTAGAATTGTATAATGTCATAGATCAAAGAGAGAAGCAGTTGTCCTTAAACAAAGAATGATGGATCTTTCAGCAAAAGCAGTGTGAACGCTTGAAAGAGTCCTTGTCCTTACTGTCAGAGTCATTACTAACTTGATGGTTATTTTTTAAAAGATTCTGCAAGTGACAAACAATCTCTTATATTGATAATATTAATGCATTTAAAATATTAGAAAAATCTAATCATAAAGATGAATTAACTAGCTTGAAAAATCACAAAACTGTTAATATAAAATGAGTTCTGAACTTGTTTTCACACAATAGAATCATATGATAGAAAATTAATACAGTTAGAATTTTTACTTTTTAATTTGTAGAGTAGATCATTAATAAGGTTTAATGACACCATGATAGTAAGTTTTTTTCCCATTCTCTTTCTCTGTGTGTGTCTCACTCTGACTTCTCTCTCTGACATCTCTCTGTCTCTCTTTCTCTGACTCTGTCTGTTTATATGTCTGTCTGACTCTCCATCCCTCCATGGGTCCATCATCTTGGGCCTCTTCTGGCTTTTTTTGACTTCATTGTTCCAAGAATGTCAGCCCACACGACAGAGACCATGTTCTGCTGTTTTTTTCTCCTTGTTAGAGAAATGCTGTTTACTGGAAATTCAGAACACAATTTGGATAGCACTTTAACAAAATAGTAGTTTAGAAATCCAATGACATTTCCATTTAAAGGTCTGTTTTCACGTAAGAACTGGAGAGAGATGACCTCTGGTATTGATTTGCGGGTTTAAAGTTATCAGTGTTGGCAGCTCTACAGTTCTAGCTTCTAATGTCTGTTCGAGTTCAAAGGACCACATTTAAATTAGGGCAGGAAGAAAGTGCAACTGTAAGTCCTCTCCATGTAAAAAGAAAATAAAGGAATTTTATCGGGAGTCCTCCCATCCCTCACGTGATAGTGCTGTATGATATTACTGATATCATGTGGGTTTGCTCTGACATGAAAGAGGCTGAGAAGGTTAAGCACAGTTAGTTGTCTGATTTGGATAGTGTTGCAAGTAGTGAGTGAGAAGGAGCCTGAAGTTGCCTTCTACTCTGCTAGCAAAAGTAGAGGACATAGAACTTACTTTTTCTATGGAAACAAAGAAATATTTTGACTTTCTTGGGACAAGATGTATTGCATCCAGTGGCATCAGAATTAAGTTGAGGAAAGAAGGTAAGAGAGATTGGTATTAGAATATTTGAAAGGATGGACAGCCAGAGTAAGTCCTTGTTTGTTGTATTAATACTTAAGATACTTATATAGCTTTCTAAGAAGGTAGCATGTCATTTCAGTGGGCAGTGACATTAGTACTCTGTGAAGAATGGTGTTTTCAGTGCTTAAGCTGTATAAACTTATCAAGGCCATGAATGGTTTCTTCTGGAAAGCGGAGTGTTAAGACAGTGCAAGTGGAGTGGAGTGACACAATATTTAGTGTTTCCTCCAGGACTTAGCTCAAGACTCAACACAAACACATTACTTCTGTAGCCTGAATCCAGACTGATAGCAACTAAATTTAGCTGTGTCCCTTATGTCTGTGGCTACTTCTGTGCTCTAACTTCCACAGGTAGTTGCGTTCAAGACTCCAGGGTTTGCTTAGCCTAAAATACTCATTGTTTAACTCTCTTCAGAGAAAGGGAAAGATATACATGAGCTCATAGACTTAGAACTGTTTCATATACAGTAAGCAGGGAGTTGGTGTCAGCACTTATTTTGAATTGTGAATGAGGACTGAAGTATATGTTGGGGTATTAGCAACAATTAAAATAGATTAGTTGATGTAATCCCTCTTGAGGCATTTTAAATCACAAATGGTAAATCATGTTTATAGAAGTTTATTGTCAAAAGGGGAGAAAGAAATGATACTAACAATGATACTCAGGATTTTTGTTACAAGTATATTGCCCAGGTACAAATCTCCTTAATAGAATAAACCTGTCAGAGATTAATACAGATGATTTTACAGTACATAAAACTCCATAAAACTCTGAAACATAAAATGAGCTTGTAATTTAAAACAATATAATTTTAACTACACATACATTTACCTATCACACATGGATGGTTCAGACTCTTTCATCTACATGAAGTCAGATAATCTCAGTTCAGTTTAAAGTTCATTTCTGTGTGAGGCACCATGGCAATATACTAACGAATTGTAGTTTGGGGCATTTTTAAGGTATGTTATACCAAATTAGTTTTTCTTTTAAGGGATAATAATGGATTAACAATACAGACTAATTCATTAGTGGAAAAGAAAGTTATTTTGCATGTTTGCATAAGGATATGACATGTGATAGCATATATATATATATTAAAACATAAACGTTCTTATAATTTTTAGTCTTTAAACAAGGAATACTATGTTTTAAGACCTTAGAAGTATAAATAAATATGACATTTCCACTGCCACATGGGTCTCTTGAGCCTTGTGGAACTTTGCCTACCTGAGTGTGTGTGAAATAAGAGAGAATCTTTAAGAGACACCTAAAGAGAAATTTGACCAACAACTCTAATTCTGAAACATGCAGGCATGTGAATATTTTAAGTTGTAATGGGTGTATTCATTAGTAAAGTTAATTAATATTTGAACTTGTATTTCTTAAGAATGACTCAGATTGATGGTGTTAGTAAAAGCTTGTAGAAGGAGAGTGAGGTCTGATGTCTGGTAGCATTACTATGTTCTGAACCGTGATGGCAAATGTCTGAAGCACAGTGCATGTTAGAGTAAAAACATTTCTTGTTTTCATTGACTACATAAGAAGGCTACTAAATGATTTCGTGTCACCATTCTCCCGACCCGTGTGTGTGTGTTGCACACATGCATGTGGTGCATTTGTCCATGCAGATATGCTCATATATTTGAAGGCACCACAGGTGGACGTCAGGTGTTTTCCTTAGTCACTGTCCACCTCATTTTTGAAACAGTCTCTCATTGAATCTGGAGCTAGATTGGGCTGGATGAACTGGCCAGTGATCTCAGGAATCTGCCTCTCTCCACCTACCCACCACTGGGATTGTAGTACATGCTATTGACAAGCATGTTAGAGATCTGAACTCAGGTTGTGATGCCTGCTCACTAAATACTTTCCCTACTAGTGCTGGGGAACAGCACCTGAACCCCACTGATCATAGGATTGGAGACTGAATTCAGTACTTCAGCAAATGTTGTACTACTGAGCAATATCTCCACTCTGAAAAGTGATTCCTTTTGCATCTAATACTCCCTTTTATCTATAATGCCTGCTTGGCAGGCTTATTAGAATTTGAAATTTTTTTTTATCACACCTGTAAAGAATCTTACCAAGTTCTGTAGTAGGCACTGACTAAAAGATGTCACTTCTCTTGTGAGCATGAGCAGGGGATGATTGTTCCTTTTGGTTTTTATTCCTGTGCCTCCTTTTCACTAGTATTTGGAAGGTTTTTAGTATATTATATAAGTTCTTGGCTGGCTTCTAAGCTCTGTGAAAGAAAACTTAGCTTGTATCTGTTTGTTACTCACTGAAGGAAACCAAGAATTTTTTGTTGTTAGTGTTTTTGTCTTGGCAGAGTTTGTTTGTCTGTTTGGGCTTCTTTTTGCATTGCTTCGTTGGAAACCAAGCACTTCCCCCTCTGTTTTAAAAATTTATTCTCTTAAAATTTCATACATGTATATAATTTATTTTGCTCATATATGTTCCCTCCTTCCCTTCAATTTCCCCCATTCTCCCAGGATACATCTTCCAACTTGATGCTGTGTGTGTGTATATGTGTGCGTGTGTGTGTGTGTGTGTGAGAGAGAGAGAGAGAGAGAGAGAGAGAGAGAGAGAGAGAGATTGAATCTGTTTAGTGCTGCTTTGTACACATGGGTGTGTGGTTATCCACAGAAACATAGACAACCTCTGAAGAAAACTGCCTCTGCCCCAGTAGTCTTCAGTTATCAATAACTTCAAGGGTGGGGATTCCTCTCCACTCCCTGGTGGAGTCCTTTCCCCTCCATGGTGGATTTTTAACTAACTTCTACTGTTCGTGTGAGGCTAAACATGGCTCTTATGTGTTCATCTACACAGCAGCCATGTCCCATCCAAGGAACAGTATTTCAGAGCATTCCTCTTTATGCTTCCGTCCTATATTTACCTCACCCACTTTTGTACTATGATCCCTGAATCTTGAGTGTGGGGGTTGATCCGTAGCTGAGCACTCACTGTCACTTATTTTTAGTTATTTGAACAGCTGTGAGCACCCACATCAAGTGGCTCACAACACCTGTAACTCCAGGTTCAGGGAATTTGACATTCTCTTCTGGCCTCCATGGGCCCTACACATACATGCAAAGACACATATAAATATAAACATACAAAATGAATCTTTAAAGTAAATTACTATAGGCACTGTGTTGCTTGAGGCCATTTTGCTTACTGCATAACGCTGTGTGTATCTGGTAGGTTTGGGGCCATAATGTTATTGTTTGCTGTCACGGAAGGTCATTGTAAGTCAGAATTAACAGACAATAATTCTTTCTGCTAATGAATGTTGTAGAGAAACAATCTCACTTCGGGGGAAAACTGATCTTTACTGGTTACTTTTGTTGTCCTCTAAACCATTCATTATCTGGACGATTATTTGTTGGGCTAGACATATAGCTCAGTGGCAGAGTGCTTGCTTGGTTAAACAAGGTCCTAGATTTAATTCCCAGCACAAATAGATAAATAAGATTATTTTCTCTTAAAAGTATTTAGCTACTAATGGTAACTGTAGGGTAGAAGGAATTGATAGCAAATATTTGTAGAAAATGATATAATTCTATTAACTTATATGTATGCTAAATTTCATTTTGGTTCATCCCATATTTAAGTTACTTTTTGATAGCAGACTGTCCAGTTGGGCTTTGTGAAACTAATTGAGAAAATAAGAGAAAGCACTTGTAGGTTGTCCTGCTCACCTATGTGTATACTTTCCCTATAAGAGGGTTCTTGAGGATAATAAATTCACCACTTGCTATCTGTACACTTAATTCCACCACAGTTTAGAAACAAAAAATTGTTTGTAGCAAATAGAACTATAGCAAAAATATTGAAATTGAGAAAGTCAATGACAAGAAAACTTTTAAAAGCACATAAAAACTGAAGATGGCCAATAGTATTGAACTTTATCATCTAGATAAAATGTACAGACTTTAGTTTTAAAGGAAGTGATCACATAACAGGTCTCATGATTTTAGGCATCAACACAACACTGTGTTGCCTTCTGTTCTCTTTAGTACTTCTGTCACTACACATCTTACATTTGCAAGTTCCTGTCATGAACAGAGCACTTCCTCATACTTTTCCTTCTTTGTGACAGCCTGGTGAGTAAGGGAAGGCAGACCTCTGCGTCTGGAGCAGTGACTGGGACAGCATGGTGCAGAGCCAAAAGGGAACTTTGACCACTCTCTCCATTATGATAAACTCTTTCAGCACTGGTGACATGTCCAATATTAGTAACCCTCTGTTGAAGCATAACTTTATAAAAAGGTCTAATATATACTATATTGTTTTGTATCTGAAGCTTTTAAAACTATGTTTTTGTAAGAGACTACATATGTAGTAATGTTGTACAGGTTCTTGGGTTTCGATTTCAGTCTTTCCTGTGCTCCCTGTGACACAGTCTGAGCCTATTGTCCTTTTCAGTGTCCCTCACTGCATTCCTGCATGGTTGTGGTGTTCTTGTGTTTATATCTACTGTCTAACTGTTCTTTAAGAATGTTCCATCACTTTCTTAAATACTAGTGTTATTACATCACTTGCCTTTTAATACCTTTCTATAGCTTTAAAAGATCAAATGTTTTTTTTTTCTTTTCTTCAGTACTGGTGATCAAACCCGGAGCCTCAAATATACTAGACAAGTACTGGACCACTAAGCCTTATTCCCAGACTCATTTTCAAAACAACTTTAAGACAGTGTCTAGCAAAGCTTTCCCAGACAGACTTTACACTCAGCCTCTAATTGGGCATACTTTGAACTTGCAGTCCACCTGCCTCAGCCTGTTGATTATTTGGCCCAGCTTCAAATAGGTCCTGTTTTGACATTCGAGTCTGTGCATTACTAGTGTTAAATGACTTGTGACCTTCCTTTGGATGACCCCTTATATGGCTCCTACAGAATAGCTAGGAAAGAGTGTTTGCTTTTCCCCCTTACTACAGTTTTTTTTTTCTTTAGCATTGGTCCTTTGATCAATTTTGTTTATTCTGGTGTCTTTGAAACATCATTCTTAATAAGTTGTATTTGCAGTCTGAATATAACTTATTTGTTGTAATCAAATAAATACAGTATTTGAGTCTGAAGCAATTCACGCACACTATCTGCCTTAATTTATATGTCTTCCTATTCTCTAGATAGCTATGGACACTTGGAATAGTTCTTGCTTCAGTTTTTTTCTAAACACACTTATTTGTGTGCATGTATGTGTGTGTGTGTGTGTATGTGTGTCTGTCTGTGTGTACACAACAGCACACATATGGAAGTCTGAGGACAACTGGCAGGATAAGATCTCTCCTTTCATTATGTGGCCCCAGGGATGGAACTCAGGTGGTCAGGTTTGGTAGCAAGTTCTTTTATTTCCTAAGCCATCCCCCCTGAATTGAAAATTTGGAGTCAAATCTTGCCTTTTTTGTACCAATATGACTTTAAAGAAGTCGTGGAACAGTTGAGCATTACAGTGGCATTTTAGGAAGGATGCAATTTATAACAGTTTTATGCTTGAGTAAGAGTGAAAAAGTGAAGGCTTTGAGAAAGAGACAGTTTTTAGCTAAAGGGTAACTTATTTATTTGGAGGAGTGATTTCTGGGTTGTTTTAATTTTACCCTTTTACCCTTAGTTCTGAGTGTTCCAAGTTCATTTATTATTTGTTACTGTAGCTTTTGGTATAGACCAAACTGTGTCTGTCCCAAATTTGTACATTGAGGTTTTAATCCCTGGTGTGACATAGCTGGATAGGGTCTCTAAGAGATCTTAAGGTTAAATGAGGTCACAGTGGTAGGTGTGCCCTGATCATGTAGAGCTTGAGATCCCAGCTTGCCTTCCCACCAATGTACAGGACACAGCCACAAGGCAACTCATAATACAGCACATGTGAAACCTAACCAGGATCCTGGAATGTCGAATCCAGAACTGTGAGAAAATCAGTTGATGCTTAAGATGCTTCATCTTCAAGTCTTGGCTATGAAAGTCTGAGTGGAGTAGGAAAGTATTAAAAGGTACCCCATTCTCTGGTGTTTTTTCCTCAGTATAAAGTAAAAGAACCATTTGATGCATTTGTTAAAAATTGTATTTGTAAACTTTATTGTGCTTTTAGGTGCCATTTTCTGTCATAGTCTGTATCTTTACTTCCTTGACTAGGTAGTAATACATTTGTGGACATCAATTTTTAATATTACTGTAAGCGTTACAGCTCAAAAGGACAGGTATCCTGGCAGTCGGGAGCCAAGGAATACCACAGAGTCACACCACACAACAAATCTCACACAAGAGATTTATTTGGAGAGAAAAACCCAAGAGGGTAGCTGCCCCTGCTTTGGTGAGAAACAGTAGAGTTTCTTGGGGAGGGGGATGGACCTTTCTTGGGTAGTGGATATTGGTGAGATTTCAAGTCCAGGAGATTGGGCTTTTTACTCTGTAGAGTGAGGGCTTGGTTCAGCAGGTAGAGTGTCGTATGGGTGGAACCTGGCAGTTGGAGGTCCTCAGGGGAGGGGCTCACAGATACTTAGTTTTATTCTAGGTCCTCAGGGGAGGGGCTCACAGATACTTAGTTTTATTCTAGGTACACTGGGGAGGGGCTCACAGATACTTAGTTTTATTCTAGGTACACTGGGGAGGGGCTCACAAATACT